>CAMRHE010000575.1:850000-904212 GCA_947044405.1 Leptodactylus fallax
CTCCACACTATTACTGGCTATGTTCTGTACTCCTCAGTGTGTATATATATATATATATGTTCTCCACACTATTACTGGCTATGTTCTGTACTCCTCAGTATATATATATATATATATGTTCTCCACACTATTACTGGCTATGTTCTGTACTCCTCAGTATATATATATATATGTTCTCCACACTATTACTGGCTATGTTCTGTACTCCTCAGTATATATATATATATATGTTCTCCACACTATTACTGGCTATGTTCTGTACTCCTCAGTATATATATATATATATGTTCTCCACACTATTACTGGCTATGTTCTGTAGATAGACTCCTGACCCTTACTGTATCTAGATATCACAAGAGACGCCATGTTCTGTACTCCTCAGTATATATATATGTTCTCCACACTATTACTGGCTATGTTCTGTAGACAGAATACAGTCCTGGGGTCTAGATTCCTATACTCTTTATATGCCGATCCTTTCATCTTCCATCTTTTCTCTGGCCTCTCACAAGTCCTCACTGTCTTCCAGGAGGCCTTAACTCCCCTCACCGAAGAACAATGAGTGTTGACACCCCGAAAGATAAGCCCCTGGAAAGCCGGGACCCTGAAGTGAGCTGGCAGAGTGGTAACAAAGATTCAGTTCCCAACACTACTCTGCCCCAGAAATTTGCCACACTGCCTCGACAATGGGCTCCAGGAGACGAGCGGACAGAGTCCTGGGAGAGGTCCACCACATCTGGGATCTTCTCCAGAATAGCTGACGGGAAGAAAGACCTTAAGAAGAAAGAGAAGGTCAGCTTGTTTGAGAGAGTGACTGGCAAGAAGGATGGGAAGAGGCCTGAGCGGCACAGCCAAGACATCTCTGACTGGACACTGGAGAACCGAACTCCAGAAGGTTTCACCCAGCCCACCACAACCTATGAGTCCACCAATCCCTTCCGGGTGGGAAGCCGCGTTCTGGAGCAATGGTAAATCAGGGCACATTTATGGCTAAAGGCTGCTCCACCCCCACACTGATAGCAAACATTAAAACACACAACCTTGTACACAAATATGGGTTCATAACACATCACCTATATACTGCTACCTCCATACCGTCTGATATATAGATCTATAGTATATTACCTATATACTGCTACCTCCATACCGTCTGATATATAGATCTATAGTATATTACCTATATACTGCTACCTCCATACCGTCTGATATATAGATCTATAGTATATTACCTATATACTGCTACCTCCATACCGTCTGATATATAGATCTATAGTATATTACCTATATACTGCTACCTCCATACCGTCTGATATATAGATCTATAGTATATTACCTATATACTGCTACCTCCATACCGTCACTCTGATTTGACCTGGAGACATATAACATGCTCTCAGTCATATGACACAGGTATTAGATTTGTGCTTGGGGGGGGGGGGGGGGGGTATGACTGCGCTTCTCCATGTCATACAGGCTGTGTACCTCTGTTTGTGCCTCCTGTCACATACTGATATAAGTGAAGTCTTGTCCTCCTGTGGAGCGGTTTCCTTCTGTACAGGATGTATAGAGCCTGTGGGTGGGAGATATATATATATATATATATATATATCTATAGGACAGGAATGTCCGCCCTCCGTTATCAGTAGACAGACCGTTTGCCTAATCAGCTGACGTGACAATTTCTCAATTTGCAGCTGGCGACAGGTGTGAATGTAGAAAGCGCCTTTAATTTCAACGTGTCATCAGAATGGCGACTACGGCCCCAGAAAAGTTATTAGCGAGGTCGCTGGGGACGGGGAAGGGGTAATTAGCCAGACCCTAGGAGATGGAGCTTAGGTAATTACAGATACATGTGTTGAGGGTAAGACAGGCGCGGCGGCGAGCACCTCAGGTACACAGCCTTTATCTACTGCCACACCTGGCGCTGACTGTGGCGGCAGCTCTGTGGGGGTCGTGGAGGAGGGGCAGCTGTAGGTAGCATCATAGACCGCTGCCCTCTATACTGTCACTGCAGCCCCACCCACTATAGCGCCATTGTGTCTCCTGTCATTACTGCTCATTCCTCCATGCTTTATCTTTCAGCTCTTATACAAAGGTTTCATCGTCTGTTGTGACAGCACAATCGGGCCGGACGAGCGGAGGTCTGGAGGCCACCAACCCCCTACACGGACCTCTGGTGAGGAATACCCCATGGTGGGGGGTCTGTAGGGGTAATAGCAGAACAGCGATGAGATTTCCATATATACGCAGGTAACTCTGTACACGTTATCGCAGGTGAGGTCTCCGTATACACAGGTAACGCTATACACGTTATCGCAAGTGAGGTCTCCGTATACACGGGTAACTCTGTACACGGTATCACAGGTGAGGTCTCCATATACATAGGTAACGCTATACACAGTATCACAGGTGAGGTCTCCGTATACGCGGGTAACTCTGTACACGGTATCGCATGTGAGGTCTCCGTATACGCGGGTAACGCTATACACGGTATCACAGGTGAGGTCTCCATATACGCGGGTAACGCTATACACGGTATCACAGGTGAGGTCTCCGTATACGCGGGTAACACTATACACGGTATCGCAGGTGAGGTCTCCATATACGCGGGTAACGCTATACACGGTATCGCAGGTGAGGTCTCCGCGTACGCGGGTAACGCTATACACGGTATCACAGGTGAGGTCTCCGCATACGCGGGTAACGCTATACACGGTATCACAGGTGAGGTCTCCGTATACGCGGGTAACGCTATACACGGTATCACAGGTGAGGTCTCCGTATACGCGGGTAACGCTATACACGGTATCACAGGTGAGGTCTCCGTATACGCGGGTAACACTATACACGGTATCGCAGGTGAGGTCTCCATATACGCGGGTAACGCTATACACGGTATCGCAGGTGAGGTCTCCATATACGCGGGTAACGCTATACACGGTATCGCAGGTGAGGTCTCCGCGTACGCGGGTAACGCTATACACGGTATCACAGGTGAGGTCTCCGCATACGCGGGTAACGCTATACACGGTATCACAGGTGAGGTCTCCGTATACGCGGGTAACGCTATACACGGTATCACAGGTGAGGTCTCCGTATACGCGGGTAACGCTATACACGGTATCACAGGTGAGGTCTCCGTATACGCGGGTAACGCTATACACGGTATCACAGGTGAGGTCTCCGTATACGCGGGTAACGCTATACACGGTATCACAGGTGAGGTCTCCGTATACGCGGGTAACGCTATACACGGTATCACAGGTGAGGTCTCCGTATACGCGGGTAACGCTATACACGGTATCACAGGTGAGGTCTCCGTATACACGGGTAACGCTATACACGGTATCACAGGTGAGGTCTCCGTATACACGGGTAACGCTATACACGGTATCACAGGTGAAGTCTCCGTAAACACGGGTAACGTTGTACACAATATATCTCGCACCTTAGCCTCGGGGCTTCTCCTTATCTTGCGTCTTAGACCTGGGATCCTCCTTATCTCGCACCTTGGCCTCAGGGCTTCTCCTTATCTCACTCCTTGGCCCCAGGGCTCCTCTTTATCTCGCGCTTTGGCCCCAGGGCTCCTCCTTATCTCATGCTTTAGCCTCGGAACTTCTTATCATCTTGCTCTTTGGCCTCAAGACTCCTCCTTATCTCAGGGCTCCACCTTATCTCACGTCTTGGCTTTGGGGCTCCTCCTTATTTCATATCTTCGCCTCGAGGCTTCTCATTATCTGGTGATTTGGCCTTGTGGTTCCTTGGCCTCAGGGATCCTCCTTATCTCACATCTTGGCCTCAGGGATCCTCCTTGCTCTCGCGGCTCCTCTTTGTCTCGCACCTTGCTCTCGCGGCTCCTCCTTGTCTCGCGCCTTGCTCTCGCGGCTCCTCCTTGTCTCGCACCTTGCTTTCGCGGCTCCTCCTTGTCTCGCGCCTTGCTCTCGCGGCTCCTCCTTAGGGTGGGTTCACACCTGCGCTTCAGTCCGTCCGCTTCCAATCCGAGTGAAAATCTCGGGGGAACGGGATAGGCATCGGATACCGACAGGTTAGCGACACATTGGTTAAAAACCCATTCATTTGAATGGGTTTTTAAAGCAATGCGTGGGTGTCCGATTGCTCCCTCTGCGCTGCGAAGCCGTTTTTGTTCGTCAGACACGAAGTCCTGCATGTCCGACTTTGTTTCCGACAAAAAAAGGATTCACAGCGCAGAGGGTGTAAGCGCACGCCTGCGCATTGCTTTAAAAACCCATTCAAATGGGTTTTTAATCAATGCGTCGCTAACCTGTCGGTATCCAATGCCTATCCCGTTCCCCGAGATTTTCACTCGGATTGGCAGCGGACGGACTGAAGCGCAGGTGTGAACCCACCCTTACCTTGCGCCTTCGAGTAATCTGGCTCCTAATAATCTGTCCTCTGATGATGTGACATGATTTGATAATCTAGCAGTTCCTTGATATTCTGATGTTGGATGATGTGTCTACATAGCATGGATGTGATGTCACCTCTTAGGAGCCGTTCAGTGATGCGCTTTGTGCCGGGTGCAGTCATGGCCGGGTTTGTGTCCTTGTGGAGGAGTATCAGTGAGAGCCATCACTTATAATTGGGTCTCTGACACACCTGCGGCTTCTAATGATGTGTGTTCAGCCGCTATCTGCCATCTCGGTAAGCGAGCTTTCCTCCTCTGTGCTGCTCCTACCCATCCTCCGCACTGATACACATAAAAATGTTCCATCATTAGAGCCAAAATTACACATCACATGTTGTATCTCCACAAGGGCTGAACCCAGGAGGGGCCCCTAACATGACAGTTGTCTTCAGCACAGCTATAATAGTCCTATGTGGGGGTCATTACAGATTCACCTACTGTAATATTACCCATATATCACCACCACAATCTTTGCCGTAATATCCAGTATTATCCTTTATTGTTATCCTTCACCATCCTATGCCAGTATTGTCCGCCACTTGTCCTCTGCCGGTATTGTCCGCCACTTGTCCTCTGCCGGTATTGTCCGCCACTTGTCCTCTGCCGGTATTGTCCGCCACTTGTCCTCTGCCGGTATTGTCCGCCACTTGTCCTCTGCCGGTATTGTCCGCCACTTGTCCTCTGCCGGTATTGTCCGCCACTTGTCCTCAGACGGTATTGTCCGCCACTTGTCCTCTGACGGTATTGTCCTCCACTTGTGCGCTCTACACATATTCATACTACACAATGACTGGGAACGTGCAAGTAACTAGTGCACAGGAAAGACAACTGTAGAACCACTAACCCCACGCTATGTGCCTGATCGGCTTTCACCAGTGTCCAGGGAGGACACTTGTCCCTGCTGCTGTGAGCTCTGCCCCTGGAGGTAGGTGGGGTGTCCTTGGGGTACACGAGGGGTACTACTGACTGTTCTCCAGGAATCTCTAGTTTTCTCCCTTGGGTTGGGCACAGTAACATCCTCTGAGTTCAGCAGATGGCAGGACAGGGGCTTCTGATGTGATATGATAACATTGTCCCGATTATGACAATATATTCACCCTTCTTTCCTAGGAGCAGAATCCATTTGAGGGTTCCTGTCTCTACAGTCATCTGACACGCCTGGAGGTGGAGCGGGAGTTAGTGAAGCACAAGGAACTACTGAAGAAAAAGGACAGTCATATCCGGGAGCTGGAGGACTACATAGACAACCTGTTGGTCCGGGTGATGGAGGAGACTCCTAGCATCCTGCGGGTGCCCTACGTGCCTTCCAGGAAAGCGGGTAAATTCCCTCAGAGTTAGCCAGGAGAGTGTGCGGTACACGTGGTGGCCATCATCATGGATGCCGTGACTGCCCATCCAATAACTCTTCCTGTAAAGACTCCAAGAACAACAGTAAAGACTTAAGAATGGCTGTCAGACCATGTGAGGACCGGATCGTGCGGTCTCTGGTGCTATCCTGTGAGATTTGCTCATGGATTGGTGCCCAGGGGTAAAGGCTTGCACATGACCCCCAGCCCCTGTGGTATATCTATAAGTGTACCTGTGGAGTGGCAGTGGCGGTGGTACTCCAGCCTGTCCTCATGGTGCCCCACTACTCGCCTAGTATTATGTTCTGCACTTGTGTGATGATTGTTTTACTGAACTGAGGGGTCCCCGTGGCCCAAGTGTTATTATATGGCACCTAAGTTATAACCCCCTACCGAGCATACCCTGCGCAGTATTTTCCCAGCCAGGTGTCTTCCATCTGCACCTGTCATTGCAGAGTGACCTCCGTTAATACGATGGCCTACAATGATGCACCTGTCATGGAAGAGCAGCCTCTGTTAATACGATGGCCTCCCATGATGCACCTGCCATGGCGGCGCAGCCTCTGTTAATACGATGGCCTCCCATGATGCACCTGCCATGGCGGAGCAGCCTCTGTTAATACGATGGCCTCCCATGATGCACCTGTCATGGCGGAGCAGCCTCTGTTAGTACGATGGCCTCCCATGATGCACCTGTCATGGCGGAGCTGCCTCTGTTAATACGATGACCTCCCATAATGCACCTGTCATGGCGGAGCTGCCTCTGTTACTACGATGGCCTCCCATGATGCACCTGTCATGGCGGAGCTGCCTCTGTTACTACGATGGCCTCCCATGATGCACCTGTCATGGCGGAGCTGCCTCTGTTAATGCTGATGTGGCTTTCCTGCTGTATACTCCCATAATGCACCTTTCATTATCAGGATGTTCTGCAGCTCCCTCTAGAGGTGGGGCATCATGCTGGCAGCCGTCTTGTTGGTCGTGTGGGGACCCCTAATACAGTATTATTGTCCAGTGAGCTGTGGTCTTTACTGCGCCTGTGCACTAACCTGCAGCACTAGGACCCTGAAGACCTGTTTCTGTGACTTGGAAACTTGCGTTGTCACAGTAGTGGGGTGTTTGCTGGTCCCTGCACACCATCAGGAGTCTCTAGGGGGTGTTCATGAAGAGATGTTGCGGTTTGTCTTCCTTTAGGGTCGGGTGACTTCAGGTGCCATTTTGTGAATAAACTATGCAAGAGCTGGAGTTTGTCATCCAGTCGTGTGCGCTAGAGCCGTCTCCCGCCACGGCGGCCCCCACGAGTGCGCAGTAGATAGACGGAACATCAGGAACATGTTATGGAAATCTTCCAGCAGAACAAGCTGATACAAGAAGTGTACGGTGTGAATAAGGAGGCAGCAATGTAGCAGTGGCGGAGTGTGAGCCTCTTCCACATGCAGCGTTATCGCCTTCTCTAACTTCGTGACGCTTTCTCCACATCATCTGTCAATTTGGTTTTTGACGAGTTGAGGCTTGTAGAGCGCTGCGCCTCCTCATATCCTGTCTTCAGACTGATGTAAGTGAGGCGCTGAAGACCAAAAGCCTCGCACCATTCTGATGTTCAGCTGCTGAGGATTCATGACCATCAGTAAGACTACGGCAATCCTTAATGGTAGGGGTGACTCCAGAATATACCGGTGGTCTTATGGGTGCCAGACTGTAGGACTGATACCAGATTAGGTCTCGCCCAGCAGGAAGGGGTATCAGCACTGGTGCCAAGCTATTACCGAGGGAGTATCATCAGGTCGCTGCTTCCCATAGTTACAGTAGAGAACCCTTCCTTCAGCCATGACCATACTACCGCTGCAGGGGTGTTTTTTACCATAGAGAAGCCTTTCTGCAGCCATGACCATTCCACATCTACAGGGCTCTTACTGTAGAGAACCCTCCCCACAGCTCAGACCTGGTGTCACAATCACAAGCCTGATGTCTCATTTAAGAGGAAGACTCCTGCCCCATTATAAATAATGGGGTCTATGTTGTCTCTCTGGGGCGTCGATGTGAGGACACCTCTCAGAGCATCATAAAAGTCCTGCAAATCCATGTAAGCCTTGTGTCATCTTATTATGTCCTACATCACATTCTGAAACCTGACGATGCCCAGATCCAGAACTGGCACCACCACCAAGCAACTGCCAAATTCCAGTTGTATATTGCTACATACATCGCCTACAGGTATAACATGCAGGTTCATACACATATGCCTTGGAGCTTTATGTTCATAATTCTACCTTCTCAGTCATGTGAAGGGGTATCAGGAGATTAGGTCATGTATGGAGAGGACAGGTTGTGGAGATTACATGTGAGGAGGTATCAGGAGATTAGGTCATGTATGGAGAGGACAGGTTGTGGAGATTACATGTGAGGAGGTATCAGGAGATTAGGTCATGTATGGAGAGGACAGGTTGTGGACTGGAGATTACATGTGAGGGGGTATCAGGAGATTAGGACGTGTATGGAGAGGACAGGTTGTGGAGATCACATGTGAGGGGGGTATCAGGAGATTAGGCCATGTATGGAGAGGACAGGTTGTGGAGATTACATGTGAGGAGGTATCAGGAGATTAGGTCATGTATGGAGAGGACAGGTTGTGGACTGGAGATTACATGTGAGGGGGTATCAGGACGTGTATGGAGAGGACAGGTTGTGGAGATTACATGTGAGGAGGTATCAGGAGATTAGGCCATGTATGGAGAGGACAGGTTGTGGAGATTATATGTGAGGAGGTATCAGGAGATTAGGTCATGTATGGAGAGGACAGGTTGTAGAGATTACACGTGAGGGGGTATCAGGAGATTAGGCCATGTATGGAGAGGACAGGTTGTGGAGATTACACGTGAGGGGGTATCAGGAGATTAGGTCATGTATGGAGAGGACAGGTTGTAGAGATTACACGTGAGGGGGTATCAGGAGATTAGGCCATGTATGGAGAGGACAGGTTGTGGAGATTACATGTGAGGAGGTATCAGGAGATTAGGCCATGTATGGAGAGGACAGGTTGTGGAGATTACATGTGAGGGGGTATCAGGAGATTAGGTCATGCATGGAGAGGACAGGTTGTAGAGATTACATGTGAGGGGGTATCAGGATATTAGGCCATGTATGGAGAGGACAGGTTGTGGAGATTACATGTGAGGAGGTATCAGGAGATTAGGTCATGTATGGAGAGGACAGGTTGTGGACTGGAGATTACATGTGAGGGGGTATCAGGAGATTAGGACGTGTATGGAGAGGACAGGTTGTGGAGATTACATGTGAGGGGGGTATCAGGAGATTAGGCCATGTATGGAGAGGACAGGTTGTGGAGATTACATGTGAGGAGGTATCAGGAGATTAGGTCATGTATGGAGAGGACAGGTTGTGGACTGGAGATTACATGTGAGGGGGTATCAGGAGATTAGGACGTGTATGGAGAGGACAGGTTGTGGAGATTACATGTGAGGAGGTATCAGGAGATTAGGCCATGTATGGAGAGGACAGGTTGTGGAGATTATATGTGAGGAGGTATCAGGAGATTAGGTCATGTATGGAGAGGACAGGTTGTGGAGATTACACGTGAGGGGGTATCAGGAGATTAGGTCATGTATGGAGAGGACAGGTTGTAGAGATTACACGTGAGGGGGTATCAGGAGATTAGGCCATGTATGGAGAGGACAGGTTGTGGAGATTACATGTGAGGAGGTATCAGGAGATTAGGCCATGTATGGAGAGGACAGGTTGTGGAGATTACATGTGAGGGGGTATCAGGAGATTAGGTCATGTATGGAGAGGACAGGTTGTAGAGATTACATGTGAGGGGGTATCAGGAGATTAGGCCATGTATGGAGAGGACAGGTTGTGGAGATTACATGTGAGGGGGTATCAGGAGATTAGGTCATGTATGGAGAGGACAGGTTGTAGAGATTACATGTGAGGGGGTATCAGGAGATTAGGTCATGTATGGAGAGGACAGGTTGTGGAGATTACATGTGAGGAGGTATCAGGAGATTAGGTAATGTATGGAGAGGACAGGCTGTGGAGATTACATGTGAGGAGGTATCAGGAGATTAGGTAATGTATGGAGAGGACAGGCTGTGGAGATTACATGTGAGGGGGTATCAGGAGATTAGGCCATGTATGGAGAGGACAGGTTGTAGAGATTACATGGGAGGAGGTATCAGAGATTAGGTCATGTATGGAGAGGACAGGTTGTGGAGATTACATGTGAGGGGGTATCAGGAGATTAGGTCATGTATGGAGAGGACAGGCTGTGGCCTGGAGATTACATGTGAGGAGATATCAGGAGATTAGGCCATGTATGGAGAGGACAGTTGTGGAGATTACATGCGAGGAGGTATCAGGAGATTAGGCCATGTATGGAGAGGACAGGTTGTGGAGATTACATGCGAGGAGGTATCAGGAGATTAGGCCATGTATGGAGAGGACAGGTTGTGGAGATTACATGTGAGGAGGTATCAGGAGATTAGGCCATGTATGGAGAGGTCAGGTTGTGGAGATTACATGCGAGGAGGTATCAGGAGATTAGGTCATGTATGGAGAGGACAGGTTGTGGAGATTACATGTGAGGGGGTATCAGGAGATTAGGCCATGTATGGAGAGGACAGGTTGTGGACTCAAGATTACATGTGAGGAGGTATCAGGAGATTAGGTCATGTATGGAGAGGACAGGTTGTGGACTGGAGATTACATGTGAGGAGGTATCAGGAGATTAGGTCATGTATGGAGAGGACAGGTTGTGGAGATTACATGTGAGGGGGTATCAGGAGATTAGGTCATGTATGGAGAGGACAGGTTGTGGAGATTACATGTGAGGAGGTATCAGGAGATTAGGTCATGTATGGAGAGGACAGGTTGTGGACTGGAGATTACATGTGAGGGGGTATCAGGAGATTAGGACGTGTATGGAGAGGACAGGTTGTGGAGATTACATGTGAGGGGGGCTATCAGGAGATTAGGCCATGTATGGAGAGGACAGGTTGTGGAGATTATATGTGAGGAGGTATCAGGAGATTAGGTCATGTATGGAGAGGACAGGTTGCGTACTGGAGATTACACGTGAGGAGGTATCAGGAGATTAGGTCATGTATGGAGAGGACAGATTGTGGAGATTACACGTGAGGGGGTATCAGGAGATTAGGTCATGTATGGAGAGGACAGGTTGTAGAGATTACATGTGAGGGGGTATCAGGAGATTAGGCCATGTATGGAGAGGACAGGTTGTGGAGATTACATGTGAGGAGGTATCAGGAGATTAGGTCATGTATGGAGAGGACAGGTTGTGGAGATTACACGTGAGGGGGTATCAGGAGATTAGGTCATGTATGGAGAGGACAGGTTATGGAGATTACGTGTGAGGCGGTATCAGGAGATTAGGTCATGTATGGAGAGGACAGGTTGTGGACTGGAGATTACATGTGAGGGGGTATCAGGAGATTAGGACGTGTATGGAGAGGACAGGTTGTGGAGATTACATGTGAGGGGGGTATCAGGAGATTAGGCCATGTATGGAGAGGACAGGTTGTGGAGATTATATGTGAGGAGGTATCAGGAGATTAGGTCATGTATGGAGAGGACAGGTTGTGGAGATTACACGTGAGGGGGTATCAGGAGATTAGGTCATGTATGGAGAGGACAGGTTGTGGAGATTACACGTGAGGAGGTATCAGGAGATTAGGCCATGTATGGAGAGGACAGGTTGTGGAGATTACATGTGAGGGGGTATCAGGAGATTAGGTCATGTATGGAGAGGACAGGTTGTGGAGATTACACGTGAGGGGGTATCAGGAGATTAGGCCATGTATGGAGAGGACAGGTTGTGGAGATTACACGTGAGGGGGTATCAGGAGATTAGGTCATGTATGGAGAGGACAGGTTGTGGAGATTACATGTGAGGGGGTATCAGGAGATTAGGTCATGTATGGAGAGGACAGGTTGTGGAGATTACATGTGAGGAGGTATCAGGAGATTAGGTAATGTATGGAGAGGACAGGCTGTGGAGATTACATATGAGGAGGTATCAGGAGATTAGGTAATGTATGGAGAGGACAGGCTGTGGAG
The DNA here is from genome assembly GCA_947044405.1 of Leptodactylus fallax. Lineage (NCBI taxonomy): Eukaryota > Metazoa > Chordata > Amphibia > Anura > Leptodactylidae > Leptodactylus > Leptodactylus fallax. The sequence continues at coordinate 861,869 of CAMRHE010000575.1, forward strand.
ATTACATATGAGGAGGTATCAGGAGATTAGGTAATGTATGGAGAGGACAGGCTGTGGAGATTACATGTGAGGGGGTATCAGGAGATTAGGCCATGTATGGAGAGGACAGGTTGTAGAGATTACATGTGAGGAGGTATCAGAGATTAGGTCATGTATGGAGAGGACAGGTTGTGGAGATTACATGCGAGGAGGTATCAGGAGATTAGGCCATGTATGGAGAGGACAGGTTGTGGAGATTACATGCGAGGAGGTATCAGGAGATTAGGCCATGTATGGAGAGGACAGGTTGTGGAGATTACATGCGAGGAGGTATCAGGAGATTAGGCTATGTATGGAGAGGTCAGGTTGTGGAGATTACATGTGAGGAGGTATCAGGAGATTAGGTCATGTATGGAGAGGACAGGTTGTGGAGATTACATGTGAGGGGGTATCAGGAGATTAGGCCATGTATGGAGAGGACAGGTTGTGGACTGAAGATTACATGTGAGGAGGTATCAGGAGATTAGGTCATGTATGGAGAGGACAGGTTGTGGACTGGAGATTACATGTGAGGAGGTATCAGGAGATTAGGTCATGCATGGAGAGGACAGGTTGTGGAGATTACATGTGAGGGGGTATCAGGAGATTAGGCCATGTATGGAGAGGACAGGTTCTGGAGATTACATGCGAGGGGGTATCAGGAGATTAGGCCATGTATGGAGAGGACAGGCTGTGGAGATTACACGTGAGGGGGTATCAGGAGATTAGGCCATGTATGGAGAGGACAGGTTGTGGAGATTACACGTGAGGGGGTATCAGGAGATTAGGTCATGTATGGAGAGGACAGGTTGTGGAGATTACACGTGAGGAGGTATCAGGAGATTAGGCCATGTATGGAGAGGACAGGTTGTGGAGATTACACGTGAGGAGGTATCAGGAGATTAGGCCATGTATGGAGAGGACAGGTTGTGGAGATTACACGTGAGGAGGTATCAGGAGATTAGGCCATGTATGGAGAGGACAGGTTGTGGAGATTACACGTGAGGGGTATCAGGAGATTAGGTCATGTATGGAGAGGACAGGTTGTGGAGATTACACGTGAGGAGGTATCAGGAGATTAGGCCATGTATGTAGAGGACAGGTTGTGGAGATTACACGTGAGGGGGTATCAGGAGATTAGGCCATGTATGTAGAGGACAGGCTGTGGAGATTACATGTGAGGGGGTATCAGGAGATTAGGCCATGTATGGAGAGGACAGGTTGTGGACTGGAGATTACATGTGAGGAGGTATCAGGAGATTAGGTTATGTATGGAGAGGACAGGTTGTGGAGATTACATGTGAGGGGGTATCAGGAGATTAGGCCATGTATGTAGAGGACAGGCTGTGGAGATTACATGTGAGGGGGTATCAGGAGATTAGGCCATGTATGGAGAGGACAGGTTGTGGACTGGAGATTACATGTGAGGAGGTATCAGGAGATTAGGTCATGTATGGAGAGGACAGGTTGTGGAGATTACATGTGAGGAGGTATCAGGAGATTAGGTTATGTATGGAGAGGACAGGTTGTGGAGATTACATGTGAGGGGGTATCAGGGGATTAGGTCATGTATGGAGAGGACAGGTTGTGGAGATTACATGTGAGGAGGTATCAGGAGATTAGGTCATGTATGGAGAGGACAGGTTGTGGAGATTACATGTGAGGGGGTATCAGGAGATTAGGTCATGTATGGAGAAGACAGGTTGTGGAGATTACATGTGAGGAGGTATCAGGAGATTAGGCCATGTATGGAGAGGACACGTTGTGGAGATTACACGTGAGGGGGTATCAGGAGATTAGGTCATGTATGGAGAGGACAGGTTGTGGACTGGAGATTACATGTGAGGAGGTATCAGGAGATTAGGCCATGTATGGAGAGGACAGGTTGTGGAGATTACATGTGAGGAGGTATCAGGAGATTAGGCCATGAATGGAGAGGACAGGTTGTGGAGATTACATGTGAGGGGGTATCAGGAGATTAGGTCATGTATGGAGATTACATGTGAGGAGGTATCAGGAGATTAGGTCATGTATGGAGAGGTTGTGGACTGGAGATTACATGTGAGGAGGTATCAGGAGATTAGGCCATGTATGGAGAGGACAGGTTGTGGACTGGAGATTACATGTGAGGAGGTATCAGGAGATTAGGTCATGTATGGAGAGGACAGGTTATGGAGATTACGTGTGAGGAGGTATCAGGAGATTAGGTCATGTATGGAGAGGACAGGTTGTGGACTGGAGATTACATGTGAGGAGGTATCAGGAGATTAGGTCATGTATGGAGAGGTTGTGGACTGGAGATTACATGTGAGGAGGTATCAGGAGATTAGGCCATGTATGGAGAGGACAGGTTGTGGACTGGAGATTACATGTGAGGGGGTATCAGGAGATTAGGTCATGTATGGAGAGGACAGGTTATGGAGATTACGTGTGAGGAGGTATCAGGAGATTAGGTCATGTATGGAGAGGACAGGTTGTGGACTGGAGATTACATGTGAGGAGGTATCAGGAGATTATGTCATGTATGGAGAGGATAGGTTATGGAGATTACGTGTGAGGAGGTATCAGGAGATTAGGTCATGTATGGAGGGGACAGGTTGTGGAGATTACATGTGAGGGGGTATTAGGAGATTAGGCCATGTATGGAGAGGACAGGTTGTGGAGATTACGTGTGAGGAGGTATCAGGAGATTAGGCCATGTATGGAGAGGACAGGTTGTGGAGATTACACGTGAGGAGGTATCAGGAGATTAGGCCATGTATGGAGAGGACAGGGTGTGGAGATTACACGTGAGGGGTATCAGGAGATTAGGTCATGTATGGAGAGGACAGGTTGTGGAGATTACATGTGAGGGGGTATCAGGAGATTAGGTCATGTATGGAGAGGACAGGATGTGGAGATTACACCTGAGGGGTATCAGGAGATTAGGTCATGTATGGAGAGGACAGGTTGTGGAGATTACATGTGAGGGTATCAGGAGATTAGGTCATGCATGGCGAGGACAGGTTGTGGAGATTACATGTGAGGAGGTATCAGGAGATTAGGTCATGTATGGAGAGGACAGGTTGTGGAGATTACATCTGAGGAGGTATCAGGAGATTAGGCCATGTATGGAGAGGACAGGTTGTGGAGATTACACGTGAGGGGTATCAGGAGATTAGGTCATGTATGGAGAGGACAGGATGTGGAGATTACACCTGAGGGGTATCAGGAGATTAGGCCATGTATGGAGAGGACAGGTTGTGGAGATTACACGTGAGGGGGTATCAGGAGATTAGGCCATGTATGTAGAGGACAGGCTGTGGAGATTACATGTGAGGGGGTATCAGAAGATTAGGCCATGTATGGAGAGGACAGGTTGTGGACTGGAGATTACATGTGAGGAGGTATCAGGAGATTAGGTCATGTATGGAGAGGACAGGTTGTGGAGATTACATGTGAGGAGGTATCAGGAGATTAGGTTATGTATGGAGAGGACAGGTTGTGGAGATTACATGTGAGGGGGTATCAGGAGATTAGGCCATGTATGTAGAGGACAGGCTGTGGAGATTACATGTGAGGGGGTATCAGGAGATTAGGCCATGTATGGAGAGGACAGGTTGTGGACTGGAGATTACATGTGAGGAGGTATCAGGAGATTAGGTCATGTATGGAGAGGACAGGTTGTGGAGATTACATGTGAGGAGGTATCAGGAGATTAGGTTATGTATGGAGAGGACAGGTTGTGGAGATTACATGTGAGGGGGTATCAGGAGATTAGGTCATGTATGGAGAGGACAGGTTGTGGAGATTACATGTGAGGAGGTATCAGGAGATTAGGTCATGTATGGAGAGGACAGGTTGTGGAGATTACATGTGAGGGGGTATCAGGAGATTAGGTCATGTATGGAGAAGACAGGTTGTGGAGATTACATGTGAGGAGGTATCAGGAGATTAGGCCATGTATGGAGAGGACACGTTGTGGAGATTACACGTGAGGGGGTATCAGGAGATTAGGTCATGTATGGAGAGGACAGGTTGTGGACTGGAGATTACATGTGAGGAGGTATCAGGAGATTAGGCCATGTATGGAGAGGACAGGTTGTGGAGATTACATGTGAGGAGGTATCAGGAGATTAGGCCATGAATGGAGAGGACAGGTTGTGGAGATTACATGTGAGGGGGTATCAGGATATTAGGTCATGTATGGAGAGGACAGGTTGTGGAGATTACATGTGAGGAGATATCAGGAGATTAGGTCATGTATGGAGAGGTTGTGGACTGGAGATTACATGTGAGGAGGTATCAGGAGATTAGGCCATGTATGGAGAGGACAGGTTGTGGACTGGAGATTACATGTGAGGAGGTATCAGGAGATTAGTTCATGTATGGAGAGGACAGGTTGTGGACTGGAGATTACATGTGAGGAGGTATCAGGAGATTAGGTCATGTATGGAGAGGACAGGTTATGGAGATTACGTGTGAGGAGGTATCAGGAGATTAGGTCATGTATGGAGAGGACAGGTTGTGGAGATTACATGTGAGGGGGTATCAGGAGATTAGGCCATGTATGGAGAGGACAGGTTGTGGAGATTACATCTGAGGAGGTATCAGGAGATTAGGCCATGTATGGAGAGGACAGGTTGTGGAGATTACACGTGAGGAGGTATCAGGAGATTAGGCCATGTATGGAGAGGACAGGTTGTGGAGATTACACGTGAGGAGGTATCAGGAGATTAGGTCATGTATGGAGAGGACAGGTTGTGGAGATTACACGTGAGGGGGTATCAGGAGATTAGGCCATGTATGGAGAGGACAGGTTGTGGAGATTACATGTGAGGAGGTATCAGGAGATTAGGTCATGTATGGAGAGGACAGGTTGTGGAGATTACATGTGAGGGGGTATCAGGAGATTAGGTCATGTATGGAGAAGACAGGTTGTGGAGATTACATGTGAGGAGGTATCAGGAGATTAGGCCATGAATGGAGAGGACATGTTGTGGAGATTACATGTGAGGGGGTATCAGGAGATTAGGTCATGTATGGAGATTACATGTGAGGAGGTATCAGGAGATTAGGTCATGTATGGAGAGGTTGTGGACTGGAGATTACATGTGAGGAGGTATCAGGAGATTAGGCCATGTATGGAGAGGACAGGTTGTGGACTGGAGATTACATGTGAGGAGGTATCAGGAGATTAGGTCATGTATGGAGAGGACAGGTTATGGAGATTACGTGTGAGGAGGTATCAGGAGATTAGGTCATGTATGGAGAGGACAGGTTGTGGACTGGAGATTACATGTGAGGAGGTATCAGGAGATTAGGTCATGTATGGAGAGGTTGTGGACTGGAGATTACATGTGAGGAGGTATCAGGAGATTAGGCCATGTATGGAGAGGACAGGTTGTGGACTGGAGATTACATGTGAGGGGGTATCAGGAGATTAGGTCATGTATGGAGAGGACAGGTTATGGAGATTACGTGTGAGGGGGTATCAGGAGATTAGGTCATGTATGGAGAAGACAGGTTGTGGAGATTACATGTGAGGAGGTATCAGGAGATTAGGCCATGTATGGAGAGGACACGTTGTGGAGATTACACGTGAGGGGGTATCAGGAGATTAGGTCATGTATGGAGAGGACAGGTTGTGGACTGGAGATTACATGTGAGGAGGTATCAGGAGATTAGGTCATGTATGGAGAGGACAGGTTGTGGAGATTACATGTGAGGAGGTATCAGGAGATTAGGCCATGAATGGAGAGGACAGGTTGTGGAGATTACATGTGAGGGGGTATCAGGATATTAGGTCATGTATGGAGAGGACAGGTTGTGGAGATTACATGTGAGGAGGTATCAGGAGATTAGGTCATGTATGGAGAGGTTGTGGACTGGAGATTACATGTGAGGAGGTATCAGGAGATTAGGCCATGTATGGAGAGGACAGGTTGTGGACTGGAGATTACATGTGAGGAGGTATCAGGAGATTAGGTCATGTATGGAGAGGACAGGTTATGGAGATTACGTGTGAGGAGGTATCAGGAGATTAGGTCATGTATGGAGAGGACAGGTTGTGGAGATTACATGTGAGGGGGTATCAGGAGATTAGGCCATGTATGGAGAGGACAGGTTGTGGAGATTACATCTGAGGAGGTATCAGGAGATTAGGCCATGTATGGAGAGGACAGGTTGTGGAGATTACACGTGAGGAGGTATCAGGAGATTAGGCCATGTATGGAGAGGACAGGTTGTGGAGATTACACGTGAGGAGGTATCAGGAGATTAGGTCATGTATGGAGAGGACAGGTTGTGGAGATTACACGTGAGGGGGTATCAGGAGATTAGGCCATGTATGGAGAGGACAGGTTGTGGAGATTACATGTGAGGAGGTATCAGGAGATTAGGTCATGTATGGAGAGGACAGGTTGTGGAGATTACATGTGAGGGGGTATCAGGAGATTAGGTCATGTATGGAGAAGACAGGTTGTGGAGATTACATGTGAGGAGGTATCAGGAGATTAGGCCATGAATGGAGAGGACAGGTTGTGGAGATTACATGTGAGGGGGTATCAGGAGATTAGGTCATGTATGGAGATTACATGTGAGGAGGTATCAGGAGATTAGGTCATGTATGGAGAGGTTGTGGACTGGAGATTACATGTGAGGAGGTATCAGGAGATTAGGCCATGTATGGAGAGGACAGGTTGTGGACTGGAGATTACATGTGAGGAGGTATCAGGAGATTAGGTCATGTATGGAGAGGACAGGTTATGGAGATTACGTGTGAGGAGGTATCAGGAGATTCGGTCATGTATGGAGAGGACAGGTTGTGGACTGGAGATTACATGTGAGGAGGTATCAGGAGATTAGGTCATGTATGGAGAGGTTGTGGACTGGAGATTACATGTGAGGAGGTATCAGGAGATTAGGCCATGTATGGAGAGGACAGGTTGTGGACTGGAGATTACATGTGAGGGGGTATCAGGAGATTAGGTCATGTATGGAGAGGACAGGTTATGGAGATTACGTGTGAGGAGGTATCAGGAGATTAGGTCATGTATGGAGAGGACAGGTTGTGGACTGGAGATTACATGTGAGGAGGTATCAGGAGATTATGTCATGTATGGAGAGGATAGGTTATGGAGATTACGTGTGAGGAGGTATCAGGAGATTAGGTCATGTATGGAGGGGACAGGTTGTGGAGATTACATGTGAGGGGGTATTAGGAGATTAGGCCATGTATGGAGAGGACAGGTTGTGGAGATTAAGTGTGAGGAGGTATCAGGAGATTAGGCCATGTATGGAGAGGACAGGTTGTGGAGATTACACGTGAGGAGGTATCAGGAGATTAGGCCATGTATGGAGAGGACAGGGTGTGGAGATTACACGTGAGGGGTATCAGGAGATTAGGTCATGTATGGAGAGGACAGGTTGTGGAGATTACATGTGAGGGGGTATCAGGAGATTAGGTCATGTATGGAGAGGACAGGATGTGGAGATTACACCTGAGGGGTATCAGGAGATTAGGTCATGTATGGAGAGGACAGGTTGTGGAGATTACATGTGAGGGTATCAGGAGATTAGGTCATGCATGGCGAGGACAGGTTGTGGAGATTACATGTGAGGAGGTATCAGGAGATTAGGTCATGTATGGAGAGGACAGGTTGTGGAGATTACATCTGAGGAGGTATCAGGAGATTAGGCCATGTATGGAGAGGACAGGTTGTGGAGATTACACGTGAGGGGTATCAGGAGATTAGGTCATGTATGGAGAGGACAGGATGTGGAGATTACACCTGAGGGGTATCAGGAGATTAGGTCATGTATGGAGAGGACAGGTTGTGGAGATTACATGTGAGGGTATCAGGAGATGGGTGATGTCATAGCAGTGGGAGGATCAGCTTTCACTGTGCAGTCTGGTGCAGGCAGATGATACGGGGTCTGAGCAGCAATATCAGTTCTCTTGGGGCTGAGGCTTGCCCTCATTGCACCGACTGCCATATTTGCAGTGACACAAGTTTTTTGTCACTGTATTGTGCCGAGTAACAGGGTGGTGATAGGTGAACATGATGGAAGCAGTGGTATACCCTCTTTAACTATAATGTGTTCAGGTATCTGTTGTTTTCTCTGTGACTTTGCCAGACAAAAAAGGTCATGATGTTAGATGGACTCCAAATAGAGCCTTCATCACAAATGTGAACAACGAGACACTTTACTAGTAGCATATGCAGCAGGAGAAGAACAACATACCTGATGGACACGCTGGGGCTCTGGATAGCACAGAGGTAAATCTGAGGGTCATTAGAAGAAAAATGGTAAGGAAAGTCATAAAACTCTGTTCTGTCCCAGAGTGAAGGAATAGAAGTCTAGAGACATACCTGAAAGGAGGCACCCCGAGGAATGAAGAAAGAAGAGGAAATGGCTAGGAGGTGGAGCACAAATGTCTAGCATGAGGAGCACAGAGTCATGGAGGTGGAGGAGGAAGAAAACAGAGTCATGTAGGAGGAGGAGGAAGAGGACAGGTCTAGAAGGAGGAGCTCAGTCATATAGATGGAGGAAGAGAGGTCTAGAAGAAAGAGAACAGAGTAGTGTAGGAGAAGGACTAGGAGGAGGAGAACAGAGTCATGTAGGAAGAGGGCAGGTCTAGAAGGAGGAGCACAGAGTCTTGTAAGAGGAGGAGGATAGAGTAATGTAGGAAGAGGACAGGTTTAGGAGGAGGAACATATAGTCATGTAGGAGAGGAAGACAGGTCTAGAAAGAAGAGCACAGAGTCACTTAGGAAAAGGACAGGTCTAGAATGAGGATCCAAAAAAGCACAAAAGTCAGAGATAATTACTTCTCACAGATCCTGGATAAACACCTACAAGCTAGATCCTCCAATAAGGTAAAACATAACATTTAATCATATAATTTAGTTTAAAAAAATCATATATCAACTTCAAAACATAATAATGAAGTGGTGTAATGGAAACAGATAATTTGGAACGTTCTTACCAGTTCAAGAAGATGGTAAAGCATCAAACACTTAAGGTCATAAGTATCCACAAGCAGAGGGAATGCGCAATTCTACAATTCTGTGTCACCCCAGAAAAAAGAGCTACCGCCCTAACAAGGTGGTCCCAAAGCTGACCCTAAAAACCCTATTACAGTAATGTCTCCTTCCAGATAGGTCTACTATAATCATGTTGGAAAAGGAACACAGATTCATATAGGAGGAGGAGAACCGAGTAATGTAGAAAGAGGACAGGTCTAGAAGGAGAAGTGTGGATTCATGTAAGAGGAGGAGGAGAGCGTAATGTAGGACAAGTACAGGTGTAGGAGAAGCACAGAGTCATGTATAAAGAGGACATAGGATCAGCAGAGGCTAGTAAGTGATCAGGGATCAGCACAGGTTAGTCAGAGGACAGTAGAGATCTGGGATCAGCAGAGCGTGATCAGGGGACAGTTTGGGGTCAGTACAGGGTAATCAGGGGAAATCCAGGGCCAGCACAGGGTAGTCAATTGATAGGGGATAGTCAGTGGTCAAGAAACTGTCTAGAATCAGTATAGGGTACTCTGGGAATAGTCTGAGATCAGCACAGGGTAGTCATTGGTCAGGGGATAGTCTGTGATCAGCAGAGAGTAGTCAGGGGACAGTCTGGGATCAGCAGAGAGTAGTCAGTGGTCAGCGGACAGTCTGGGGTCAGTACAGGGTAGTCAGAGGTCAGGGGACAGTCTGCGATCAGAAGAGGGTAGTCAGTGGTCAGGGATCAGCAGAGCGTGATCAGGGGACAGTCTGGGGTCAGCACAGGGTAGTCAATGGTTAGGAGATAGTTTAGGATCAGCACAGGGAGGTCAGGGAACAGTCTGGGATCAGCAGAGGGTAGTCAGTGGTCAGGGGACTGTATGGGATCAGCTGAGGGAAGTCAATAGCCAGGGGACAGTCTGGGGTCTGCACAGTTTAGTCAGGGGACAGTGTGGGGTCAGCAGAGGGTAGTCAGTGGTCATGGAAGAGTCTGGGGTCAGCAGAGGGTAGTCAGTGGTCAGGGGACTGTCTGGAATCTGCACAGGTAGTCAGTGATCAGGGGTTAGTCTGGGTTCAGCACAGAGTAGTCATGGGACAGTCTGGGGTCAGCAGAGTCAGTGGTCAGGGGACAGTCTGGGATCATGAGAGGGTGGTCAGGGGAACGTTTAGGGTCAGCACAGGGTAGTCAGTGGTCAGGGGACTGTCTGAAATCTGCACAGGTAGTGGTCAGGGGTTAGTCTGGGTTCAGCACAGAGTAGTCATGGGACAGTCTGGGGTCAGCAGAGTCAGTGGCCAGGGGACAGACTGGGATCAGAAGAGGGTAGTTATTGGTCAGGGGACAGTCTGGGGTCAGCAGAGTCTGTGGTCAGGGGACAGTCTGGGGTGAGGAGAGGGTAATCAGTGGTCAGGGGACAGTCTGGGGTCAGGGGACTGTCTGGGGTCAGCACAGGGTAGTCAGTGGTCAGGGGACAGTCTGGTATCACTAGAGGGTAGTCAGTGGACAGTTTGGGTTCAACAGAGGGTAGTCAGGGGACAGTCTTGGATCAGCACAGAGTAGTCAGGGGATAGTCTGGGATCAGCACAGGGTAGTTAGGGCACAGTTTGGGATTAGCAAAAGGTACTCAGTGGTCAGGGGACAGTCTGAGATCAGCAGAGTCTGGTCAGGGGAAAGTCTGGGATCAGCAGAAGGTAGTCAGTGGTCAAGGGACAGTCTGGGTTCAGCACAGGGTAGTAAGTGGTCAGGGGACAGTCTGGAATGAGCACAGGGTAGTCAGTGGTCAAGGGACAGTGTAGGGTCAGCAGAGGGTAGTCAGTGGTCAGCAGACAGTCTGGGATCAGCAGAGGGTCATCAGTGGTCAGGGACAGCCTGGGCTCAGCAGAGTCAGTGGTCAAGGGACAGTCTGGCGTCAGCAAAGTCAGTGGTCATGGGACAGTCTGGGATCAGCACAGGGTATTTAGAGGTCAGGGGACAGCCTGGGATCAGGAGAGAGTAGTAAGGGGACAGTCTGGGGTCAGGAGAGGGTAGTCACTGGTCAGGGGACAGTCTGAGGTCAGGAGAGAGTAGTCAATGGTCGGGACTGTTTGGGGTCAGCAGAGGGTAGTCAGTGGTCAGGGGACAGTCTGGATTCTGCACAGGGTAGTCAGTGGTCAGGGGACAGTCTGGGTTCAGCACAGAGTAGTCATGGGACAGCCTGGGATCAGCAGAGGGTAGTCATTTGTCAGGGGACAGTCTGGGATCAGCAGGGGGTCATCAGTGGTCAGGGGACAGTCTGGGTTCAGCAGAGGGTAGTCAGTGGTCAGTGGACAGTCTGGGATCAGCAGAGGGTAGTCAGTGGTCAGGGGATAGTCTGGGATAAACAGAGGGTGGTCAGTGGTCAGGGGATAGTATAGATTCAGTATAGGGTAGTCTGAAGTCAGGAGACAGTCTGGGCTCAGTAGAGGTGTGGTCAGGGAACAGTCTGGGCTCATAACAGGGTAGTCAGCAATCAGGGGTCATCAGAGAATAATCTGTGGTCAGGGGACATCCGGAACCAGCACAGGTTAGTCAATGGCTAGGGGATAGCCTAGGATCAGCACAAGGTAGTCAGTAGTCAGGGGACAGTCTGGGGTCAGCAGAGTCTGTGGTCAGGGAACAGACTGTGGTCAACAGAAGGTAATCAGTGGTCAGGGGACAGACTGGGGTCAACAGAAGGTAATCAGTGGTCAGGGGACAGTCTCAAATCAGCACAGGGTGGTCAGGGGACAGTCTGGGATCACTAGAGGGTAGTCAGTGGTCAGTGGACATTTTGGGGTCAGCAGAGGGTAGTAAGTGGTCAGGGGACATTTTGGGGTCAGCACAGGGTAGTCAGAGGTCAGGAGACAGTCTGGGATCAGCAGAGGGTAGTCAGTGGTCAGGGGACAGTCTTTGTCAGCAGAGGGTAGACATAGGTCAGGGGACAGTCTGGGGTCAGCACAGGGTAGTCAGAGGTCAGGAGACAGTCTCGAATCAGCACAGGGTAATCAGTGGTCAGGGGACAGTCTGGGATCAGCATAGGGTCGTAAGCGGTCAGGGGACAGTCTGGGGTCAGCAGAGGATAATCAGTGGTCAGGGGACAGTCTGGGGTCAGCAGAGGTAGTCAGTGGTCAAGGGAGTGTCTGGAATCTGCACAGGTAGTCAGTGGTCAGGGGTTAGTCTGGGTTCAGCACAGAGTAGTCATGGGACAGTCTGGGATCAGCAGAGTCAGTGGCCAGGGGACAGACTGGGATCAGAAGAGGGTAGTCAGTGGTCAGGGGACAGTCTGGGGTCAGCAGAGGTTAATCAGTGGTCAGGGGACAGACTGAGGTCAGCAGAAGGTAATCAGTGGTCAGGGGACAGACTGGGGTCAGAACAGGGTAGTCATTGGTCAGGGGACAGTCTGGGGTCAGCAGAGTCTGTGGTCAGGGAACAGTCTGGGATCAGCAGAGGGTAGTTAATGGTAAGAGGACAATTGGGTCAGTAGAGTCTGTGGTCAGGGGACAGTCTGGGATCAGCAGAGAGTAGTCAAAGATCAGGGGACAGTCTGGGGTCAGCAGAGTCAGTGGTCAGGGGACAGACTGGGGTCAACAGAAGGTAATCAGTGGTCAGGGGACAGTCTGGGGTCAGCAGAGGTTAATCAGTGGTCAGGGGACAGTCTGGGATCATGAGAGGGTAGTCAGTGGTCAGGGGAACGTTTAGGGTCAGCAGAGGGTAGTCAGTGGTCAGGGGACTGTCTGGAATCTGCACAGGTAGTCAGTGATCAGGGGTTAGTCTGGGATCAACACAGAGTAGTCATGGGACAGTCTGTGGTCAGCAGAGTCAGTGGTCAGGGGACAGTCTGGGATCATGAGAGGGTAGTCAGTGGTCAGGGGAACGTTTAGGGTCAGCACAGGGTAGTCAGTGGTCAGGGGACTGTCTGGAATCTGCACAGGTAGTCAGTGATCAGGGGTTAGTCTGGGTTCGGCACAGAGTAGTCATGGGACAGTCTGGGGTCAGCAGAGTCAGTGGCCAGGGGACAGACTGGGATCAGAAGAGGGTAGTCAGTGGTCAGGGGACAGTCTGGAATCAGAACAGGGTAGTTATTGGTCAGGGGACAGTCTGGGGTCAGCAGAGTCTGTGGTCAGGGGACAGTCTGGGGTGAGGAGAGGGTAATCAGTGGTCAGGGGACAGTCTTGGGTCAGCACAGGGTAGTCAGTGGTCAGGGGACTGTCTGGGGTCAGCACAGGGTAGTCAGTGGTCAGGGGACAGTCTGGGGTCAGCAGAGTCAGTGGTCAGGGAACAGTCTGGGGTCAGCAGAGTCAGTGGTCAGGGGACAGTCTGAGGTCAGGAGAGGGTAGTTATTGGTCAGGGGACAGTCGGGGGACAGCAGAGGGTAGTCAAAGGTCAGGGGACAGTCGGGTCAACAGAGTGAGTGGTCAGGGGACAGTCTGAAATCAGCACAGGGCAGTCATTGGTCAGGGGACAGTCTGGGATCAGCACAGGGTATTTAGAGGTCAGGGGACAGTCTAGGATTAGGAGAGAGTAGTCAGGGGACAGTCTGGGGTCAGGAGAGGGTAGTCACTGGTCAGGGGACAGCCTGGGATCAGGAGAGAGTAGTAAGGGGACAGTCTGGGGTCAGGAGAGGGTAGTCACTGGTCAGGGGACAGTCTGAGGTCAGGAGAGAGTAGTCAATGGTCGGGACTGTTTGGGGTCAGCAGAGGGTAGTCAGTGGTCAGGGGACAGTCTGGATTCTGCACAGGGTAGTCAGTGGTCAGGGGACAGTCTGGGTTCAGCACAGAGTAGTTATGGGACAGCCTGGGATCAGCAGAGGGTAGTCATTTGTCAGGGGACAGTCTGGGATCAGCAGGGGGTCATCAGTGGTCAGGGGACAGTCTGGGTTCAGCAGAGGGTAGTCAGTGGTCAGTGGACAGTCTGGGATCAGCAGAGGGTAGTCAGTGGTCAGGGGATAGTCTGGGATAAACAGAGGGTGGTCAGTGGTCAGGGGATAGTATAGATTCAGTATAGGGTAGTCTGAAGTCAGGAGACAGTCTGGGCTCAGTAGAGGGTGGTCAGGGAACAGTCTGGGCTCATAACAGGGTAGTCAGCAATCAGGGGTCATCAGAGAATAATCTGTGGTCAGGGGACATCCGGAACCAGCACAGGTTAGTCAATGGCTAGGGGATAGCCTAGGATCAGCACAAGGTAGTCAGTAGTCAGGGGACAGTCTGGGGTCAGCAGAGTCTGTGGTCAGGGAACAGACTGTGGTCAACAGAAGGTAATCAGTGGTCAGGGGACAGACTGGGGTCAACAGAAGGTAATCAGTGGTCAGGGGACAGTCTCGAATCAGCACAGGGTGGTCAGGGGACAGTCTGGGATCACTAGAGGGTAGTCAGTGGTCAGTGGACATTTTGGGGTCAGCAGAGGGTAGTAAGTGGTCAGGGGACATTTTGGGGTCAGCACAGGGTAGTCAGAGGTCAGGAGACAGTCTGGGATCAGCAGAGGGTAGTCAGTGGTCAGGGGACAGTCTTTGTCAGCAGAGGGTAGACATAGGTCAGGGGACAGTCTGGGATCAGCACAGGGTAGTCAGAGGTCAGGAGACAGTCTCGAATCAGCACAGGGTAATCAGTGGTCAGGGGACAGTCTGGGATCAGCATAGGGTCGTAAGCGGTCAGGGGACAGTCTGGGGTCAGCAGAGGATAATCAGTGGTCAGGGGACAGTCTGGGGTCAGCAGAGGTAGTCAGTGGTCAAGGGAGTGTCTGGAATCTGCACAGGTAGTCAGTGGTCAGCGGTTAGTCTGGGTTCAGCACAGAGTAGTCATGGGACAGTCTGGGATCAGCAGAGTCAGTGGCCAGGGGACAGACTGGGATCAGAAGAGGGTAGTCAGTGGTCAGGGGACAGTCTGGGGTCAGCAGAGGTTAATCAGTGGTCAGGGGACAGACTGAGGTCAGCAGAAGGTAATCAGTGGTCAGGGGACAGACTGGGGTCAGAACAGGGTAGTCATTGGTCAGGGGACAGTCTGGGGTCAACAAAGTCTGTGGTCAGGGAACAGTCTGGGATCAGCAGAGGGTAGTTAATGGTAAGAGGACAATTGGGTCAGTAGAGTCTGTGGTCAGGGGACAGTCTGGGATCAGCAGAGGGTAGTCAAAGGTCAGGGGACAGTCTGGGGTCAGCAGAGTCAGTGGTCAGGGGACAGACTGGGGTCAACAGAAGGTAATCAGTGGTCAGGGGAACGTTTAGGGTCAGCAGAGGGTAGTCAGTGGTCAGGGGACTGTCTGGAATCTGCACAGGTAGTCAGTGATCAGGGGTTAGTCTGGGTTCAACACAGAGTAGTCATGGGACAGTCTGGGGTCAGCAGAGTCAGTGGTCAGGGGACAGTCTGGGATCATGAGAGGGTAGTCAGTGGTCAGGGGACTGTCTGGAATCTGCACAGGTAGTGGTCAGGGGTTAGTCTGGGTTCAGCACAGAGTAGTCATGGGACAGTCTGGGGTCAGCAGAGTCAGTGGCCAGGGGACAGACTGGGATCAGAAGAGGGTAGTCAGTGGTCAGGGGACAGTCTGGGGTCAGCAGAGGTTAATCAGTGGTCAGGGGACAGACTGAGGTCAGCAGAAGGTAATCAGTGGTCAGGGGACAGACTGGGGTCAGAACAGGCTAGTCATTGGTCAGGGGACAGTCTGGGGTCAACAAAGTCTGTGGTCAGGGAACAGTCTGGGATCAGCAGAGGGTAGTTAATGGTAAGAGGACAATTGGGTCAGTAGAGTCTGTGGTCAGGGGACAGTCTGGGATCAGCAGAGGGTAGTCAAAGGTCAGGGGACAGTCTGGGGTCAGCAGAGTCAGTGGTCAGGGGACAGACTGGGGTCAACAGAAGGTAATCAGTGGTCAGGGGAACGTTTAGGGTCAGCAGAGGGTAGTCAGTGGTCAGGGGACTGTCTGGAATCTGCACAGGTAGTCAGTGATCAGGGGTTAGTCTGGGTTCAACACAGAGTAGTCATGGGACAGTCTGGGGTCAGCAGAGTCAGTGGTCAGGGGACAGTCTGGGATCATGAGAGGGTAGTCAGTGGTCAGGGGACTGTCTGGAATCTGCACAGGTAGTGGTCAGGGGTTAGTCTGGGTTCAGCACAGAGTAGTCATGGGACAGTCTGGGGTCAGCAGAGTCAGTGGCCAGGGGACAGACTGGGATCAGAAGAGGGTAGTCAGTGGTCAGGGGACAGTCTGGGGTCAGCAGAGTCTGTGGTCAGGGGACAGTCTGGGGTGAGGAGAGGGTAATCAGTGGTCAGGGGACAGTCTGGGGTCAGCACAGGGTAGTCAGTGGTCAGGGGACTGTCTGGGGTCAGCACAGGGTAGTCAGTGGTCAGGGGACAGTCTGGGGTCAGCAGAGTCAGTGGTCAGGGGACAGTCTGGGGTCAGCAGAGTCAGTGGTCAGGGGACAGTCTGGGGTCAGCAGAGTCAGTGGTCAGGGGACAGTCTGAGGTCAGGAGAGGGTAGTTATTGGTCAGGGGACAGTCGGGGGGACAGCAGAGGGTAGTCAAAGGTCAGGGGACAGTCGGGTCAACAGAGTGAGTGGTCAGGGGACAGTCTGAAATCAGCACAGGGCAGTCATTGGTCAGGGGACAGTCTGGGATCAGCACAGGGTATTTAGAGGTCAGGGGACAGTCTAGGATCAGGAGTGAGTAGTCGGGACAGTCTTGGGTCAGGAGAGGGTAGTCACTGGTCAGGGGACAGTCTGAGGTCAGGAGAGAGTAGTCAATGGTTGGGACTGTTTGGGGTCATCAGAGGGTAGTCAGTGGTCAGGGGACAGTCTGGATTCTGCACAGGGTAGTCAGTGGTCAGGGTACAGTCTGGGTTCAGCACAGAGTAGTCATGGGACAGCCTGGGATCAGCAGAGGGTAGTCATTTGTCAGGGGACAGTCTGGGATCAGCAGGGGGTCATCAGTGGTCAGGGACAGTATGGGTTCATCAGAGGGTAGTCAGTGGTCAGTGGACAGTCTGGTTTCAGGAGAGGGTAGTCAGTGGTCAGGGGACAGTCTGGGGTCAGCAGAGGTTAATCAGCGGTCAGGGGACAGTCTGGAGTCAGCAGATGTTAATCAGTGGTCAGGGGACAGACTGGGGTCAGTAGAGTCTGTGGTCAGGGGACAGTCTGGGGTCAGCACAGGGTAGTCAGTGGTTAGGGGATCGTCTGGGATCAGCACAGAGCAGTCAGTGGTCAGGGGACAGTGTAGGGTCAGCAGTGAGTAGTCAGTGGTCAGGGGACAGTCTGGGATCAGGAGGGTAGTCAGTGATCAGGGGACAGTCTGGTATCAGCAGAGGGAAGTCAGTGGTCAGGGGACAGTCTGGGATCAGCAGAGGGTAGTCATTGGTCAGGGAACAGTTTGGATTCAGCACAGGATAGTCAGTGGTCAGGGGACAGTTTGGGGTCAGCACAGGGTAGTCAGTGGTCAGGGGACAGTCTGGGATCAGCAGAGGGTAGTCAGTGGTCAGGGGACAGTTTGGGGTCAGCAGAGGGTAGTCAGTGGTCAGTCTGGGGTCAGCAGAGTCAGTGGTCAGGGAACAGTTTGGGGTCAGGAAAGGGTAGTCAGTGGTCAGTCTGGGATCGGCAGAGTCAGTGGACAGTCTGGGATCAGCTGAGCGTAGTCAGTGGTCGGGGACAGTATGGGGTCAGCAGAGGTTAATCAGTGGTCAGGGGACAGACTGGGGTCAGCAGAAGGTAATCAGTGGTCAGGGGACAGTCTGGGATCAGCAGAGGTAGTCAGTGGTCAGGGGATCGTCTGGGATCAGCACAGAGCAGTCAGTGGTCAGGGGACAGTGTAGGGTCAGCAGAGGGTAGTTAGTGGTCAGGGGACAGTCTGGTATCAGCAGAGGGTAGTCAGTGGTCAGGGGACAGTCTGGTATCAGCAGAGGGAAGTCAGTGGTCAGGGGACAGTTTGGGGTCAGCACAGGGTAGTCAGTGATCAGGGGATCGTCTGGGATCAGCGAAAGAGCAGTCAGTGGTCAGGGGACAGTGTAGGGTCAGCAGAGGGTAGTCAGTGGTCAGGGGACAGTCTGGGATCAGCAGAGGGTAGTCAGTGGTCAGAGGACAGTCTGGTATCAGCAGAGGGTAGTCAGTGGTCAGGGGACAGTCTGGGGTCAGCAGAGTCAGTGTCAGTGTACAGTCTGGGATCAGCAGAGGGTAGTCATTGGTCAGGGAACAGTTTGGATTCAGCACAGGATAGTCAGTGGTCAGGGGACAGTTTGGGGTCAGCACAGGGTAGTCAGTGGTCAGGGGACAGTCTGGGATCAGCAGAGGGTAGTCAGTGGTCAGGGTACAGTTTGGGGTCAGCAGAGGGTAGTCAGTGGTCAGGGAACAGTTTGGGGTCAGGAGAGGGTAGTCAGTGGTCAGTCTGGGATCAGCTGAGGGTAGTCAGTGGTCAGGGGACAGTCTGGGATCAGCAGAGGGTAGTCAGTGATCAGGGGACAGTCTGGTATCAGCAAAGGGAAGTCAGTGGTCAGGGGACAGTCTGGGATCAGCAGAGGGTAGTCATTGGTCAGGGAACAGTTTGGCTTAAGCACAGGATAGTCAGTGGTCAGGGGACAGTTTGGGGTCAGCACAGGGTAGTCAGTGGTCAGGGGACAGTCTGGGATCAGCAAAGGGTAGTCAGTGGTCAGGGGACAGTTTGGGGTCACCAGAGGGTAGTCAGTGGTCAGGGGACAGTCTGGGGTCAGCAGAGTCAGTGGTCAGGGAACAGTTTGGGGTCAGGAGAGGGTAGTCAGTGGTCAGTCTGGGATCGGCAGAGTCAGTGGACAGTCTGGGATCAGCTGAGCGTAGTCAGTGGTCGGGGACAGTCTGGGGTCAGCAGAGGTTAATCAGTGGTCAGGGGACAGTCTGGGATCAGCAGAGGTAGTCAGTGGTCAGGGGATCGTCTGGGATCAGCACAGAGCAGTCAGTGGTCAGGGGACAGTGTAGGGTCAGCAGAGGGTAGTTAGTGGTCAGGGGACAGTCTGGTATCAGCAGAGGGTAGTCAGTGGTCAGGGGACATTTTGGGGTCAGCAGAGGGTAGTCTGTGGTCAGGGGACAGTCTGGTATCAGCAGAGGGTAGTCAGTGGTCAGGGGACAGTCTGGGGTCAGCAGAGGGTAGTCAGTGGTCAGGGGACAGTCTGGTATCAGCAGAGGGTAGTCAGTGGTCAGGGGACAGTCTGGGATCAGCAGAGGGTAGTCTGTGGTCAGGGGACAGTCTGGTATCAGCAGAGGGTAGTCAGTGGTCAGGGGATCGTCTGGGATCAGCAGAGGGTAGTCAGTGGTCAGGGGACAGTCTGGGATCAGCAGAGGGTAGTCTGTGGTCAGGGGACAGTCTGGTATCAGCAGAGGGTAGTCAGTGGTCAGGGGACAGTCTGGGGTCAGCAGAGGGTAGTCAGTGGTCAGGGGACAGTCTGGGATCAGCAGAGGGTAGTCAGTGGTCAGGGGACAGTCTGGTATCAGCAGAGGGTAGTCAGTGGTCAGGGGACAGTCTGGGGTCAGCAGAGTCAGTGTCAGTGTACAGTCTGGGATCAGCAGAGGGTAGTCATTGGTCAGGGAACAATTTGGATTCAGCACAGGATAGTCAATGGTCAGGGGACAGTTTGGGGTCAGCACAGGGTAGTCAGTGGTCAGGGGACAGTCTGGGATCAGCAGAGGGTAGTCAGTGGTCAGGGGACAGTTTGGGGTCAGCAGAGGGTAGTCAGTGGTCAGGGAACAGTTTGGGGTCAGGAGAGGGTAGTCAGTGGTCAGTCTGGGATCGGCAGAGTCAGTGGACAGTCTGGGATCAGCTGAGGGTAGTCAGTGGTCAGGGAACAGTCTGGGATCAGCTGAGCGTAGTCAGTGGTCGGGGACAGACTGGGGTCAGCAGAAGGTAATCAGTGGTCAGGGGACAGACTGGGGTCAGCAGAAGGTAATCAGTGGTCACGGGACAGTCTGGGATCAGCAGAGGTAGTAAGTGGTCAGGGGACAGACTGGGGTCAGCAGAGTCTGTGGTCAGGGGACAGTCTGGGATCAGCAGAGGGTAGTCAGTGGTCAGTCTGGGATCAGCAGAGGGGTAGTCATTGGTCAGGGGACAGTCTGGTATCAGCAGAGGGAAGTCAGTGGTCAGGGGACAGTCTGGGGTCAGGAGAGGGTAGTCAGTGGTCAGGGGACAGTTTTGGGTCAGCACAGCGTAGTCAGTGGTCAGGGGACAGTCTGGGAACGACAAAGGGTAGGGCATTGTCTGGGGTCAGCAGAGAGTAGTCAGTGGTCAGGAAACAGTCTGGAATTAGCACAGGGGACAGTTTTGGGTCAGCACAGGGTACTCAGTGGTCAGGGGACAGTCTGGGATAAACAGAGGGTGGTCAGTGGTCAGTATAGATTCAGTATAGGGTAGTCTGAAGTCAGGAGACAGTCTGGGATCAGTAGAGGGTGGTCAGGGGACAGTCTGGGCTCATAACAGGGAAGTCAGCGATCAGGGGTCATCAGAGAATAGTCTGTGGTCAGGGGACATCCGGAGCCAGCACAGGTTAATCAATGGCTAGGGGATAGCCTAGGATCAGCACAAGGTAGTCAGTTGTCAGGGGATAGTCTGGGGTCAGCAGAGGGTAGTCATTGGTCAGGGGACAGTCTGGGGTCAGCACAGAGTAGTAAGGGGACAGCCTGGGATCAGCAGAGAGTAGTCAGTGGTTAGGGGACAGTGTGGGGTCAGCAGAAGGTAGTCAGTGGTCAGGGGACAGTCTGGGATCACTAGAGGGTAGTCAGTGGTCAGTGGACATTTTGGGGTCAGCAGAGGGTAGTCAGTGGTCAGGAGACATTTTGGGGTCAGCACATTGTAGTCAGAGGTCAGGAGACAGTCTGGGATCAGCAGAGGGTATTCAGTGGTCAGGGGACAGTCTGGGGTCAGCAGAGGGTAGTCAAAGGTCAGGGGACAGTCTGGGGTCAGCAGAGGGTAGTCAAAGGTCAGGGGACAGACTGGGGTCAGAGGTTAATCAGTGGTCAGGGGACAGTCTGGGCTCAGCAGAGGTTAATCAGTGGTCAGGGGAAAGTCTGGGATCAGCAGAGGTAGTCAGTGGTCAGGGGACAATATGGAGTCAGCAGAGTCAGTGGTCAGGGGACAGTTTGGGGTCAGCAGAGTCAGTGGTCAGGGGACAGTTTGGGATCATGAGAGGGTAGTCAGTGGTCAGGGGAATGTTTAGGGTCAGCAGAGGGTAGTCAGTGGTCATGGGACTGTCTGGAATCTGCACAGGAGTCAGCAGAGTTAGTGGTCAGGAGTTAGTCTGGGTTCAGCACAGAGTAGTCATGGGACAGTCTGGGATCAGCAGAGTCAGTGGCCAGGGGACAGTCTGGGGTCAGCAGAGCCTGTGGTCAGGGGACAGTCTGGGGTCAGAAGAGGGTAGTCAGTGGTCAGGGGACAGTCTGAGGTCAGCAGAAGGTAATCAGTGGTCAGGGGACAGTCTGGGATCAGCAGAGCCTGTGGTCAGGGGACAGTCTGGGGTCAGGAGAGGGTAGTCAGTGGTCAGGGGACAGACTGGGGTCAGCAGATTCTGTGGTCAGGGAACAGTCTGGGATCAGCAGAGGGTAGTTAATGGTCAGGGGACAATTGGGTCAGTAGACTCTGTGGTCAGATGACAGTCTGGGGTCAGCAGAGGGTAGTCAGTGGTCAGGGGACAGTTTGGGGTCAGTACAGGGTAGTCAGTGGTCAGGGGATCGTCTGGGATCAGCGCAGAGTAGTCAGTGGTCAGGGGACAGTCTGGGATCAGCAGAGGGTGGTCAGGGGACAGTCTGGAATCAGCACAGGGTAGTCAGTGGTCAGGGGACAGTCTGGTATCAGCAGACGGTAGTCAGTGGTCAGGGGACAGTCTGGTATCAGCAGACGGTAGTCAGTGGTCAGGGGACAGTCTGGTATCAGCAGAGGGAAGTCAGTGGTCAGGGTACAGTCTGGGGTCAGCAGAGTCAGTGTCAGTGTATAATCTGGGATCAGCAGAGGGTAGTCATTGGTCAGGGAACAGTCTGGATTCAGCACAGGATAGTCAGGGTACAGTTTGGGGTCAGCACAGGGTAGTCAGTGGTCAGGGGATAGTCTGGGATCAGCAGAGGGTAGTCCGTGGTCAGGGGACAGTTTGGGGTCAGCAGAGGGTAGTCAGTGGTCAGGGGACAGTCTGGGGTCAGCAGAGTCAGTGGTCAGGGAACAGTTTGGGGTCAGGAGAGGGTAGTCAGTGGTCAGTCTGGGATCAGCTGAAGGTAGTCAGTGGTCAAGGGAGAGTCTGGGATCAGCTGAGCATAGTCAGTGGTCAGGGACAGTCTGAGGTCAGCACAGGGTAGTCATTGGTCAGTCTGGGGTCAGGAGAGGGTAGTCAGTGGTTAGGAGACAGTCTGGGTTCAGCAGAGTCAGTGTCAGGGGACATTTTGGGATCAGCAAAGGGTAGTCAGTGGTCAGGGGAGAGTTTGGAATCAGCACAGGGTAGTCAGTGGTCAGGGGATAGTCTGGGATCAGCAGAGGGTAGTCAGTGGTCAGTGGACAGTTTGGGGTCAACACTAGGGATCTGGTCACATGGCGAGTTTCCAGTCTGAGGCTCTGTCTCTACAGTCGGGGGCCCTGTGATGATTCTGCTTAAATATGGCTATAACTCAGAGATGTATTTTGATCTCTGGGTATAGTATCTCCCTTCTTACCTGCATTTATTCATAATGTGCGCAGCTATAAGCCTAGGTGTATATTGGCAGTAGTAGCAACACTGGAACAATAGGGCTTTGTATCCATCACAGCAGGGCTCCATTGTATTCCTACACAGCCCTGAGTGATCAAAGAAACATGCATGGTGCAGCCAGCACTGGTAGATCAGATATGGCTGATAACATTGTATCATTCCACTTGGTCTCAGCTCTTTACAAAGAATGTGGACTTGAGTGCATGATTCAATCAGACTTGCTGCCGCCGGTGACCTCATTCTGGGAGGTGGCATAAAGGGTATAAAAGATGAGGTAAGAGGCAATGGGAGGAGATTGGACTGAGACTACAAGAGAATACTATGATCAGACTACAAGAGACTATTACTGAGAGACTGTGAGAGCATGCAGGCAGGCATGCTGCTGCTAGAAGCCTCCACTGGTTACTCACACATGCCATGTGTGAGTGTTGGACTACAGAACCACATCAAGGACATGTGTGGTAAAGTAATCATTTCACCTTTATTCCCTTTTATTTTAAAGTACTGTATCTTGTAACTAGTAACTGTTAATGCTTGCATACATCTGCATATCTGTTCTGAACTGCATGTGTTAGATGTTAATACCGACCCATTTAGGGGTTAATAAATATATAAAATTTAGAAAGCTTGTCTTGTATTTATCTTGTGAACCCGGCACTCACTGGCGGTGAGTGTGGTTTTTATATGAAAGAGGACTCAGGTGGGGCCGCAGCGGTGTTGGCGCACTGAGGATCTTTCACAGGCCCCATCTGATGTTTCCATCACTTATCATGGCAAGAACTGGTGCAACGAATTGTGTTGTTCTTGTCACATTCCCTGTAATATATCCCAGCCACAATTCCACTGTACTTAATATTCTATAGTGGGGCTGAGGCCACAGACAGCACACTATATACTGCTCAGTGTTATGAGCATGCTGGGAGGGGGGTGCGGAGGACAGAAGGATGAGCACCGATCTCATGTCTCACTTTACTACTCTATAAATACATTATCCATGGTGACATACAGTTGTGCTATAAAGTTTCCATACCACGGCAGATTTTTTTTGTTTTTTTGGCCTTATTCCAGAGAATATGAAAGATAAGACAAAACCTTTTCCTCCGCTCATGGTTAGTGGTTGGCTGAAGCCATTTATTGTCAGACTTCTGTGTTTTCTCTTTATAAATCATAAGGACAACCAAAAACCTCACAATGCCCCTGTTCAGTAGTTCCCATCCCCCAGTTGTTAATAGCGTGTATTGCCCCCTCAGCTTGAAGTCTTTTGTGCTAGTTGTGGATGAGGCTCTTTATTTTTTCAGATGGGTCTCCAGTTCCTGTATATTCCTGGGCTGTCTTGCATGTCCTGCGCACTTGAGATCTCCCCAGAGGGGCTCAATGATATTGAGGTCAGGAGACTGAGATGGCCGCTCCAGAACCTTCACTTTCTTCTGCTGTAGCCAATGACAGGTCGCCTTGGCCTTGTGTTTTGGATGGTTGTCATGTTGGAACGTCCAAGTACGTCCCATGCGCAGCTTCCTGGCTGATGAGGGCAGATTTGCCTCCAGTATTTACTGATAACGCGCTGCTTTCATCTTTCCTTCAGCTTTGACCAAGTTTCCTGTGCCTTTGAAGCTCACACATCTCCACATCATCAGTGATCCACCTCCGGGCCTTACAGTAGGAATGGGGTTCCTTCCATCATAGGCCTTGTTGTCACCTCTCCAAATGTAACGTTTATGGTTGTGGACAAAAAGTGTGATTTTTGTCTCATCCCTCCAAATGACCTTGTTCCAGAAGTTCTCAGGCTTGTCTCTGTGCTGTTTGGCGTATTGCAGGCGAGATTCTCTGTGGCATTTGCGCAGTAATGGCTTTCTTCTGGCGACTCCACCATGCGGCCCATTTTTCTTCAATTGCCTCCTTATTGTGCATCTTGTAACAGCCGCACCGATCGTTGTCAGAGAGTCCTGGATTTCAGCTGATGTTATGTGGGGGGTTTCGTTGCATCCCGAACAATATTCCGGGCAGTTGTGGCCGAAATTTTGGTTGGTCTACCTGACCGTGGTTTGGTTTTTACAGAGCCCCTGAGTTTCCATTTGTTAAGCACAGTTTGAGCACTGCTGACTGGCATTATCTATTCCTTGGATATCTTTTTGTATCCCTTTCCTGTTTTATACAGTTCAATTACCTTTTCCCATAGATACGTGGATAATTCTTTTGCTTTCCCCATGACTCACAATCCAGAAATGTCAGTGGCTAAGGAAAGATGCGACAGTCTGTCTGGATCCCAGAAACTCCCTCAGCTTTATGCACACACTGAGGTCACAGGTGAGGAGGTCACAGGTGAGGAGGTCACAGGTGAGGAGGTCACAGGTGAGGAGGTCACAGGTGAGGAGGTTACCTTTAGTAGCCATTCAAAGCCCTTTGTGGCAACTTCTGGGCCTGTTATCAGGCCAAAATCACCAGGGGATGGGAACTTGTGAACAGGGTCATTTTAATGTTTTTGGTTGTCATTATGATTTAAAAAGAGAAAACACAGAAGTATGACAATAAATGGCTTCAGCCAACCACTAACCATGAGCGGAGGAAAAGGTAAAAATCTGCCAGGGTATGTAAACTGTTTAGCACAACTATATATATATATATACAGTACAGACCAAAAGTTTGGACACACCTTCTCATTCCAAGAGTTTTCTGTATTTTCATGACTATAAAAATTGTATTTTCACACTGAAGGCATCAAAACTATGAATTAGCACATGTGGAATTATATACTTAACAAAAAAGTGTGACACAACTGAAAATATGTCTTATATTCTAGGTTCTTCAAAGTAGCCACCTTTTGCTTTGATTACTGCTTTGCACACTCTTGGCATTCTCTTGATGAGCTACAAGAGGTAGTCACCTGAAATGGTTTTCACTTCACAGGTGTGCCCTGTCAGGTTTAATAAGTGGGATTTCTTGCCTTATAAATGGGGTTGGGACCATCAGTTGTGTTGTTCAGAAGTCAGGTGGATACACAGCTGCTAGTCCTACTGAATGGAGTGTTAGAATTTGTATTATGGCAAGAAAAAAGCACCTAAGTAAAGAAAAACGAGTGGCCATCATTACTTTAAGAAATGAAGGTCAGTCAGTCCGAAAAATTGGGAAAACTTTGAAAGTGTCCCCAAGTGCAGTGGCCAAAACCATCAAGCGCTACAAAGAAACTGGCTCACATGAGGACCGCCCCAGGAAAGGAAGACCAAGAGTCACCTCTGCTGCGGAGGATAAGTTCATCCGAGTCACCAGCCTCAGAAATCGCAGGTTAACAGCAGCTCAGATTAGAGACCAGGTCAATGCCACACAGAGTTCTAGCAGCAGACACATCTCTACAACAACTGTTAAGAGGAGACTGTGTGCAGCAGGCCTTCATGGTAAAATAGCTGCTAGGAAACCACTGCTAAGGACAGGCAACAAGCACAAGAGACTTGTTTGGGCTAAAGAATACAAGGAATGGACATTAGACCTGTGGAAATCTGGGCTTTGGTCTGATGAGTCCAAATTGGAGATCTTTGGTTCCAACCACCGTGTCTTTGTGCGACGCAGAAAAGGTGAAGGAATGGACTCTACATGCCTGGTTCCCACCGTGACGCATGGAGGAGGAGGTGTGATGGTGTGGGGGGCTTTGCTGGTGACACTGTTGGGGATTTATTCTGAACCAGCATGGTTACCACAGCATCTTGCAGCGGCATGCTATTCCATCCGGTTTGCGTTTAATAATAATAATAATAGTCCTTTAATAGTCCCACAGTGGGGAAATTCAGTGTGTTACAGCAGCAAAGATAAGATAAGCAGATACAAATACAAATACAACATGTACAGGAATGTTCCAAGGTGAGAGGCATTACATTAATAGCAGACAGACAGATAGGACGTAGCAGAGGAGGGGGAGGGGGGGATATCCCAGACAGAAAGATCTTTCAGTTCTCTGTATGTAATAATCTCCGCTTAGGTCGGTGTTGGTTGTACAGCCTAACCGCGGTGGGGAGGAAAGACTTCCGATAGCGCTCCTTCTCACACCTAGGGTGGAGCAGTCGGTCACTGACAGTACTGCTCAGCGCAATCACAGTCTCATGCATTGGATGGGACTTCTTCTCCCACATGGAGCTCACCACGGACAGTATCCTTCTGTCACCCACCACCTGCACTGGGTCCAGTGGGCTCCCCAGGACAGAGCTGGCCCTTCTAATCAGCTTGTCAAGTTTATTTCTGTCCCTAGTTGATATACTGCTCCCCCAGCAGGCCACTCCAAAGAAGATGGCTGATGCCACTACCGAGTTGAAGAAAGTCCTAAGAAGTGCCCCCGGATTCCAAAGGCTCTCAGTTTCCTAAGCAGGTAGAGCCTGCTGTGGCCCTTCCTGTACAGGGCCTCCATATGATCTGCCCAGTCCAGCTTATTATTAAGGAGCAAACCCAGGTACTTATAGGTGTTCACAATCTCGATGCCCGTCCCCAGGATGTCCACTGGTTTTGGAGGGCATCTGCCTTTACGGAAGTCCACCACCATCTCCTTGGTCTTCCCCGCGTTAATCTTCAGGTGGTTCTGCTGGCACCAGTCCACAAAAAACCGGTTCAGTTCTCTGTACTCCTTGTCATCATCATCTGTGATGAGGCCTACTATTGCAGAGTCGTCAGAATACTTCTGTAGGTAGCAGCTGGATGAGTTGCACCTAAAATCAGCAGTGTACAGTGTGAAGAGGAAAGGGGCGAGAACCGTACCCTGAGGTGCCCCCGTATTACAGATCACGGTACCTGACACACAGTCTTGGGCTCTCACGTATTGAGGTCGATTTGTGAGGTAGTCTAGGATCCAGTTGGAGAGGTGGTGGTCCACTCCAGCAAGGCCCAGCTTGTCTCTCAGTAACCTGGGCTGTATGGTGTTAAAAAGCACTGGAGAAACCAAAGAACATTATTCTCACCGTGTTCCCTGGTTTTTCCAGGTGAGACAGAGCCCTGTGCAGAAGGTGGATGATGGCATCATCTACCCCAATGCCCGGTCGATAAGCAAACTGGAGGGGGTCCATAGCGAGGCTCACTAGAGGGCGGAGATGTGTGAGAACCAATCTCTCTAAGATCTTCATCAGGTGGGATGTCAGTGCTACAGGTCTGTAGTCGTTGAGGTCCATAGGGTGAGGTTTCTTTGGAACTGGTACCACACAAGAAGATTTCCATAATTCAGGGACTATTTCCTGCCTCAGGCTCATATTAAACATATATGTAATTATACCACACAGCTGGTCCCCACAAGTTTTAATTAGAATTGCACTGATGTCATCTGGCCCTGCGGCTTTCCTCGCCTTGATCTTTTTCATCTCCTTCCTCACCTGGGCCCGTGTGAAGGTCAGACTGTGGTCAGATAAAGACAGATTTCTGGATTTACTGGTCTGTTGGGAAGTAGCCACATGGGGTGAATGGGGTGAAGTCATTGTGGTGAGGGGAGCTGAAGGACATTCTGGGGTGGGAGGAGCTGGTGTGTGATCAAATCTGTTGAAGAATAGGTTTAGTTCATTAAGCCAGTTAACATCTGCCTCAATCTGGCAGACCGACTGTTTATGACCCGAAATTGACTTAAGCCCCTCCCAGACCCCCCTTATGTCTTTTCTTTCCATTTGCTTTTCCATTTTTTCCTTATAACTGGCTTTTCCTTGCCTGATTAGATGCCTCAGCTCCTTTTGTACTTCCCTCAACCCCTCCTTATCTCTTGTCCTGAATGCCATCTTTTTCTCCTTAAGTAGTGTTTTTATATCAGAGTTAATCCATGGTTTGTTATTGGAGAAGCACCTCACCACTTTTGTGGGTACTGTGTTGTCCACACAAAAATTAATGTAGTCCGTTATGCAGTGTGTGAGTCCTTCTATATCTTCTCCATACGAATCCTGCAAAACTTCCCATGCGGTTGTGTCAAAACAATCCCTCAGAGCCTCATCACTCTCCTCGGACCATATCCTCACTGTGCGGGTGACAGCTGGTTCTCTACGTACAAGTGGCTTGTACACAGGTCGGAGATGTACTAGGTTGTGATCCGATCTTCCCAGGGGCGGTAGGGCTGATGAGTTATATGCCTCCCTCACGTTGGCAAAGAACAAGTCCAGTGTTTTGTTGTCTCTTGTGTGGCAGGTTACATACTGTGTGAGACTGGGCAGTGTGGATGATGGCGAGGCATGGTTGAAATCGCCATACACAAGAAGGAGGGCCTGGGGGTGCTGAGACTGTAACTGGCTCAGCGTGGCTTGTAGGACCTCGCAGGCAGTGTCAGCTTTCGCAGAGGGGGGGACATATGCAGCTATCACGATGACATGTGATAGTTCCCTTGGTAGATAGAAAGGTCTCATACTCACAGCTAATAGTTCAATGTCCTTACAGCAAGTTTGCTCCTTAATCACAATGTGCCTAGGATTACACCATCTATTATTCACAAACATTGCCAGCCCCCCTCCTTTCCTCTTACCGCTCTCCCTTGTCCTGTCTGCCCGAAGGAGTTTAATGGTACCTTCTCACATGTAATCTCCACAACCTGTCCTCTCCATACATGACCTAATCTCCTGATACCTCCTCACATGTAATCTCCACAACCTGTCCTCTCCATACATGACCTAATCTCCTGATACCTCCTCACGTGTAATCTCCACAACCTGTCCTCTCCATACATGACCTAATCTCCTGATACCTCCTCACGTGTAATCTCCACAACCTGTCCTCTCCATACATGACCTAATCTCCAGATACCTCCTCACATGTAATCTCCACAACCTGCCCTCTCCATACATGACCTAATCTCCTGATACCCCCTCACATGTAATCTCCAGTCCACAACCTGTCCTCTCCATACATGACCTAATCTCCTAATACCTCCTCACATGTAATCTCCACAACCTGTCCTCTTCATACATGACTTAATCTCCTGATACCCCCTCACATGTAATCTCCAGTCCACAACCTGTCCTCTGCATACATGACCTAATCTCCTGATACCCCCTCACATGTAATCTCCAGTCCACAACCTGTCCTCTCCATACATGAACTAATCTCCTGATACCCCCTCACATGTAATCTCCACAACCTGTCCTCTCCATACATGACCTAATCTCCTGATACCCCCTCACATGTAATCTCCACAACCTGTCCTCTCCATACATGGCCTAATCTCTTGATACCTCCTCACATGTAATCTCCACAACCTGTCCTCTCCATACATGGCCTAATCTCCTGATACCTCCTCACATGTAATCTCCACAACCTGTCCTCTCCATACATGACCTAATCTCCTGATACCTCCTCACATGTAATCTCCACAACCTGTCCTCTCCATACATGACCTAATCTCCTGATACCTCCTCACATGTAATCTTCACAACCTGTCCTCTCCATACATGACCTAATTTCCTGATACCTCCTCACATGTAATCTCCACAACCTGTCCTCTCCATACATGACCTAATCTCCTGATACCTCCTCACATGTAATCCCCACAACCTGTCCTCTCCATACGTGACCTAATCTCCTGACACCCCCTCACATGTAATCTCCACAACCTGTCCTCTCCATATATGCCCTAATCTCCTGATACCTCCTCACATGTAATCTCCACAACCTGTCCTCTCCATACATGGCCTAATCTCCTGACACCCCCTCACATGTAAACTCCACAACCTGTCCTCTCCATACATGACCTAATCTCCTGATACCCCCTCACATGTAACCTCCTACACAACCTGTCCTCTCCATACATGGCCTAATCTCCTGATACCCCCTCACGTGTAATCTCCACAACCTGTCCTCTCCATACATGGACTAATCTCCTGATACCTCCTCACATGTAATCTCCACAACCTGTCCTCTCCATACATGACCTAATCTCCTGATACCTCCTCACATGTAATCTCCACAACCTGTCCTCTCCATACATGACCTAATCTCCTGATACCTCCTCACATGTAATCTCCAGTCCACAACCTGTCCTCTCCATACATGACCTAATCTCCTGATACCCCCTCACATGTAATATCCAGTCCACAACCTGTCCTCTCCATACATGACCTAATCTCCTGATACCCCCTCACATGTAATCTCCACAACCTGTCCTCTCCATACATGACCTAATCTCCTGATACCCCCTCACATGTAATCTCCACAACCTGTCCTCTCCATACATGACCTAATCTCCTGATACCCCCTCACATGTAATCTCCACAACCTGTCCTCTCCATACATGACCTAATCTTCTGATACCTCCTCACATGTAATCTCCACAACCCGTCCTCTCCATACATGACCTAATCTCCTGATACCTCCTCACATGCAATCTCCACAACCTGTCCTCTCCATACATGACCTAATCTCCTGATACCCCCTCACATGTAATCTCCACAACCTGTCCTCTCCATACATGACCTAATCTCCTGATACCCCCTCACATGTAATCTCCAGTTCACAACCTGTCCTCTCCATACATGACCTAATCTCCTGATACCTCCTCACATGTAATCTCCACAACCTGTCCTCTCCATACATGACCTAATCTCCTGATACCTCCTCACATGTAATCTCCAGTCCACAACCTGTCCTCTCCATACATGACCTAATCTCCTGATACCCCCTCACATGTAATCTCCACAACCTGTCCTCTCCATACATGGCCTAATCTCCTGATACCCCCTCACATGTAATCTCCAGTCCACAACCTGTCCTCTCCATACATGACCTAATCTCCTGATACCCCCTCACATGTAATCTCCACAACCTGTCCTCTCCATACATGGCCTAATCTCCTGATACCTCCTCACATGTAATCTCCACAACCTGTCCTCTCCATACATGGCCTAATCTCCTGATACCTCCTCACATGTAATCTCCACAACCTGTCCTTTCCATACATGGCCTAATCTCCTGATACCTCCTCACATGTAATCTCCACAACCTGTCCTCTCCATACATGACCTAATCTCCTGATACCTCCTCACATGTAATCTCCACAACCTGTCCTCTCCATACATGACCTAATCTCCTGATACCTCCTCACATGTAATCTTCACAACCTGTCCTCTCCATACATGACCTAATCTCCTGATACCTCCTCACATGTAATCTCCACAACCTGTCCTCTCCATACATGCCCTAATCTCCTGATACCCCCTCACATGTAATCTCCACAACCTGTCCTCTCCATCCATGGCCTAATCTCCTGATACCCCCTCACATGTAATCTCCACAACCTGTCCTCTCCATACATGCCCTAATCTCCTGATACCTCCTCACATGTAATCTCCACAACCTGTCCTCTCCATACATGACCTAATCTCCTGATACCCCCTCACATGTAATCTCCACAACCTGTCCTCTCCATACATGACCTAATCTCCTGATACCCCCTCACATGTAATCTCCACAACCTGTCCTCTCCATACATGGCCTAATCTCCTGATACCCCCTCACATGTAATCTCCACAACCTGTCCTCTCCATACATGACCTAATCTCCTGATACCCCCTCACATGTAATCTCCACAACCTGTCCTCTCCATACATGACCTAATCTCCCCTCCCCTCACATGTAATCTCCAGTCCACAACCTGTCCTCTCCATACATGGCCTAATCTCCTGATACCTCCTCACATGTAATCTCCACAACCTGTCCTCTCCATACATGACCTAATCTCCTGATACCCCCTCACATGTAATCTCCACAACCTGTCCTCTCCATACATGACCTAATCTCCTGATACCCCCTCACATGTAATCTCCACAACCTGTCCTCTCCATACATGGCCTAATCTCCTGATACCCCCTCACATGTAATCTCCACAAACTGTCCTCTCCATACATGACCTAATCTCCTGATACCCCCTCACATGTAATCTCCACAACCTGTCCTCTCCATACATGACCTAATCTCCTGATACCTCCTCACATGTAATCTCCAGTCCACAACCTGTCCTCTCCATACATGGCCTAATCTCCTGATACCTCCTCACATGTAATCTCCACAACCTGTCCTCTCCATACATGACCTAATCTCCTGATACCCCCTCACATGTAATCTCCACAACCTGTCCTCTCCATACATGACCTAATCTCCTGATACCCCCTCACATGTAATCTCCACAACCTGTCCTCTCCATACATGGCCTAATCTCCTGATACCCCCTCACATGTAATCTCCACAACCTGTCCTCTCCATACATGACCTAATCTCCTGATACCCCCTCACATGTAATCTCCACAACCTGTCCTCTCCATACATGACCTAATCCCACCTCCTCACATGTAATCTCCAGTCCACAACCTGTCCTCTCCATACATGGCCTAATCTCCTGATACCTCCTCACATGTAATCTCCACAACCTGTCCTCTCCATACATGACCTAATCTCCTGATACCCCCTCACATGTAATCTCCACAACCTGTCCTCTCCATACATGACCTAATCTCCTGATACCCCCTCACATGTAATCTCCACAACCTGTCCTCTCCATACATGGCCTAATCTCCTGATACCCCCTCACATGTAATCTCCACAACCTGTCCTCTCCATACATGACCTAATCTCCTGATACCCCCTCACATGTAATCTCCACAACCTGTCCTCTCCATACATGACCTAATCTCCAACCTCCCCTCACATGTAATCTCGTCCACAACCTGTCCTCTCCATACATGGCCTAATCTCCTGATACCTCCTCACATGTAATCTCCATCCACAACCTGTCCTCTCCATACATGACCTAATCTCCTGATACCCCCTCACATGTAATCTCCACAACCTGTCCTCTCCATACATGACCTAATCTCCTGATACCCCCTCACATGTAATCTCCACAACCTGTCCTCTCCATACATGACCTAATCCCGAACCTCCTCACATGTAATCCCATCCACAACCTGTCCTCTCCATACATGGCCTAATCTCCTGATACCTCCTCACATGTAATCTCCACAACCTGTCCTCTCCATACATGACCTAATCTCCTGATACCTCCTCACATGTAATCTCCACAACCTGTCCTCTCCATACATGACCTAATCTCCTGATACCTCCTCACATGTAATCTCCACAACCTGTCCTCTCCATACATGGCCTAATCTCCTGATACCTCCTCACATGTAATCTCCACAACCTGTCCTCTCCATACATGACCTAATCTCCTGATACCCCCTCACATGTAATCTCCACAACCTGTCCTCTCCATACATGACCTAATCTCCTGATACCCCCTCACGTGTAATCTCCACAACCTGTCCTCTCCATACATGGCCTAATCTCCTGATACCCCCTCACATGTAATCTCCACAACCTGTCCTCTCCATACATGACCTAATCTCCTGATACCCCCTCACATGTAATCTCCACAACCTGTCCTCTCCATACATGACCTAATCTCCTGATACCTCCTCACATGTAATCTCCACCAACCTGTCCTCTCCATACATGACCTAATCTCCTTATACCCCCTCACATGTAATCTCCACAACCTGTCCTCTCCATACATGACCTAATCTCCTGATACCCCCTCACATGTAATCTCCACAACCTGTCCTCTCCATACATGACCTAATCTCCTGATACCTCCTCACATGTAATCTCCACAACCTGTCCTCTCCATACATGACCTAATCTCCTGATACCTCCTCACATGTAATCTCCACAACCTGTCCTCTCCATACATGGCCTAATCTCCTGATACCTCCTCACATGTAATCTCCACAACCTGTCCTCTCCATACATGACCTAATCTCCTGATACCCCCTCACATGTAATCTCCACAACCTGTCCTCTCCATACATGACCTAATCTCCTGATACCTCCTCACATGTAATCTCCACAACCTGTCCTCTCCATACATGACCTAATCTCCTGATACCTCCTCACATGTAATCTCCACAACCTGTCCTCTCCATACATGACCTAATCTCCTGATACCTCCTCACATGTAATCTCCGTCCACAACCTGTCCTCTCCATACATGACCTAATCTCCTGATACCCCCTCACATGTAATCTCCACAACCTGTCCTCTCCATACATGACCTAATCTCCTGATACCCCCTCACATGTAATCTCCACAACCTGTCCTCTCCATACATGACCTAATCTCCTGATACCTCCTCACATGTAATCTCCACAACCTGTCCTCTCCATACATGACCTAATCTCCTGATACCTCCTCACATGTAATCTCCACAACCTGTCCTCTCCATACATGGCCTAATCTCCTGATACCTCCTCACA
Organism: Leptodactylus fallax; assembly: GCA_947044405.1. NCBI lineage: Eukaryota > Metazoa > Chordata > Amphibia > Anura > Leptodactylidae > Leptodactylus > Leptodactylus fallax. The sequence continues at coordinate 896,758 of CAMRHE010000575.1, forward strand.
TGTAATCTCCACAACCTGTCCTCTCCATACATGACCTAATCTCCTGATACCCCCTCACATGTAATCTCCACAACCTGTCCTCTCCATACATGACCTAATCTCCTGATACCTCCTCACATGTAATCTCCACAACCTGTCCTCTCCATACATGACCTAATCTCCTGATACCCCCTCACATGTAATCTCCACAACCTGTCCTCTCCATACATGACCTAATCTCCTGAACCTCACATGTAATCTCCATCCACAACCTGTCCTCTCCATACATGGCCTAATCTCCTGATACCTCCTCACATGTAATCTCCACAACCTGTCCTCTCCATACATGACCTAATCTCCTGATACCCCCTCACATGTAATCTCCACAACCTGTCCTCTCCATACATGACCTAATCTCCTGATACCCCCTCACATGTAATCTCCACAACCTGTCCTCTCCATACATGGCCTAATCTCCTGATACCCCCTCACATGTAATCTCCACAACCTGTCCTCTCCATACATGACCTAATCTCCTGATACCCCCTCACATGTAATCTCCACAACCTGTCCTCTCCATACATGACCTAATCTCCTGAACCTCCTCACATGTAATCCCTCCACAACCTGTCCTCTCCATACATGGCCTAATCTCCTGATACCTCCTCACATGTAATCTCCACAACCTGTCCTCTCCATACATGACCTAATCTCCTGATACCCCCTCACATGTAATCTCCACAACCTGTCCTCTCCATACATGACCTAATCTCCTGATACCCCCTCACATGTAATCTCCACAACCTGTCCTCTCCATACATGACCTAATCTCCTGATACCTCCTCACATGTAATCTCCACAACCTGTCCTCTCCATACATGACCTAATCTCCTGATACCCCCTCACATGTAATCTCCACAACCTGTCCTCTCCATACATGACCTAATCTCCTGATACCTCCTCACATGTAATCTCCATCCACAACCTGTCCTCTCCATACATGGCCTAATCTCCTGATACCTCCTCACATGTAATCTCCACAACCTGTCCTCTCCATACATGACCTAATCTCCTGATACCCCCTCACATGTAATCTCCACAACCTGTCCTCTCCATACATGACCTAATCTCCTGATACCCCCTCACATGTAATCTCCACAACCTGTCCTCTCCATACATGACCTAATCTCCTGATACCCCCTCACATGTAATCTCCACAACCTGTCCTCTCCATACATGACCTAATCTCCTGATACCCCCTCACATGTAATCTCCACAACCTGTCCTCTCCATACATGACCTAATCTCCCTCCCCCCCTCACATGTAATCCCTCCACAACCTGTCCTCTCCATACATGACCTAATCTCCTGATACCTCCTCACATGTAATCTCCACAACCTGTCCTCTCCATACATGACCTAATCTCCTGATACCCCCTCACATGTAATCTCCACAACCTGTCCTCTCCATACATGACCTAATCTCCTGATACCCCCTCACATGTAATCTCCACAACCTGTCCTCTCCATACATGACCTAATCTCCTGATACCCCCTCACATGTAATCTCCACAACCTGTCCTCTCCATACATGGCCTAATCTCCTGATACCTCCTCACATGTAATCTCCACAACCTGTCCTCTCCATACATGACCTAATCTCCTGATACCTCCTCACATGTAATCTCCACAACCTGTCCTCTCCATACATGACCTAATCTCCTGATACCTCCTCACATGTAATCTCCACAACCTGTCCTCTCCATACATGGCCTAATCTCCTGATACCCCCTCACATGTAATCTCCACAACCTGTCCTCTCCATACATGACCTAATCTCCTGATACCTCCTCACATGTAATCTCCACAACCTGTCCTCTCCATACATGACCTAATCTCCTGATACCCCCTCACATGTAATCTCCACAACCTGTCCTCTCCATACATGGCCTAATCTCCTGATACCCCCTCACATGTAATCTCCACAACCTGTCCTCTCCATACATGACCTAATCTCCTGATACCCCCTCACATGTAATCTCCACAACCTGTCCTCTCCATACATGACCTAATCTCCTGATACCTCCTCACATGTAATCTCCAGTCCACAACCTGTCCTCTCCATACATGACCTAATCTCCTGATACCCCCTCACATGTAATCTCCACAACCTGTCCTCTCCATACATGGCCTAATCTCCTGATACCTCCTCACATGTAATCTCCACAACCTGTCCTCTCCATACATGACCTAATCTCCTGATACCTCCTCACATGTAATCTCCACAACCTGTCCTCTCCATACATGACCTAATCTCCTGATACCTCCTCACATGTAATCTCCACAACCTGTCCTCTCCATACATGGCCTAATCTCCTGATACCTCCTCACATGTAATCTCCACAACCTGTCCTCTCCATACATGACCTAATCTCCTGATACCTCCTCACATGTAATCTCCACAACCTGTCCTCTCCATACATGACCTAATCTCCTGATACCTCCTCACATGTAATCTCCACAACCTGTCCTCTCCATACATGACCTAATCTCCTGATACCCCCTCACATGTAATCTCCACAACCTGTCCTCTCCATACATGACCTAATCTCCTGATACCTCCTCACATGTAATCTCCTCCACAACCTGTCCTCTCCATACATGACCTAATCTCCTGATACCTCCTCACATGTAATCTCCACAACCTGTCCTCTCCATACATGGCCTAATCTCCTGATACCTCCTCACATGTAATCTCCACAACCTGTCCTCTCCATACATGACCTAATCTCCTGATACCTCCTCACATGTAATCTCCACAACCTGTCCTCTCCATACATGACCTAATCTCCTGATACCTCCTCACATGTAATCTCCACAACCTGTCCTCTCCATACATGACCTAATCTCCTGATACCTCCTCACATGTAATCTCCACAACCTGTCCTCTCCATACATGACCTAATCTCCTGATACCCCCTCACATGTAATCTCCACAACCTGTCCTCTCCATACATGACCTAATCTCCTGATACCCCCTCACATGTAATCTCCACAACCTGTCCTCTCCATACATGACCTAATCTCCTGATACCTCCTCACGTGTAATCCTCCACAACCTGTCCTCGCCATACATGGCCTAATCTCCTGATACCTCCTCTCGTGTAATCTCCACAACCTGTCCTCTCCATACATGACCTAATCTCCTGCTACCCCCTCACATGTAATCTCCACAACCTGTCCTCTCCATACATGACCTAATCTCCTGAAACCTCCTCACATGTAATCTCCACAACCTGTCCTCTCCATACATGGCCTAAACTCCTGATACCCCCTCACATGTAATCTCCACAACCTGTCCTCTCCATACATGACCTAATCTCCTGATACCCCGTCACATGTAATCTCCACAACCTGTCCTCTCCATACATGACCTAATCTCCTGATACCCCCTCACATGTAATCTCCACAGCCTGTCCTCTCCATACATGACCTAATCTCCTGATACCTCCTCACATGTAATCTCCAGTCCACAACCTGTCCTCTCCATACATGGCCTAATCTCCTGATACCCCCTCACATGTAATCTCCACAACCTGTCCTCTCCATACATGGCCTAATCTCCTGATACCTCCTCACATGTAATCTCCACAACCTGTCCTCTCCATACATGACCTAATCTCCTGATACCCCCTCACATGTAATCTCCACAACCTGTCCTCTCCATACATGGCCTAATCTCCTGATACCCCCTCACATGTAATCTCCACAACCTGTCCTCTCCATACATGGCCTAATCTCCTGATACCCCCTCACATGTAATCTCCACAACCTGTCCTCTCCATACATGACCTAATCTCCTGATACCCCCTCACATGTAATCTCCACAACCTGTCCTCTCCATACATGACCTAATCTCCTGATACCTCCTCACATGTAATCTCCAGTCCACAACCTGTCCTCTCCATACATGACCTAATCTCCTGATACCCCCTCACATGTAATCTCCACAACCTGTCCTCTCCATACATGGCCTAATCTCCTGATACCTCCTCACATGTAATCTCCACAACCTGTCCTCTCCATACATGACCTAATCTCCTGATACCTCCTCACATGTAATCTCCACAACCTGTCCTCTCCATACATGACCTAATCTCCTGATACCTCCTCACATGTAATCTCCACAACCTGTCCTCTCCATACATGACCTAATCTCCTGATACCTCCTCACATGTAATCTCCACAACCTGTCCTCTCCATACATGACCTAATCTCCTGATACCTCCTCACATGTAATCTCCACAACCTGTCCTCTCCATACATGGCCTAATCTCCTGATACCCCCTCACATGTAATCTCCACAACCTGTCCTCTCCATACATGACCTAATCTCCTGATACCCCCTCACATGTAATCTCCACAACCTGTCCTCTCCATACATGGCCTCTCCTGACCTCCCCCTCACATGTAATCTCCACAACCTGTCCTCTCCATACATGACCTAATCTCCTGATACCTCCTCACATGTAATCCCTCCACAACCTGTCCTCTCCATACATGACCTAATCTCCTGATACCTCCTCACATGTAATCTCCACAACCTGTCCTCTCCATACATGGCCTAATCTCCTGATACCCCCTCACATGTAATCTCCACAACCTGTCCTCTCCATACATGGCCTAATCTCCTGATACCTCCTCACATGTAATCTCCACAACCTGTCCTCTCCATACATGACCTAATCTCCTGATACCTCCTCACATGTAATCTCCACAACCTGTCCTCTCCATACATGACCTAATCTGATACCTCCTCACATGTAATCTCCACAACCTGTCCTCTCCATACATGACCTAATCTCCTGATACCCCCTCACATGTAATCTCCACAACCTGTCCTCTCCATACATGACCTAATCTCCTAATACCTCCTCACATGTAATCTCCACAACCTGTCCTCTCCATACATGACCTAATCTCCTGATACCTCCTCACGTGTAATCTCCACAACCTGTCCTCGCCATACATGGCCTAATCTCCTGATACCTCCTCTCGTGTAATCTCCACAACCTGTCCTCTCCATACATGACCTAATCTCCTGCTACCCCCACACATGTAATCTCCACAACCTGTCCTCTCCATACATGACCTAATCTCCTGAAACCTCCTCACATGTAATCTCCACAACCTGTCCTCTCCATACATGGCCTAAACTCCTGATACCCCCTCACATGTAATCTCCACAACCTGTCCTCTCCATACATGACCTAATCTCCTGATACCTCGTCACATCTAATCTCCACAACCTGTCCTCTCCATACATGACCTAATCTCCTGATACCCCCTCACATGTAATCTCCACAGCCTGTCCTCTCCATACATAACCTAATCTCCTGATACCTCCTCACATGTAATCTCCAGTCCACAACCTGTCCTCTCCATACATGGCCTAATCTCCTGATACCCCCTCACATGTAATCTCCACAACCTGTCCTCTCCATACATGGCCTAATCTCCTGATACCCCCTCACATGTAATCTCCACAACCTGTCCTCTCCATACATGACCTACCCTCCTGATACCCCCTCACATGTAATCTCCACAACCTGTCCTCTCCATACATGACCTAATCTCCTGATACCCCCTCACATGTAATCTCCACAACCTGTCCTCTCCATACATGACCTAATCTCCTGATACCTCCTCACATGTAATCTCCAGTCCACAACCTGTCCTCTCCATACATGACCTAATCTCCTGATACCTCCTCACATGTAATCTCCACAACCTGTCCTCTCCATACATGGCCTAATCTCCTGATACCTCCTCACATGTAATCTCCACAACCTGTCCTCTCCATACATGACCTAATCTCCTGATACCTCCTCACATGTAATCTCCACAAACTGTCCTCTCCATACATGACCTAATCTCCTGATACCTCCTCACATGTAATCCCTCCACAACCTGTCCTCTCCATACATGACCTAATCTCCTGATACCTCCTCACATGTAATCTCCACAACCTGTCCTCTCCATACATGACCTAATCTCCTGATACCTCCTCACATGTAATCTCCACAACCTGTCCTCTCCATACATGACCTAATCTCCTGATACCCCCTCACATGTAATCTCCACAACCTGTCCTCTCCATACATGACCTAATCTCCTGATACCCCCTCACATGTAATCTCCACAACCTGTCCTCTCCATACATGACCTAATCTCCTGATACCTCCTCACATGTAATCCTCCACAACCTGTCCTCTCCATACATGACCTAATCTCCTGATACCTCCTCACATGTAATCTCCACAACCTGTCCTCTCCATACATGGCCTAATCTCCTGATACCTCCTCACATGTAATCTCCACAACCTGTCCTCTCCATACATGACCTAATCTCCTGATACCTCCTCACATGTAATCTCCACAACCTGTCCTCTCCATACATGACCTAATCTCCTGATACCTCCTCACATGTAATCTCCACAACCTGTCCTCTCCATACATGGCCTAATCTCCTGATACCTCCTCACATGTAATCTCCACAACCTGTCCTCTCCATACATGACCTAATCTCCTGATACCTCCTCACATGTAATCTCCACAACCTGTCCTCTCCATACATGACCTAATCTCCTGATACCTCCTCACATGTAATCTCCACAACCTGTCCTCTCCATACATGACCTAATCTCCTGATACCTCCTCACATGTAATCTCCACAACCTGTCCTCTCCATACATGGCCTAATCTCCTGATACCTCCTCACATGTAATCTCCACAACCTGTCCTCTCCATACATGACCTAATCTCCTGATACCTCCTCACATGTAATCTCCACAACCTGTCCTCTCCATACATGACTGCCTAATCTCCTGATACCCCCTCACATGTAATCTCCACAACCTGTCCTCTCCATACATGACCTAATCTCCTGATACCTCCTCACATGTAATCCCTCCACAACCTGTCCTCTCCATACATGACCTAATCTCCTGATACCCCCTCACATGTAATCTCCTCCACAACCTGTCCTCTCCATACATGACCTAATCTCCTGATACCCCCTCACATGTAATCTCCACAACCTGTCCTCTCCATACATGACCTAATCTCCTGATACCCCCTCACATGTAATCTCCACAACCTGTCCTCTCCATACATGACCTAATCTCCTGATACCCCCTCACATGTAATCTCCACAACCTGTCCTCTCCATACATGACCTAATCTCCTGATACCTCCTCACATGTAATCTCCACAACCTGTCCTCTCCATACATGACCTAATCTCCTGATACCCCCTCACATGTAATCTCCACAACCTGTCCTCTCCATACATGACCTAATCTCCTGATACCTCCTCACATGTAATCTCCACAACCTGTCCTCTCCATACATGACCTAATCTCCTGATACCTCCCTCACATGTAATCTCCACAACCTGTCCTCTCCATACATGACC
>CAMRHE010000576.1:600000-897576 GCA_947044405.1 Leptodactylus fallax
ATAATACAGGGCAAAAAGGCCTGTAATTTTATACCTTGAACACACAGGTATGATCTATTGCAAACCTGCAATGAGCAGCAGGATAATGGCAGTCAGTGCAGCAACGTGTAGTAGGATTGTTCCAATTACCCAGGCTGCAAACACCCCAAATGAACCCTGTTCTGCTTCAGTACTCTGGATAAATTCCTCGCTATCCTTTCTCTACATTTCTAATGCTCTTTCCCTGAACTGTGATTGAGCAAAATATCAGTTTTCAAGTGTTTTTTACCACTTTCCATAGCACCTGCTGACGTCTCTCCCTGCACTAAATACACTGTAAAATGCCTGAATCTAAGATGGGGGAGGGTATTTATAGGGCTGTGACATCAAAGGGCTGGCTGGCTGCTCGCATAGCATTATGGGTGATCCCGCGTTCCCAGAGTCCCTTGCCCCATGTTCTAACATGTGCAGCAGCCATTTTAGGAAAAATTGGCAACGAAGCGCGAGGAAATCTGGATTCGATGCAAATCGAATAAATCCTGAAATTCGTATTGAATTCTACTTCGTCAGCTTCGATTTGCTCATCTCTAGTTATATTCTATACTACATTTATTATCCCCTATAGCGGTATCACATTTATATTCATGTATTATTAGTATTTTAGCTGAATTAGGATACAACAAATAGTCTAATAAATGACTGAATAGAATGAGTGACCCTTCTGTGCTTTATATAGTGGTGACTCCTCACCTGGGCGGTTACCTGTAGGAATGTCCTCCTCACACTCCTCATCACCACTCACATAGGGATCTTCCTTTATTGTCATAGATATAGCATTAATGTCCTTCAGATCTTTATCCTGATGGAAAATCTGTGAAACAAATAATGTAAAAGTCACCGGACAAATGGGGAAGTCACAGGGAATGTTCTAGATCATTAATCCGCATGAAGATCAAAGATGTCCTGACAGTAGCTGCAGGTCTCTGAGAAGCTGGAGAAACATATTAGATGGCGGCTCAATGACACCGCCCATGTATATAACCATATAATACTGCTGGATACAGCAAGACTGACCACAAGGACTTCACAGCCCGTCTACACATCATAGGGAATATCTCCATCTACCTGATCATCCTGTGGAAGAAGAGGACTGGGACATCTCTCCGGTGTTGTCCTCTTACTGGATCTACCTGTAGGAAACACAGACAGGGACTGAATTCATTCTGTACATACAAATAATGGAAGTCCATGTGTATATAATCATGTCTATTACCTGCTGATGTGAGGGGCTGGTGGTCCTCCATCATCACCTCCTTGTACAGATCCTTGTGTCCTTCTAAATACTCCCACTCCTCCATGGAGAAATAGACAGCGACATCCTGACACCTTATAGGAACCTGACAACACAATGATACAGTCATCACCCAGACCCCTCCAGTTACTGTATAATGTCCCCGCATTCCCAGCAGTGTCACCTCTCCAGTCAGCAGCTCCAGCATCTTGTTGGTGAGTTCTAGGATCTTCTGTCCATTGATCTCCTCCTGTATCAGGGGGTGAGGTGGAGGCTCTGGGATTGGGCTCAGGGTTCCTCCATATCCTTCATACACAGGAGCCTGACAGCGCCCACTAGAGGTCTTCTTCACTACTGTGTAATCCTGGTTATGGGGAGACACATTAATAAATATCACTACATACATGTGCAGAGTCCATCACCTCTCCAGTCATATCATCTGTTATTACTATAGATAAGAATGATGTAATGTGACATCATCAGAATCTCTCACCTCTCCAGTAAGCTGGTAGATGATCTCTAGGGTGAGATTTAAGAGACTTTCCGCCATCTTGTTCCTGTCTCTTTACATCCTTGATGGATCAATCAGGAATATTCTCTTATATAGAAGATACTGAGAGGATTCTATATTGTAGGAACCTGAATGGAGAGAAGATGAGACAATGTAATCACTACACGGAATCCCATGTAATAAATAGAACAGATGAGTCACATTATTATGACCACCTCCTACTTCTGACGTCGGCAGCGTGTAGCTCAGGAAGGAAGTGACTTGTTGTGGGCCGGCTTGGTGGGTATATAAGGTGTGTGATAGGCTGAACAAAATCTCATTGTTGTCATGGATAAAGAGGGCGATTTATCAGAGATGTCAAAAGGGATGATTACTGTATTGGCTGTCGGGCCAAGGGTGACAGTATTTCTCCAACAGCGCAGGTTGTGAACTGTTCGTGTGCTGCTTTGGTTAAACTGCTTTGTGAGTGGAGAAATGACACCATTGGGAATAACCAACGTGGAAACTGAGGAGAATCTCGTGCCACTGATATGTCAAAAAGTTCACAGTAGAGATGAACGAACCGATTCGTTACGAGCTGAAGTCAGCCCGATTTTTCATTTTTTAACAAAACAGAAAACGTTTACCAAATACTAAACTACTAAAATGTCCTTTGTAACGTGCAGTGCGCAGTGATAATACTGAGGAGACGTGTCTGAGACGTGGGCTGGGGTTCTAGCATCACCTGACAGCCTCGCAGCCAAAGACATGACATAAGGTTTTAGCTGAGGAGGACAGGGCCATTTTGGGATGTGTCAAACTGAGAGACACTCCGCCTCCTCTGCCAGTGCCAGAACTACAAGTAGCAGGAGGACGAGCAGGAGCATCAGCAGCCAGTACAGTATCTGGAACATGAGGAACCAGAAATGTTTCACCTCGCAGCACCAACCAGACCCACAACAGGCAACCGACACCCACCGGCTGCACCAGCAGGTACAGACATAACTAGATGGTTCCTATGTTCCAGCAGGTACAGACATAACTAGATGGTTCCTATGTTCCAGCAGGTACAGACATAACTAGATGGTTCCTATGTTCCAGCAGGTACAGACATAACTAGATGGTTCCTATTTTCCAGCAGGTACAGACATAACTAGATGGCTCCTATGTTCCAGCAGGTACAGACATAACTAGATGGTTCCTATTTTCCAGCAGGTACAGACATAACTAGATGGTTCCTATGTTCCAGCAGGTACAGACATAACTAGATGGTTCCTATGTTCCAGCAGGTACAGACATAACTAGATGGTTCCTATGTTCCAGCAGCTACAGACATAACTAGGTGGTTCCTATGTTCCAGCAGATAACTCTGACCCCATGGAAATCTGGGCCAACAGGTTTGAGTTCTAAATCCTAAAGATGACACTGACTTTCCCTGCAGCTTCATTCCCAGCAAGTGATGGTTAGTCCATCGATCTCTTGGAACAGCCACAACTGTCACAGATAGATCTCCCACATTTCTGTCTGGACTACAATCTACTGGACATAGAGGTGGAAGACACTTGGCCCCTGATATTACCAGCACACTGGAACTAACTGTACAGTCCTCCCTGACCCTCACAGAAGAGGAAGTATTACAGCATAGTACACACCGTGCAACAACAAGTTACTAATGCAGAGGAGAAAGTGGCCAACGGGAATCTGGAGGTTTGTGACTTACTGAAATGACCAGAATCTTACATGATGGTATAGAGGACGTAGAGAATGGGCCCCGCTGTAGTGACATGAGAGTAATGAGTGTCCCGAAGAATGTTCCATCCAGAGATCTAACACCGATACAGGGGCTTGTAAAAGTCTTCACACCCCTTGAACTTTGTCACATTTTGTCACAACCACAAACTTAAATGTATTTTCTTGAGATTTTCAGTGATAACAACACAAAGTATCAGATAATTGTGAAGTGGAAGGAAAATGATACAAGGTTATCAACATTGTAAGCCAATAAAAATCTGAAAAGTGTGACGTGCAAAAGTCTTCAGCCCCCCTATAGCAATACTTTGTAGAGCCGCCTTTGGCTGCAATCCCAGCTCCAAGTCTTTTGGGCTCGGTCTCTACCAGCTTTGCACATCTAGAGATGAGATTTCTGCCCCTTCTTCTTCTTCTTTGCAGCCAGATTGGATATACTGTGTGGTGGCCACAAGGAGAACATTATAGTGTGTGGGGGCCACAAGGAGGGTGACTGAAAGTATGAGAAGGGCTGAGAGCGAGCACTTACCTCCACCTGTACAGCAGCTGTCTCCTCACAGGACCTGTGATGATGTCATAGGTGTTTGAGGAGTCACATGATCAGGTCCTGCTGTTATAGCTTCATCTGTGCAGAAGATACTAAATCCTAGTGAGCTAAAGGACCTGTGATGATGTCACGTGTGGGAGGAGTCACAGAATCACATGACCAGATATTAGAGGTCTCTCTGTGTGTGAGGTGTATGTAGTAGAGCTGTCTGTGTGTGATGTGTATGTAGCAGAGCTGTCTCGGTGATGTGTATGTAGTAGAGCTGTGTGGGTGATGTGTATGTACCTTAGATCTATCTTCCTTGCTCCTGCCCCTCACCCGTTGCTCCTTCCATATATAATAACTAGAGATGAGCGAATTTCTCAAAAGTTCGACTCCGCAGTTTGATTCGAAGTTCCAAAAAAATTTGCTTTGATCCTAATTAATTTGCGGCGAATATCGCTAAAAAACATTTATTTCCTGTGGTCAGAGAGCCTGTATAGTGGTGCAGAACACTGTGCCTTGCAGTAACACGCATAGGGAGTCTACTGTGGTAGTCAAACAATACTGTGAGTCAGTATGACACGCACATGACAGGAGTCGCTCTTAGAACCGCTGCACACTTCACTTATTTGGCCAGTTACGGGGCCAAAACGGTCCAACTAACTCAAGTGTGAACCCAGCCTTACAGGTTCATGTTAGTGCCAGGTAGAAAGAACCGTGCAGAGGCCCAACATCCTACTGTAGAGTGAAAGAGCGCACTCCTTTTACACTCTCGTCTGCCGATTCCACATAGATGTCTACAGAGTGGCAAGGTGACATAATGTGGAGGTGGCAGCGGCATGAGGAGGCCATACAGTGACCCAGTGGCAGCAGCATGAGGAGGACACAGAGTGACCCAGTGGGAAGCAGCATGAGGAGAACATACAGTGACCCAGTGGCAGCGGCATGAGGAGGACACAGAGTGACCCAGTGGGAAGCAGCATGAGGAGAACATACAGTGACCCAGTGGCAGCGGCATGAGGAGGACACAGAGTGACCCAGTGGGAAGCAGCATGAGGAGGACATACAGTGACCCAGCTTCTCCCCTGTGTGACTTTGTTCGCCCAGGCACACGAGGTGTAGAACAGCGTGACACTGCTGTGCCCTGCACATGAGGTATGCTGGAGGAGCATACACCTTATTTAAAGATGTTTATTAGTGTGGAAACCCATTATGAGGACCATATTCAACCATTTTGTTCCCAGTATAAAGTTGCAGGCCATCTATCGATACAGTATTGTCAATAATTCAATACTTCTTAGCCACAAATCTCTGCCTTTATCACGCTTTTTTATAGGTGATCATTAGTGGGGAAAGAAATAAGGGGCCGTTCTCTTCAAAGCAAAAAATAACAGCCTTTTTTGCCCTTTGCAATTATGTTTTCTCGTCGAACAGTATGTCAGACAGAGAATTTATTTATTTATTATGGTTACTTATATAGCGCCATCATATTCCACAGCGCTTTACAGATATTGACAGTCACTGTCCCATATAGGGCTCACAATCTACATTCCCTATCAGTATGTCTTTGGAGTGTGGGAGGAAACCGGAGTACCCGGAGGAAACCCAGGCAAACACAGGGAGAACGTACAAACCCCTTGCAGATGTTGTCCTTGGCAGGATTTGAACCCAGGAGTCCAGCGCTGCAGTGCTAACCACTGAGAAGCGAGAGGCCATGCACAGGGGAGGGGCACAGGCCTAAATGTTTCTGGCGCAGGCACAGGTAGCAGCAGAGTAAGGAGGCGTGGCAGCAGGGGTCAGTTACAGAGGTCTGAGCTCCCAGTGTCAAGTAGTGGTCGTGTCTTAACCAGCAACCCAATGGTTGTAGACTTGTTGACTCGGTCATCCACTTCATCCCAAGTCACATCAGACACCCCCAGTCAAAAGTTGGTGGGTTCGTCAGACACAACCCTTAGTTGGCATGGCCCGGCAACAGGCCCTGTGCCCTCACCTGTCCTCAACTTTCCTCTGTCCTTTTCTGTTCCCTCAGCTAGAGAAGTACACTATGCTGTGGGCTCAGATCCATTGTACAGTGAGGAGGAGGTATTATTATTTATTATTATTGTTTATTTATATAGCACCATTAATTCCATGGTGCTTTACATGTGTTGGTTAACATACGGTACACAAGATATACAAAACAGATAATACTAACAGTGATCACTGGCACAGTGGGATAGAGGGCCCTGCCCGCAAGGGCTTACAATCTATGAGGGAAGAGGGATAGAGACAGAAGGTGGGGGTAGAGGCTGTACAGATGGTGGTGTGGTGACAGTAATGTTATTGGGGGTTGTAGGCCTTCCTGAATAGGTGAGTCTTCAGGGCCTTCTTGAAGCTTGTGATTGTGGGGGACAGTCTTATGTGTCTTGCTAATGAGTTCCAGAGTATGGGGGATGCACTGGAGAAATCTTGGAGACGGTTGCATGAAGAGCGGATAAGAGCAGAGCGGAGTAGGAGGTCTTTGGAGGATCGGAGGTTACATGCGGGCAGGTAGCAGGACATTAGGTCGGAGATATATGGAGGGGACAGGTTGTGGATGGCTTTGTATGTCAGCGTTAGTAATTTGAACTCTATTTGCTGGGCAACGGGTAGCCAGTGAAGGGATTGGCAGAGGGGAGCGACCGATAAAGAACGGGGGGAGAGGTGTATTAAGCGAGCGGCGCAATTTAAGGTGGACTGGAGAGGAGCGAGAGTATTTGCTGGGAGGCCATGGAGAAGAGTGTTAAAGTAGTCTAAGCGGGATATTATGAGGGCATGGACTAGCATCTTTGTAGTTTCAGAGGTGAAGAAGGAACGGATTCGATGGATGTTCTTGAGTTGGAGGTGGCAGAAGGTGTTGAGGGTTTGGATGTGCGACTTGAAGGATAGGTCAGAGTCTAAAGTTATCCCAAGGCAACAGACTCATGGGACTGGGGTAAGTGTACAGTAGAGGACAGTCAGCAGCTACTGCCCAGCCAAGATCTGGAGGAGACATCCGTCGCTTCCTTAGGTAGGCGGGCAAGTAGTGATGAGGAGAGTGGCATGGGAACTGGTGTTGAGGAGGACATCAGTGACCTACAGACAGTAGTAGATAATGATGTAGCCGATCGTAATTGGTAGCCGGGTGACGGAGGGGCTTCATCGTCATCAGGAGAAGAGGGTTGCAGCTTGCGCATGAGGCAGCGGGGAAGTCAGCAGGGTGGCAACAGTGTGAGGTTGGGAGCTAAATGTGCCCAGGGTAGACCACCCGCTTCGCAGCAGCCTACTTGCCCGGAAAACAGTGGTGCAGGGGTTCACGGAGGCAGTGGTGGTAGCAGTCAATTAGTGCAGAGTGTTGGGGGTAAAAATCACCTACTCGGCGGTGTGGCAGTTTTTTGTAAAGCTACCGGGGGAGGTGAATGTGGCCATACAGTATGTTCAATCTGTGGGCAGAAGGTGAAGCGTGGCCAGGGTGCCAATGTTGGCACCACAGCCCTGCGTCAACATATGCAGTGTCACCATAAAGTGGCCTGGGAGAGCCGTGGCTCCAATGTGGTGGTCCAGCCTGCCAGCAGCACCCAGTGGCACGCACCCCATTTCAGGCAGTCAAGGCTCCACCACCTCTGCCGAAGGAAGGTATGTGTCCTTCCCATCATCTTCTGGTCATGAACCTGCTCCTCCTCCTCCTCCTAGTCAGTTATTGCATCAGCAATCAATCATAGAATCTATATCTAGCAGACAACAGTATGCGTGCACTTATCCAACAGTGCAGAAGCTGAACGTGCTCCTGTCCAAGTTGCTGGTGCTGCAGTCACTCCCTTTCCACTTGGTGAACTCTGCACCTTTCAGAGAATTGATGGCTTGAGCCGAGCAGAGGTGGAGAGTCCCAAGCCGTCATTTCTTTGCCAAGAAGGCAAAGAACATCCTCGGACATCTCCCCTGCTATAGAGGAAGTTTGGTAGATTAATAAAGTATATTAAAAAAATGTTCACTCCCCCCTGACACAATAGCAAAAAAAAAAAAAAAAAAAAAAAAAAAAAATATATATATATATATATATATATATATATATATATATACAGTGGGGAAAAAAAGTTCTCCCACTTAAAAAGATGAGGCCGGCCTGTAATTGACATCATAGGTAGACCTCAACTATGAGAGACAAAATGAGAAAACAAATCCAGAAAATCACATTGTCTGATTTTTTAAGAATTTATTTGCAAATTATGGTGGAAAATAAGTATTTGGTCAATAACAAAAGTTCATGTCAATACTTTGTTCTATATCCTTTGTTGGCAATGACAGAGGTCAAACGTTTCCTGTAAGTCTTCACAAGGTTGGCACACACTGTTGCTGGTATGTTGGCCCATTCCTCCATGCAGATCTCCTCTAGAGCAGGGATGTTTTGGAGCTGTCGCTGGGCAACACGGACTTTCAACTCCCTCCAAAGGTTTTCTATGGGGTTGAGATCTGGAGACTGGCTAGGCCACTCCAGGACCTTGAAATGCTTCTTACGAGGCCACTCCTTCGTTGCCCTGGCGGTGTGCTTGGGATCATTGTCATGCTGCAAGACCCAGCCACGTTTCATCTTCAATGCCCTTGCTGATGGAAGGAGGTTTGCACTCAAAATCTCACGATACATGGCCCCATTCATTCTTTCATGTACACGGATCAGTCGTCCTGGTCCCTTTGCAGAGAAACAGCCCAATACATGATGTTGCCCCCCCCAGGCGTCACAGTAGGTATGGTGTTCTTTGGATGCAACTCAGCATTCACTCTCCTCCAAACACCACGAGTTGTGTTTCTACCAAACAGTTCTACTTTGGTTTCATCTGACCATATGACATTCTCCCAATACTCTTCTGGAACATCCAAATGCTCTCTAGCAAACTTCAGACGGGCCCGGATATGTACTGCCTTAAGCAGGGGGACACGTCTGGCACTGCAGGAGCTGAGTCCCTGGTGGCGTAGTGTGTTACTGACGGTAGCCTTTGTTACGTTAGTCCCAGCTTTCTGCAGGTCACTCACTAGGTCCCCCCATGTGGTTCTGGGATTTTTGCTCACCGTTCTTGTGATCATTTTGACCCCACGGGGTGAGATCTTGCGTGGAGCCCCTGATGGAGGGAGATTATCAGTGGTCTTGTATGTCTTCCATTTTCTAATTATTGCTCCCACAGTTGATTTCTTCACACCAAGCTTCTTGCCTATTGCAGATTCAGTCTTCCCAGCCTGGTGCAGGGCTACCATTTTGTTTCTGGTCCTTCCACAGCTCTTTGGTCTTCACCATAGTGGAGTTTGGAGTGTGACTGTTTGAGGTTGTGGACAGGTGTCTTTTATACTGATAACAATGTCACACAAGAGCCATTACTACAGGTAATGAGTGGAGGACAGAGGAGCCTCTTAAGAAGTTACAGGTCTTTGAGAGACAGAAATCTTGCTTGTTTGTAGGTGACCAAATACTTATTTTCCACCACAATTTGCAAATAAATTCTTTAAAAATCAGACAATGTGATTTTCTGGATTAGTTTTCTCATTTTGTCTCTCATAGTTGAGGTCTACCTATGATGTCTATTACAGGCCGGCCTCATCTTTGTAAGTGGGAGAACTTGCACAATTGATGGCTGACTAAATACTTTTTTTTCTCCATTGTACTGTATATATACAGTATAGATATCTCCTGTGAGCTCACAAAGGAAAAACTAGCCTGACCACAGTCGGTGTTATCAAAGCATGTTTTTTTTTAATTAAAAACATAACATCAGATTTTATACAGGACAGTAAATGATCGTGTCAGTTATAACAGAGCATGTGCAGAAACCGGTAATTATGATTGATCATTGGCGGGAGGAGGGTCCTGACACACCCCTTACTCATCTCCATAATCAAAGCATATTAGTCCTAAGCACTACGTATTGCAGGGATTGCTGGGACCCATAGTTCCACATTGGTAGAAGCTGATTCTGAGTTAAGCAGCTAACAATAAGTATAGCGGTCGGGGAACAAGGATTTCTCGGACCACTATCATGGTGGTCCAGGGCCCCGGCCATTTCCAGCTGGCCGTGGACCCCGTACTCCTCTAGGCCTGTCACGGTCACACACCCTTCGTCCACAATCGTTACACCATTGGCAAATACAGTAACTAGATAAACATAAGGTCAGACAACAGATAAAGTCAGTTCCAGGAACCAGGTACTACTGAACACAATAGTAAACAGCACCGAGCACCCCGCGCCCTCACAACTGAGCCGAAGCCAACCTCCAGACGTTTTCACCAGAGCCCTTGATGGTGGGGATGGACTTGGCAGCTTCCTTCAGTCAGACTAGCAGCAGCTGAGAGAGCGCACCACAGGTAACAGCAGACCCAGAAATCTGAAACCGCTCACCGGAGCTCGTGCTGAGGTTGATAGAAGATCTGGAGATGATCGCAGTGGCAGGAGGCAGGCTTCAGGTGATGACAATGGTAAGGAGATAATCGTGGTCATCGGTCCGGTTTGGCAATGAGAGGTCAGCGTGGTACAGAGTCGGGATCAGCGGAGGGAAGTCTAGGAGGCAAGCGGTGATTGTACAGCGAGGAGCGGAGAGACAGAATCGGCAGGCAGAAACGAGGTCAGATAACGGGGCCAAGAGGTCAGATACAAAAAAACGAGATACAGGTACAGATAGCTAACACCCAGGAAACTGAATAGTGAAATAGCGGCGGAAGTGCAAAGATAAAGGTTCGGGACAACAAGCAATCAAGCCTTAAAGGGGAACATCTGCTAAAACCGGCTCATGTTAGGAAAAGACTGACAACCTCACAGTAGCAACTGTAGAAGTCCCAGCTCTTCTCCCAACAGTACCCCTCCTTATACGAGGGCCCACCGGGCTGTGATTTTTTTTGCTGTGGATTTTTTTCTGCAATATGTGGATGGGATCAGCCAGAATCTCATTCACTTTGCAGATAATGTAAAATGGTGCGTTTTCGCAATGTGGGGCTTCAATCTTATATAGTTTGTTCCCTTCATCAGACATGGTGTGATACAAGAACTGAAAATTCACAGATTTTTATACACATGGTATAAAAATCTGTGAATTTTCAGTTCTTGTATCACACCATGTCTGATGAAGGGAGCTAGCTAGTACTCCTGAAAGCTTACTTATAAATATACTCAGTTAGCCTCTAAAAGGTATCGCCTGATTTCTTCACTCTTCCACTACTTTCAATGGCTAACACGGTACAACATTATACTACTATATAGTTTGTGTTAAGTCTTAACAAAAATCCAAAACATTAAAAAAAAACAAAAAACTATTTGTCTCCATATTCTCCCATATATTTTTTTAAAGTATTTCCATATACATTCCCATTTTATTTATTTATTTTTTTGGCTATTGTGTCAGGGGGGAGTCAACATTTGTGTAATATACCTTATTAATCTATCAAACGTCCAGTAAATGAGAGAGAGAGGGGTTAAAAGTTTTTAAAACTGACCCCTGCTGCAACGCCCCCTTACTCTGCTGGGACCTGTGCCTGTGCCAGAAACATTTAGGCCTGTGTCCCTCCCCTGTGCATGGCCTGTCGCTTCTCTGTCTGACATACTGTTAGATCAAAAAAGTAATTGAAAAGGAAATTAATACAGGGCAAAATGGCCTGTAATATTCTACTTTCAAGAGAACGGCAAATAAGCCCCTTATTTGTCTCCTCACTAATAAACACCTTTAGAAAGGCGTTATAACAGATAACTGCAGAGATTACTGGATAACAATTCAGTTTTTTTGCCACTACTGTACTGCAAAAGGCTTGTAATGTTCTACCTTGAACTCACAGGTACGATCTATTGCAAACCTGCAATGGGCAGCAGTATAATGGCAGTGAGTGCTGCAATGTGTACCGTTTTTCTCCGAGTCTTATATTATTTTTTGCTCCGAAAAAAGGGCTAGGGCTTATTTTCGGGGTAGGTCTTAATTTTTTCCAAGAACAACAATCACACATTTGATCGCTTTTTATTTCAACTTTTATCAGAGGTAAAACAGTGAAAAAACAGCAGTTCGGCACTGTTGATTTTTTTTTTCCTGCTACAGCAGTCACCATAGAGGTAAAATATAACGTTTTCGGACACAGGGATACCTAATGTGTATGTGTTTCACAGTAATATTTTATTTTTATATGTATTCTCGTGAAAGTGGGAGGGGGCTTGAACTTTTATTATTTTTTTTTATTTTTATTATTAACCCATCCTAGGAGGCTTGAACCTGCAATCATCCCATAGACTGCAATACAACATATTGCAGTCTATGGGAGATTATCTACATTACTAATGAGGATGGTCATAGACCAGCTTCAATAGTAATATTCCTATGACAGGCCTGGGAGCCTTCATAAGGCTCCCGGCTGTTAAAGGAACAGGTCGGCTCCAGCGATCTTGCCGCGCGGGAGCCGACCTGCAACGTGAAAGGTACGGGGCTGGGGATAGTTGCTCTGCTGTGGGGGGAGTGGATTTGGGGGAGGGGGTAGAGGATCTGGCACACTCAACAATGTCCGTAATCAGTGGACTCTGATCGCGGCATTAACTGCGGGCCTCCGCTGTACAAGGAGACCCGGTATAGTAGTAAAAGGGGGTTGAGACCAACCCTACAGACTACGGGGGGGGGGGGAAGAGCGGAGGTCACACTTAGCAATGCCCGCGGTCAGAGTCCATTCTGAGCGCGGCTATTAACTCCGGCGGTTGTGCTACTTTGGTAGGAAGGAGGGGGCCGCCATCTTTAAGGACCCGGCATCCGCTGTAATCGCACGGCAGATGTCGGGAAGGGGTTAAATTAGCTAGGGCTTATTTTTGGAGTAGGGCTTATATTTCAAGCCTACTCCAAAAACCTGGAAAATGATTGTTGCTATTACTGATGCTGCAACCACCCCAAATGAACCCTTTTCTGCTTCAATACTCTTCTGTAAATTCCTCCCTATCCTTTCCCTAAACTTCTAAGGCTCTTTCCCTGAACTTCTATCAGTTTTGAAGTGTTTTCTACCACTTTCCCTAGCGCCTGCTGACGTTTCTCCCTGCACTAAGTACGATGTGAAATGACTGAACCTAAGATGGCGGAGGGTATTTATAGGGCTGTGACATCACAGGGCTGGCTGGCTGCTGACTGGCTGCACGCATGACATTGTGGATGATCCCGCGTTCCCAGAGTTCCTTGCTCCATGTCCTTACATGTGCAGCAGCCATTTTGCGATTTGATACATCAAAGCGTGAGGAAATCTGGAATCGAGGCGAATCGATGATTTTCTGAAATTCGGATCGAATTCCACTTCGTCAGCCTCGATTTGCTCATCTCCACTGTTCACCTCTACAGTAGAATGCTCCAAACAGGTATTTTTTGAGCATTTCTAAACTTTCCCAGTCTTTTGTTGCCTCTGTCCCAGCTTTTTTAGAACATGTTGTAGGCCTCAAATTCTGTTTCAGTAGTTTTTATTAAATTTTTCCAAATATATGACATTAGAAAATACTTGAACAGTCAATATCGCAAACATCGAAACTGGTAAAGTAAAACATTCATCTAAATAACAGGGAGGACATACACAGACACCACACACCACATAAGGAAAGGGCGAGGAAGGGAGGGGGGAGGCAGGTCAGACAGAAGTAATCATAAACAGCCACAACTATTTGGCGAAGTGGGATCAGCCGTTAACAGGACTGAACCAGGTACTATAAATTCTAGGTACAGCAGAAGATCGGAGAGAAGAGCTGAAACTCACGCCTCAAAGTTCAGCAATAATGACACAAAAGCGCAAACCAATTGGAGGAAATGTGTCACCTTGGTCAGCCGATTAACTCATCTCTTGAACAAATTAACTAATTAACAAACTAACCAGCTAACCAACTAACTAACCAAGGGGGAGCAATGCGGACTCACCAACCACTTCTCACACACCATTTTATATTAAGGAAAGGAAAAATTCCCAAAAGCAATGACACGTTCATACGAATGAGTGGTATCAATAAGTAGGCAACAAATTCAAAATGAGTGACTATTTGTAAAAAAAACAATAAAGTTTATCCGTTTGAACATGAAATATCTTGTAGTGTATTCAATTGATTATAGGTTGAAAAGGATTTGCAAATCTTCGTATTCTGTTTTTAGTTATGTTTTACACAATGTCCCAACTTCATTGGAATTAGGGTTGTATATTAATTCCATGATGCTGAACATTATTATATTAATCCCGTTGTTGCTCTGTACATTATTATATTAATGTCATTGACGCTCTGTACATTATTATATTAATTCCATGGTGCTCTGTACACCTTAGATGCCACAGTAAACGCGAATGTGGCATAATCGATAAGCAACGTCTCTGTCCGAGAACGCCCGTCATCAGCATTTTTTTATTTTTTCTTGATAAGTTTGGTGTAGTAGAAACATATTGACTTGGACATCCCTGTCCTTAAGGTTGTTCGTAGAACACTTTTGCTTTTATCCTTCCCCTGAGTTAGGTCCCAGGATTAAATAGGCTCCACTAAATGCCTTGACTACCTAACCTCCCCCCTTCTTCTCCGCCATCTTCCTTTCCTTCCTCCCCTCTTTCTCCTCCCTATTCTTTTCTCTCTTCTCCTCTTTTACAGGTTTTGCCTTCCCACAGTTAAATAGCCAGACTTCAGTTGTGCTCTTTGAACATCAGAGGCTTCAACGTACCACAGAAGAGGACCCAGGTACTCTACAACATGCACAAGCTAAGGGCTGACATCCTACTGCTACAGGAAACCTACTTTAAGACGGGCCACGTGTCCACGATAGTAAACACATATTTCCCTTGCTGGTTCCACAGCTCCAATCCTGACGGTAAATCAAAGGGAGTTAGTGTTGGCTTACATAAACACCTCCAAGCCATGGTCATTTCCCAGTGCTCTGATGCACAGGGGAGATACTTAAAGGGGTTGTCTGGGATAAATGGAAATCCCTACACTAATCTAAACACCCTCCTTCTTTCTAAATAACATAATTGATCAAAAATGTATAGTTACCCAAATTTTCTGGTTATCCGGTGATGTTCTGTTTCCCCATTTCTGGAAACGTAACGTCACTACTACTCCCTCCCCATCCACTCCATCATACTTACCTTCCAGTCTTCTTCCTGCAGGATGGCTCCTCCCTCTTTTCTGACTGCCGGCGCTTGTCCCAGCGCTGCTGCCGATAATCCACCTCTACTGCACAGCTCCCACTCCTGCGCAGTAGAGGTGGATCGTCGCTGCAGAGCACAGATCAGTGCTGGGACTGTAGTGCGTGCCGGAAGTCAGAAAAGAAGGATGGGCCATCCCTCAGGAAGAAGACTGGAAGGAAGAGAGAGAGAGGTAAGTATATAATGGGGTCGGGGGGTTAGGCTCAGCAGGTTGGGAAGAGCTAGTAGTGGGCGGGATAGCTAGAGAGACAGGGAGAGGGTGTATGGGAGGGAGAGAGGAAGGGGAGGAGTGAGGTGACAGGGAGTGAGTGTAGAAATTACATAGCAGGAAGCTGAACCATGTAAACAAATGCAGAAGATACCAGGAGCTCCCAGAGACCCCCAGAAATCACTCAAAACACTGCTAAAGATATATGGGTGCATTTATTAACCCATTAATAACACTAACAGACATATTTACAAAAACATTTTTTGTCCGGAAAACCCCATTAATAATAAAAATATGTAACCAGTGCCATTCCCCCCTGAGCTGCAGCATGCTATTGAGTCCTTTAGACATCTTACACAATGGCGCTGGGTATGTATTGGGTACATTGGAAGGATTATACTGGGATTGAGTCTGATTATATTTCCCTGGGCCAATATATATGTGTTTATCTCTTATGTCTGGATTTTATGCCGAGTCCCCGTGTATGATATTTACATGGTCATCTTGAGGTATTATACATATACAGTGCCTTGCGAAAGTATTCAGCCCCCTTGAACTTTTCAACCTTTTGCCACATTTCAGGCTTCAAACATAAAGATATAAAATTTTAAATTTTTGGTGAAGAATCAACAACAAGTGGGACACAATCGTGAAGTGGAACTAAATTTATTGGTTATTTTAAACTTTTGTAAAAAATAAAAAAATGAAAAGTGGGGCGTGCAATATTATTCGGCCCCTTTACTTTCAGTGCAGCAAACTCACTCCAGAAGTTCAGTGAGGATCTCTGAATGATCCAATGTTGTCCTAAATGACTGATGATGATAAATATAATCCACCTGTGTGTAATCAAGTCTCCGTATAAATGCACCTGCTCTGTGATAGTCTCAGGGTTCTGTTTAAAGCGCAGAGAGCATCATGAAGACCAAGGAACACACCAGGCAGGTCCGTGATACTGTTGTGGAGAAGTTTAAAGCTGGATTTGGATACAAAAAGATTTCCCAAACTTTAAACATCCCAAGGAGCACTGTGCAAGCGATCATATTGAAATGGAAGGAGTATCAGACCACTGCAAATCTACCAAGACCCGGCCGTCCCTCTAAACTTTCATCTCAAACAAGGAGAAGACTGATCAGAGATGCAGCCGAGAGGCCCATGATCACTCTGGATGAACTGCAGAGATCTACAGCTGAGGTGGGAGAGTCTGTCCATAGGACAACAATCAGTCGTACACTGCACAAATCTGGCCTTTATGGAAGAGTGGCAAAAAGAAAGCCATTTCTCAAAGATATCCATAAAAAGTCTCCTTTAAAGTTTGCCACAAGCCACCTGGGAGACACACCAAACATGTGGAAGAAGGTGCTCTGGTCAGATGAAACCAAAATCCAACTTTTTGGCCACAATGCAAAAGGATATGTTTGGCGTAAAAGCAACACAGCTCATCACCCTGAACACACCATCCCCACTGTCACACATGGTGGTGGCAGCATCATGGTTTGGGCCTGCTTTTCTTCAGCAGGGACAGGGAAGATGGTTAAAATTGATGGGAAGATGGATGGAGCCAAATACAGGACCATTCTGGAAGAAAACCTGTTGGAGTCTGCAAAAGACCTGAGACTGGGACAGAGATTTATCTTCCAACAAGACAATGATCCCAAACATAAAGCAAAATCTACAATGGAATGGTTCACAAATAAACGTATCCAGGTGTTAGAATGGCCAAGTCAAAGTCCAGACCTGAATCCAATCGAGAATCTGTGGAAAGAGCTGAAAACTGCTGTTCACAAACGCTCTCCATCCAACCTCACTGAGCTCCAGCTGTTTTCCAAGGAAGAATGGGCAAGAATTTCAGTCTCTCGATGTGCAAAAACGATAGAGACATACCTCAAGCGACTTGTAGCTGTAATCGCAGCAGAAGGTGGCGCTACAAAGTATTAACTTAAGGGGGCCGAATAATTTGGCACTCCCCATTGTTCAGTTATTTTTTACAAAAGTTTAAAATAACCAACAAATTTTGTTCCACTTCACGATTGTGTCCCACTTGTTGTTGATTCTTCACCAAAATAATTAAAACTTTATATCCTTATGTTTGAAGCCTGAAATGTGGCAAAAGGTTGAAAAGTTCAAGGGGGCCAAATACTTTCACAAGGCACTGTATTTCAGTAATACATTGCTGTGTTTAGGACCTGTATATACTCTTATTATAGGATTGACAGATTTCTTACTCTTTTTGGAGACTCTTTTACATCCTCTGATGTATTTTGTATCAGGTTACATATTGTACTTTAGGGTTCATTTCGGTGCTGCTACTCCGTGGGAGGGGGTGCAGGTATCATCAGAGCTGTTTTGCAGCGCAATTGTTTGTATCCTCGTATTTATTAGTGTCATTGTATTTGCGATTTATCCTTTATAATGTATTTTATATGAATAAAATTGATATATAAAAACTTTATTCTGGGTTGTTTCCATATGTGCTTTGGGTATCTCTATATGTTGTTTATGGGACTCCAATTGAGATATTGATTAGAGGAAATTTGTTTTAGTGACCATCCTGACACTATAGCTTAATGTTTCCGAGACTACTACTAAAATCTCTACAATCTTAGGGGCCTTCTCTCAGATTTACAACTGCAAGAGATACAAAACTGTATCAATGATTATGTGTGAATTCTCAGATGTTTAACAACTTCTTTTTTAGAAGTAAAACATTTCTCACATTCTGTACATGAATATGGCTTCTCTCCTGTGTGAGTTCTCTGATGATTAACAAGATTTGATTTCTGAGTAAAACATTTCCCACATTCTGGGCATGAATAAGGCTTCTCCCCTGTGTGAATTCTCAGATGTTTAACAAGATGTGATTTACCTATAAAACATTTCCCACATTCTGGGCATGAATATGGCTTCTCCCCTGTGTGAATTTTTTGATGCTGAACAAGAGTTGATTTCAGAGCAAAACATTTCCCACATCCTGGGCATGAATATGGCTTCTCCCCTGTGTGACTTCGCAAATGTTTAACAAGATATGATTTACCCATAAAACATTTCCCACATTCTGAGCATGAAAACAACTTCTCCCCTGTATGACTACTCTGATGTGAAAGAAGATGTGATTTAGAAATAAAACATTCCCCACATTCTGGACATGAAAATGGCTTCTCTCCTGTGTGAGTTCTTTTATGTTTAACAAGACTTGATTTCTGAGTAAAACATTTTCCACATTCTAGGCACGAATATGGCCTCTCCCCTGTGTGAGTTCTTTGATGCCTAACAAGTTCTGATTTAGAGATAAAACATTTCCCACATTCAGGGCATGAATATGGCTTCTCCCCTGTGTGAGTTCTTTGATGATCAACAAGACTTGCTTTCTGACTAAAACATTTCCCACATTCTGGGCATGAAAATGGCTTCTCCCCTGTGTGAGTTCTTTGATGACTAACGAGGTCTGATTTAGAGATAAAACATTTCCCACATTCTGGGCATGAATGTGGCTTCTCCCCTGTGTGAATTCTCTGATGTCTAACAAGATTTGATTTCTGAGTAAAATATTTCCCACATCCTGGACATGAATATGGCTTCTCCCCTGTGTGAATTCTCTGATGTATTAAACCCTGCCTGCAGCTTTCATTTTGCTTTACAGACTGTGATGAATTAGAAGAAAGATCTTTCTCCTGAAGGACTGAGGGTATATCTGGGGTAATGGCATGTTCTTCATATGGATCTTGTGTGATACCATGATCCTCTGCTTTATAATCTGTAGATATCAGATGTCCCTCTGAGCTCCTGGTACAGTCACCTGACAAGAAGAAAACAGATGTTACTATTTTTGAATAACATAACCTTATAAGTATATTCCCCACTGAGCTGCCCCTGCCTGAGACACTTCAGACCGTGTGAAGAAGTGAAGTCAGTGGCGCAGGCAGCAAACGACGGCAGCGCGGCCTACTTCATTAGTACTCACTGTGCTGAGACGGAGGTCAGTGATAGGGAATAGTAATGAAGCGGAGCAGGAGACGCCACCACTGCTGTAGGTCACTGTAGAGGTGAACACAATCCATGGCTGCTTAAATATGGCCACTTATGTGGAATAATACTTTAGGATGCCATAAATCTTACTGTATTACACCCCATACACACAATAGAATCCAAATCACATCAGATGGATTTCCCAGCCCGAGCTCACCGCAGATCTGCTGTCCCATACAGTATGTAGTATGGGTCTGTGGAGTCACAAGGAAGCAGGGACTCCTAGCTTCATACATCACTAAGATACGGGGAGTCCTGGTGTGTGGACAGAGCTCGGGCTGGGAAATATGACTGATGTACAGACCAGATTTTCTAGTCCAGATTCCATAGTGTGATTGGGGTCTAAGGTGAGGCTTACACAGTGAAATCTGTAGAAGCTGCTTCAGGAATTCAGAAGAAGAATTTTTCCGCTTTACCAAATCAGCCACCGAATCTCCATCACATTCCTTACTGGCCAGGCGGTATTTTCCACCTCCCATTTATTTCCATAGAGCTCTGAGGTGGAATCTGCCTGAAGATCG
This sequence comes from Leptodactylus fallax, assembly GCA_947044405.1. Taxonomy (NCBI): domain Eukaryota; kingdom Metazoa; phylum Chordata; class Amphibia; order Anura; family Leptodactylidae; genus Leptodactylus; species Leptodactylus fallax. Next base: position 619,943 of record CAMRHE010000576.1, read on the forward strand.
AGCAGGAGGATTATTTTTTCCGCTAGCTGAAATAACCTGCTATATAATTCTGGTAAATTCTTTCCCTTCCCGAGTACTGACAGCCGGTGAGGAAGAAATTTGCCTCGTTCACATAGATGTCAAGTCCATATTCCTGCTGTACGTTATATTCTATACTACATTTATTATCCCCTATAGCGGTATCACATTTATATTCATGTATTATTAGTATTTTAGCTGAATCGGGGAACAACAAATAGTCTAAAAAATGACTGAATAGAATGAGTGACCCTTCTGTGCTTTATATAGTGGTGACTCCTCACCTGGGCGGTTCCCTGTAGGAATGTCCTCCTCACACTCCTCATCACCACTCACATAGGGATCTTCCTTTATTGTCATAGATAGAGCATTAATGTCCTTCAGATCTTTATCCTGATGGAAAATCTGTGAAACAAATAATGTAAAAGTCACCGGACAAATGGGGAAGTCACAGAGAATGTTCTAGATCATTAATCCGCATGAAGATCAAAGATGTCCTGACAGTAGCTGCAGGTCTCTGAGAAGCTGGAGAAACATATTAGATGGCAGCTCAATGACACCGCCCATGTATATAACCATATAATACTGCTGGATACAACAAGACTGACCACAAGGACTTCACAGCCCGTCTACACATCATAGGGAATATCTCCATCTACCTGATCATCCTGTGGAAGAAGAGGACTGGGACATCTCTCCGGTGTTGTCCTCTTACTGGATCTACCTGTAGGAAACACAGACAGGGACTGAATTCATTCTGTACATACAAATAATGGAAGTCCATGTGTATATAGTCATGTCTATTACCTGGTGATGTGAGGGGCTGGTGGTCCTCCATCATCACCTCCTTGTACAGATCCTTGTGTCCTTCTAAATACTCCCACTCCTCCATGGAGAAATAGACAGCGACATCCTGACACCTTATAGGAACCTGACAACACAATGATACAGTCATCACCCAGACCCCTGCAGTTACTGTATAATGTCCCAGCATTCCCAGCAGTGTCACCTCTCCAGTCAGCAGCTCCAGCATCTTGTTGGTGAGTTCTAGGATCTTCTGTCCATTGATCTCCTCCTGTATCAGGGGGTGAGGTGGAGGCCCCGGGATTGGGCTCAGGGTTCCTCCATATCCTTCATACACAGGAGCCTGACAGCGCCCACTAGAGGTCTTCTTCACTACTGTGTAATCCTGGTTATGGGGAGACACATTAATAAATATCACTACATACATGTGCAGAGTCCATCACCTCTCCAGTCATATCATCTGTTATTACTATAGATAAGAATGATGTAATGTGACATCATCAGAATCTCTCACCTCTCCAGTAAGCTGGTAGATGATCTCTAGGGTGAGATTTAATAGACTTTCCGCCATCTTGTTCCTGTCTCTTTCCATCCTTGATGGATCAATCAGGAATATTCTCTTATATAGAAGATACTGAGAGGATTCTATATTGTAGGAACCTGAATGGAGAGAAGATGAGACAATGTAATCACTACACAGAATCCCATGTAATAAATATAACAGTTGAGCCACATTATTATGACCACTATAGATGAGCGAATCAAAGCTGCAGAAGTGGAATTCAATTCGAATTTCAGGAAATATTAGATTTGCATTGAATCCAAATTTCCTAACGCTTCGTGGTGATGATTCGCATTTACCATTGCGGGATCGCCCACAATGTCATGTGTACAGCCAATCAGCAGCCAGCCCTGTGATGTCACATCTCTTTAACCCCTTTGCGAGCGCACACGGCATGTTTAACTGCTGCATCCAAGGTGTTAAATTCCCCCGATCGGTTATGGAGCAGGGTGTTAGCTGTAACTGACAGCTAACAACCCTGCTCCATAACCGATCGTGGGTTTTAACAACTTGGATGCAGCTGTCAAACATGACCGCAGCATCCAATGGGTTCCGCCATTTTGTCGCCCACCTGGGCTCTCTGCAGCTAATAAATAGCTGTTTTTGGTATGTGACTCGCCACAATTTAATTCAGATCGAATAGAATCATATCACGAAATTCGGCGATGTTGCCGAATCAAATTTTTGAATACTTCGCTCATCTCTAATGACCACCTCCTACTTCTGACGTCGGCAGCGTTTAGCTCAGGAAGGAAGTGACTTGTTGTGGGCCGGCTTGGTGGGTATATAAGGTGTGTGATAGGCTGAACAGAATCTCATTGTTGTCATGGTTAAAGGGGGCGATTTATCAGAGTTGCTAAAGGGATGATCGTTTGCTGACGGGCCAAGGGTGACAGTATTTCTCCAACAGCGCAGGTTGTGAACTGTTCGTGTCCTGATTTGGTGAAAGTGTATTGTGAGTGGAGAAATGGCACCATTGGAAATAACCAACATGGAAACTGTGGAGAATCACGTGCCACTGATGTGACAACAGGTTCATAGTAGAGGTGAGTAAACCGATTTGTTACGAGCTGAAGTCAACCCGAATATTCCAAATATTTAATTTTTTAACAAAACAGAATACATTTACCAAATACTGAACTACTAAAATGTCCTTTGTAACGTGCAGTGAGCAGTGATAATACTGAGGAGACGTGTCTGAGACGTGGGCTGGGGTTCTAGCATCACCTGACAGCCTCGCAGCCAAAGACATGACATAAGGTTTTAGCTGAGGAGGACAGGGATATTTTGGGATGTGTCAAACTGAGAGACACTCCGCCTGCTCTGCCAGTGCCACAGCTACAAGTAGCAGGAGGACGAGCAGCAGCATCAGCAGCCAGTACAGTATCTGGAACATGAGGAACCAGAAATGTTTCACCTCGCAGCACCAACCAGACCCACAACAGGCACCGACACCCACCGGCTGCACCAGCAGGTACAGACATAACTAGATGGTTCCTATGTTCCAGCAGGTACAGACATAACTAGATGGTTCCTATGTTCCAGCAGGTACAGACATAACTAGATGGTTCCTATGTTCCAGCAGGTACAGACATAACTAGATGGTTCCTATGTTCCAGCAGGTACAGACATAACTAGATGGTTCCTATGTTCCAGCAGGTACAGACATAACTAGATGGTTCCTATGTTCCAGCAGGTACAGACATAACTAGATGGTTCCTATGTTCCAGCAGGTACAGACATAACTAGATGGTTCCTATGTTCCAGCAGGTACAGACATAACTAGATGGTTCCTATGTTCCAGCAGGTACAGACATAACTAGATGGTTCCTATGTTCCAGCAGGTACAGACATAACTAGATGGTTCCTATGTTCCAGCAGGTACAGACATAACTAGATGGTTCCTATGTTCCAGCAGGTACAGACATAACTAGATGGCTCCTATGTTCCAGCAGGTACAGACATAACTAGATGGTTCCTATGTTCCAGCAGGTACAGACATAACTAGATGGTTCCTATGTACCAGCAGGTACAGACATAACTAGATGGTTCCTATGTTCCAGCAGCTACAGACATAACTAGATGGTTCCTATGTTCCAGCAGGTACAGACATAACTAGATGGTTCCTATGTTCCAGCAGGTACAGTCATAACTAGATGGTTCCTATGTTCCAGCAGGTACAGACATAACTAGATGGTTCCTATGTTCCAGCAGGTACAGACATAACTAGATGGCTCCTATGTTCCAGCAGGTACAGACATAACTAGATGGTTCCTATGTTCCAGCAGGTACAGACATAACTAGATGGCTCCTATGTTCCAGCAGGTACAGACATAACTAGATGGTTCCTATGTTCCAGCAGGTACAGACATAACTAGATGGTTCCTATGTACCAGCAGGTACAGACATAACTAGATGGTTCCTATGTTCCAGCAGCTACAGACATAACTAGATGGTTCCTATGTTCCAGCAGGTACAGACATAACTAGATGGTTCCTATGTTCCAGCAGGTACAGACATAACTAGATGGTTCCTATGTTCCAGCAGATAACTCTGACCCCATGGAATTATGGGTCAATAGGTTAGAGCAGTGGAAGGAGCTGGCCCAGTTTGCCATGGGAGTTTTTGATCAGCCTCAGGCGTACTGGCTGAGAGGGTGTTCAGTGCTGCCCGTGGTGTTGCAACACAAATTATATCTGGAAGAACCAAAACCTGATGCCGAACAGCCCAGGAGGCTCCAGCAGCTCTAGTAGAATGAGCCGTGCCACCCACTAAGGAGGGGGAAGAAACCCTCAAAAAGGTAAGGAAGAGTCCAAAGATACCGAGCTGACAATCCTAAAGATGACACTGACTTTCCCTGCAGCTTCATTCACAGCAAGTGATGGTTAGTCCATCGATCTCTTGGAACAGCCACAACTGTCACAGATAGATCTCCCACATTTCTGTCTGGACTACAATCTACTGGCCATAGAGGTGGAAGACACTTGGCCCCTGATATTACCAGCACACTGGAACTAACTGTACAGTCCTCCCTGACCCTCACAGAAGAGGAAGTATTACAGCATAGTACACACCGTGCAACAACAAGTTACTAATGCAGAGGAGAAAGTGGCCAACGGGAATCTGGAGGTTTGTGACTTACTGAAATGACCAGAATCTTACATGATGAATGTAATAGAATGCAATAGACTGTCATCCTGATTTAATTATATCTATCTGCTGGTATGCTATTTTCCACTTTGTAATTGTATTAACTTTGAAACCACTGTCTCCATCCCCCTGCTGGTTTCTCACTTATCCCTTCCTGATGTCTCTGATTCTATCTGCATGTTTCCACTCCCCCTATTCACACCTGATACACATGAAACAAATGTATTCCTAGTTAGTATAAATTTGAGGGCAGTGGTCAGTGATGACCTAGGTCAGTGCATTTTCCAAGTGTACAGACCAGAATTAGGCCAGAAGGGAACTGAAGGTAACAACTAGCCACTAAAAGAATACTTAGTTATTAATTATAGAAATGCTTCTTACTTTAATCACTGTTGTTCTTCCCATACTTGTAAAAACCACGCACGGAACCCAATAAATCTTACCCCTATCTCACCCACTCCTGCCCCTCCCCGGTGCACTATGGAACGCTCGCTCTGTACACAACAAACTTGACTACATCCACGACCTCTACATTTCTCATAAATTATCATTTCTTTGTATCACAGAAACGTGGCTGACACCCTCAGACACCACCTCCACTGCTGCCCTCTCCTATGGAGGTCTGTAATTCTCGCACACTCCCCGCCCCAACAATATACCTGGTGGAGGCGTAGGCGTACTCCTGTCTGACAATTGCTCCTTTGCCCCAATCCAACTGATACCTGCTCTCACCCTCCCCTCCTTTGAAGTGCACTCTGTTCGCATTTACTCGCCCTCCAACCTCCAACTGACCGTCATATATCGACCGCCAGGACCTACCGACCACTTCACCACCTGGCTAATGCACTTCCTATCCACTGACACCCCCACCATCATCATGGGTGACTTCAACATCCCCATTAACATAAACCACCCCCCCCGCTTCCAGTCTCCTATCACTCACTACCTCCTTTGGTCTCTCTCAATGGTCCTCCTCTGCCACCCACACAAAGGGGCACACGCTGGACCTCATATTCATCTGCCTCTGCTCTCTAGTCACTCTCTAACTCTCTGTCCATGCTCTCTGATCACAACCTGCTGACATTCTCAGCCCTCTCCTCTGTAATAGACCCTCCAACCCCTAAACCAACACACCCCCACAGGAACCTTAATCGCCTTGACATCCGCACGCTCTCAGACTCTCTCCTACCGCTTGCTGACATATCCTCGCTCCAGGACGCAGATACCGCCGCTGACTTCTACAATACCACCATTACCTCAGCCCTTGACTCTGTAGCCCCCTTCACTCACACAGAGCCCGACCGATCAATAGGCAACCCTGGCACGTCGACCTGACTAAAAAACTGAGACGTGCCTCACAGGTTGCAAAACGCCTCTGGAAGAAAAGCCACTCCCAGGTGGACCACCTTAGGTATAAAGAGGCAGTTCTCACATTCAAGAATGCACTCACCTCTGCAAAGCAGGTCTACTTCTCCGCACTAATATCTGCCCTATCCCACAACCCCAAACAGCTATTCACTACCTTTAACTCCCTTCTCCGTCCTCCTGCGCCCCCTCCGACATCACTTATCACAGCTGATGACTTTGCCTCTTATTTCAAAAGCAAAATTAACACCATCAGATACAGTCTCACCCTACACCCCCGACAACCACTCTCTCCAACTGTCCTGTGCTCTTCATCTCTAACCTATTTCTCCACCGTCACTGATGAAAAGTTCTCCACCCTAATCTCTAAATCTCACCTCACCTCCTGCGCACTTGACCCGATCCAGTCACATCTCATCCCCAAACTCTCTGAAGTCAATACTCCTGCCCTAACCCATCTCTTCAACCTATCCCTAACCAATGGATCCTTCCCTTCCGCCTTCAAACATGCTACCGTCACACCTATACTTAAGAAACCCTCCCTCCACCCATCCTCTCCAGCCAACTATCGCCCCATCTCACTGCTCCCGTACGCCTCAAAATTGCTGGAGCAACATGTCCACTCCGAACTGTCCTCCTACTTCTCGTCCAATATGCTCTTTGACAGACTACAGTCAGGCTGCAGACCCCATCACTCCACAGAAACTGCCCTAACCAAGGTCACTAATGACCTTCTAACCGCCAAAGCCAAACGTCACTACTCTGTCCTCCTCCTCCTCAACCTCTCCTCTGCCTTCGACAAAGTCGACCATTCCCTCCTGCTAGAAACTCTCTCATCCCTTGGCATTTCAGACCTGGCCCTTTCCTGGATCTCCTCATACCTCACCAACCGCACATTCAGCATCTCCCACTCACACACCACCTCCCCGCCATGCCCTCTTTCTGTAGGTGTCCCCCAAGGCTCCGTCCTAGGATCTCTCCTGTTCTCCATCTACACCCTAGGCCTTGGACAACTCATAGAATCTCATGGCTTCCATTACCATTTCTATGCTGATGACACCCAAATATATCTCTCTGGACCAGACATTACCTCCCTGTTGTCTAGAGTCCCAGAATGTCTAGCAGCCGTAGCCTCCTTTCTCTCTTCCCACTTTCTCAAACTCAACATGGAGAAAATGGAGTTCATAATCTTCGCCCCTCCACGCATGACCCCCTTACCTGACCCATCTATCAAAATTAATGGAATCACTCTCACCCCTGTCCCACAGGCTTGCTGTCTTGGGATAACCTTAGACTCTGACCTATCCTTCCAGCCGCATAATCAAACCTTCAACACCTCCTGCCACCTCCAACTCAAGAACATCCATCGAATCCGCTCCTTCCTCACCCCTGAAACTATAAAGATGCTAGTCCATGCCCTCATAATCTCCCACCTAGACTACTGTAACACCCTTCTCCATGGCCTCCCAGCTAACACTCTCACCCCCTCCAGTCCACCTTAAACTGTGCTGCTCGCCTAATACACCTCTCCCTCCGTTCTTCATCGGCCGCTCCCCTCTGCCAGTCCCTTCACTGGCTACCCATTGCCCAGCGAATAGAGATCAAATTACTAACACTGACATACAAAGCAATCCACAACCTGTCCCCTACATACAGTGGGGGAAAAAAAAAGTATTTAGTCAGCCACCAATTGTGCAAGTTCTCCCACTTAAAAAGATGAGGCCGGCCTGTAATTGTCATCATAGGTAGACCTCAACTATGAGAGACAAAATGACAAAACATATCTAGAAAATCACATTCATTTTTTAAGAATTTAATTGCAAATTATGGTGGAAAATAAGTATTTGGTCACCTACAAACAAGCAAGATTTCTGTCTCACAGACCTGTAGCTTCTTCTTTAAGAGGCTCCTCTGTCCTCCACTCATTACCTGTAGTAATGGCTCCTGTTTGACATTGTTATCAGTATAAAAGACACCTGTCCACAACCTCAAACAGTCACACTCCAAACTCCACTATGGTGAAGACCAAAGAGCTGTGGAAGGACCAGAAACAAAATGGTAGCCCTGCACCAGGCTGGGAAGACTGAATCTGCAATAGGCAAGCAGCTTGGTGTGAAGAAATCACCTGTGGGAGCAATAATTAGAAAATGGAAGACATACAAGACCACTGATAATCTCCCTCCATCAGGGGCTCCACGCAAGATCTCACCCCGTGGGGTCAAAATGATCACAAGAACGGTGAGCAAAAATCCCAGAACCACACGGGGGGACCTAGTGAGTGACCTGCAGAAAGCTGGGACTAACGTAACAAAGGCTACCGTCAGTAACACACTACACCGCCAGGGACTCAGATCCTGCAGTGCCAGACGTGTCCCCCTGCTTAAGCCAGTACATACCCGGGCCCGTCTGAAGTTTGCCAGAGAGCATTTGGATGTCCCAGAAGAGTATTGGGAGACTGTCATATGGTCAGATGAAACCAAAGTAGAACTGTTTGGTAGAAACACAACTCGTGGTGTTTGGAGGAGAGTGAATGCTGAGTTGTATCCAAAGAACACCCAACCTACTGTGAAGCATGGGGGGGCAACATCATGCTTTGGGGCTGTTTCTCTGCAAAGGGACCAGGACGACTGATCCGTGTACATGAAAGAATGAATGGGGCCATGTATCATGAGATTTTGAGTGCAAACCTCCTTCCATCAGCAAGGGCATTGAAGATGAAACGTGGCTGGGTCTTTCAGCATGACAATGATCCCAAGCACACCGCCAGGGCAACGAAGGAGCGGCTTCGTAAGAAGCATTTCAAGGTCCTGGAGTGGCCTAGCCAGTCTCCAGATCTCAACCCCATAGAAAACCTTTGGAGGGAGCTGAAAGTCCGTGTTGTCCAGCGACAGCCCCAAAACATCCCTGCTCTAGAGGAGATCTGCATGGAGGAATGGGCCAACATACCAGCAACAGTGTGTGCCAACCTTGTGAAGACTTACAGAAAACGTCTGACCTCTGTCATTGCCAACAAAGGATATAGAACAAAGTATTGAGATGAACTTTTGTTATTGACCAAATACTTATTTTCCACCATAATTTGCAAATAAATTCTTAAAAAATCAGACAATGTGATTTTCTGGATTTGTTTTCTCATTTTGTCTCTCATAGTTGAGGTCTACCTATGATGACAATTACAGGCCGGCCTCATCTTTGTAAGTGGGAGAACTTGCACAATTGGTGGCTGACTAAATACTTTTTTTTCCCCCGCTGTACATCTCCGACCTAATCTCGCACGTAACCTCCGATCCTCCAAAGACCTCCTACTCCGCTCTGCTCTTATCCGCTCTTCACACAACCGTCTCCAAGACTTCTCCCGTGCATCCCCCATACTCTGGATCTCACTACCAAGACACATAAGACTGACCCCCACAGTCACAAGCTTCAAGAAGGCCCTGAAGACTCACCTATTCAGGAAGGCCTAGAACCTCCAATAACACTACTGTCACCGCACCACCATCTGTACAGCCTCTACCCCCACCTTCTGTCTCTATCCCTCTTCCCTCATAGATTGTAAGCCATATTGGATGGAACGTCTGTGATCAGTAATTTTCATATCTTGCCACAGATGCTCAATGGGATTTAGGTCTGGACTGTGACTGGGCCATTCTAACCCCGGAATATTCTGTCATCTAAACCATCCCCTGGAGCTTGGGCTGGAGGTTTAGGGTCATTGCTGGAAGGTGACTCTCCTTCCCAGTCTCAAGTCTTTTGCAGCCTCCAACAGGGCCACAAGGAGGACATTATACTGTGTGGGGGCCACAAGGAGGACATTATACTGTGTGGGGGCCACAAGGAGGACATTATACTGTGTGGGGACCACAAGGAGGACATTATACTGTGTGGGGGCCACAAGGAGGACATTATACTGTGTGGGGGCCACAAGGAGGACATTATAGTGTGTGGGGGCCACAAGGAGGACATTATACTGTGTGGGGGCCACAAGGAGGACATTATAGTGTGTGGGGTCTATAAGGAGGACATTCTAGTGTGTGGGGGCCACAAGGAGGGTGAGTGAATGTATGAGAAGTGCTGAGAGTGAGCACTTACCTCCTCTTGTACAACAGCCGTTAGCTCACAGGACCTGTAATGATGTCATAGGTGTGGGAGGAGTCAAATGATCAAGTCCTGCTGTTATAGCTTCATCTGTACAGAAGATACTAAATCCTAGTGAGCTAAAGGACCTGTGATGATGTCACATGTGTGGGAGGAGTCACAGAATCACATGACCAGATATTAGAGGTCTCTGCAGCTCTGTCTGTGTGTGATGTGTATGTAGTGTGACTCAAATAGTTTTTTTTATTTTTTAATGTTTTGGCTTTTTGTTAACACTTAACACAAACTATATAAGACTGAAACCCCACATTGCGAAAACGCAGCATTTTACATTATCTACAAAGTGAATGAGATTCTGGCTGATCCCATCCACATATTGCAGAAAAAAAAATCCACAGCGGAAAATTGCAGCATGTCAATTATACCTACAGAAACACTGACGTTCTCCATATAAGTATAATAGGGGCAGAAAGTCCGAAGAGGAAAACGCTGCAGGAAAAAACACAATGCGTTTCCTTTGTGGTCTTTTCGGCTGTGCTTTTAATAATAGTCCTTTAATAGTCCCACAATGGGGAAATTCAGTGTGTTACAGCAGCAAAGATAAGCAGATACAAATACAACATGTACAGGAATGTTCCAAGGTGAGAGGCATTACATTAATAGCAGACAGACAGATAGGACGTAGCAGAGGAGGGGGGGGGGGGGGGATTTAACAGGCAGAGAGATATTTCAGTTCTCTGTATGTAATGATCTCCGCTTAGGTCGGTGTTGGTTGTACAGCCTAACCGCGGTGGGGAGGAAAGACTTCCGATAGCGCTCCTTCTCACACCTAGGGTGGAGCAGTCGGTCACTGACAGTACTGCCCAGCGCGATCACAGTCTCATGCATGGGATGGGACTTCTTCTTCTGCATGGAGCTCACCACGGACAGTATCCTTCTGTCACCCACCACCTGCACTGGGTCCAGTGGGCTCCCCAGGACAGAGCTGGCTCTTCTAATCAGCTTGTCGAGTCTATTCCTATCCCTGGTTGATATACTGCTCCCCCAGCAGGCCACTCCAAAGAAGATGGCTGATGCCACTGCCGAGTTGAAGAAAGTCCTAAGAAGTTCCCCCCGGATTCCAAAGGCTCTCAGCTTCCTAAGCAGGTAGAGCCTGCTGTGGCCCTTCCTGTACAGGGCCTCCATATGATCTGCCCAGTCCAGCTTATTATTAAGGAGCAAACCCAGGTACTTATAGGTGTTCACAATCTCGATGCCCGTCCCCAGGATGTCCACCACCATCTCCTTGGTCTTCCCCGCGTTAATCTTCAGGTGGTTCCGGTGGCACCAGTCCACAAAATCCTGGTTCAGTTCTCTGTACTCCCTGTCATCATCATCTGTGATGAGACCCACTATTGCAGAGTCGTCAGAATACTTCTGTAGGTAGCAGCTGGATGAGTTGCACCTAAAATCAGCAGTGTACAGTGTGAAGAGGAAAGGGGCGAGAACCGTACCCTGAGGTGCCCCCGTATTACAGATCACGGTACCTGACACACAGTCTTGGGCTCTCACGTATTGAGGTCGGTTTGTGAGGTAGTCTAGGATCCATTTGGAGAGGTGGTGGTCCACTCCAGCAGGGCCCAGCGTGTCTCTCAGTAACCTGGGCTGTATGGTGTTAAAAGCACTGGAGAAATCAAAGAACATTATTCTCACTGTGTTCCCTGGTTTCTCCAGGTGAGAAAGAGCCCTGTGCAGAAGGTGGATGATGGCATCATCTACCCCAATGCCCGGCCGATAAGCAAACTGGAGAGGGTCCATAGCGGGGCTCACTAGAGGGCGGAGATGTGTGAGAACCAATCTCTCCAAGATCTTCATCAAGTGGGATGTCAGTGCTACAAGTCTGTAGTCGTTGAGGTCCATAGGGTGGGGTTTCTTTGGAACTGGTACCACACAAAAAGATTTTTATAATTCAGGGACTATTTCCTGCCTCAGGCTCATATTATACATATATGTAATTATACCACACAGCTGGTCCCCGCAAGTCTTAATTAGCCTTGCACTGATGTCATCTGGTCCTGCGGCTTTCCTCGCCTTGATCTTTTTCATCTGCTTCCTTACCTGGGCCTGTGTGAAGGTCAGACTGTGGTCAGATAAAGATGGATTTCTGGATTTACTGGTCTGTTGGGAAGTAGCCGCATGGGGTGAAGTCATTGTGGTGAGGGGAGCTGAAGGACATGCTGGGGTGGGAGGAGCTAGTGTGTGATCAAATCTGTTGAAGAATAGGTTTAGTTCATTAAGCCAATTAACATCTGCCACAATCTGGCAGACAGACTGTTTATGACCCGAAATTGACTTAAGCCCCTCCCAGACCCCCCTTATGTCTTTTCTTTCCATTTGCTTTTCCATTTTTTCTTTATAACTGGCTTTTCCCTGGCTGATTTGATGCCTCAGCTCCTTTTGTACTTCCCTCAGCCCCTCCTTATCTCTTGTCCTGAATGCCATCTTTTTCTCCTTAAGTAGTGTTTTTATATCAGAGTTAATCCATGGTTTGTTATTGGAGAAGCACCTCACCACTTTTGTGGGTACTGTGTTGTCCACACAAAAATTAATGTAGTCCGTTATGCAGTGTGTGAGTCCTTCTATATCGTCTCCATAAGAATCCTGCAGAACTTCCCATGCGGTTGTGTCAAAACAATCCCTCAGAGCCTCATCACTCTCCTCGGACCATATCCTCACTGTGCGGGTGACAGCTGGTTCTCTACGTACAAGTGGCTTGTACACAGGTTGGAGATGTACTAGGTTGTGATCCGATCTCCCCAGGGGCGGTAGGGCTGATGAGTTATAGGCCTCCCTCGCGTTGGCAAAGAAAAAGTCCAGTGTTTTGTTGTCTCTTGTGTGGCAGGTTACATACTGTGTGAAACTGGGCAGTGTGGATGATGGGGAGGCGTGATTGAAATCACCAGACACATGAAGGAGGGTCTGGGGGTGTAGTGGCTGCAGCTGGCTCACCGTGGCTTGTAGGACCTCGCAGGCAGCGTCAGCTTTCGCAGAGGGGGGGGGACATATGCAGCTATCATGATGACATGCGATAGTTCCCTTGGTAGATAGAAAGGTCTCATGCTCACAGCTAATAGTTCAATGTCCTTACAGCAAGCTTGCTCCTTAATCACAATGAGCCTAGGATTGCACCATCTATTATTCACAAACATTGCCAGCCCCCCTCGTTTCCTCTTACCGCTCTCCCTTGTTCTGTCTGCCCGAAGGAGTTTAAAACCATCCAAGGAGACCAGAGGGTCAGGAGTAACTTCAGTGAGCCAAGTCTCTGTAAGTAGCATCATGCTGCACACCCGAAACTCCTGATGATGCCTGGTGAGCGCTGTTAGTTCGTCCATCTTGTTTGCAAGAGATCTCACATTGCCCATAATAATGGAGGGAAGAGCTGGTCTGTAACGCCTCTTTTTAATCCTCTGAAGAACTCCAGCTCTACACCCCCTCCCCCTCCTTTTCCTTCTCTAGATCTCCTGGGGGATGTCTGGGCAAATGGTGTGCAGCCCTGCTGTGTCTCTAAGCTGCAAAAGTTTCTCTCTGGGGTGCAGCTCACTATGTGGGGTCTGAGCCTAAAGAACATTATGTGCTCTAAACATCAGAACTCTCTTTATCAACTGTTTCGACTCATTTAACTAAAACAATATTTTGTGGACTTGCTAGGATCCAATGAACTAGATCAGGGGTAGGCAACCTTTTCTGTTTGGCGTGCCAATTTTAATAAAAAAATCAAAGATGAGGTACTCGGAGTGCCGGTCAATAATTGTAAGTCTGACGACCTCTAAACTAAAGTCATATACCACAAACCATAACACAGAAGTGCTGCCGCAAGATGCTTTAGGACACATGCGTTTACTGCTATTTCCTGGGACGCTCCTGTACTTTCTGATTAGAAGCAATGAAAGTCCATGTACAGCCCCCAATTAGTGGTAAATGTGTCCAGGAGCACCGTATGGCGGTATCCTTATGGTGAAAACACACTATGTATCTGGATGCAGCTATATTCTTAGGCCACTGGAACTTTTTCATTCGATGTAAAACTAGTGCATTTTTGCACAAATAAAAACATAGCTTGAGTTTTCTGTGCAAAAATACATCCTCAATATAGAAAACACACCGTTATACAGAATAATATCCCATAGTGGTCCCTGCACTGGTATTATGTCCCACAGCCATAGCAATCCCTGCACACGGTATTATGTCCCATAGCGGCCCCTGCACACAGTATTATGTCCCATAGTGGCCCCTGTACACAGTATTTGTCCCATAGCGACCCCTGCACACAGCAATATGTCTCATAGCGGCCCCTACACACGGTATATGTCCCATAGCGGCGCCTACACACGGTATATGTCACATAGCGGCCCCTACACATGGTATATGTCCCATAGCGGCCCCTGCACATGGTATATGTCCCATAGTGGCCCCTGCACACGGTATATGTCCCATAGTGGCCCCAGCACACTGTGTTATCCTCCATAGTAGCCCCTGCACACGGTATAATATTCTAACTTTTATAATATTCCAATTTGTGCCACTCACTAGCTATTATTATACTGTGGGGTCTCTTCAGACCCCCCGAATATAATAAGTGGAGGGCAAAGAGAGGTGATGAAACATAAAAAACAATGTTACTCACCATTCCACGCTCCACAGCCGCTCTTCTGCCTGTAGTCAGCGACCGCTCATTGAGTCTCAGGGGTCACGTCGCGTCATTATGCGTAATGACGTCAGACGCAGACGTGACACCTGAGGCCCTGTCAGCTGACTTCTGGCAGAAGCGCCTGAAGAGTACAGCGCGGCTGCGGAGCGTGGAATAGTGAGTAACATTGTTTTTTATGTTTGATCATCTCCCCGGGGGCTCCGCTTATTATACTCGGGGGTCTGAAGAGACCCCACAGTATAATAATAGCAGTTTCGTTTCGGACATGTTTGGTCCGATCGAAACTGCTGGGTGAGGAGTCCGCTGCCGGGTGCCAGGGAAATAAGCCTCGCGTGTATACAGTGCTGGCCAAAAGTATTGGCACCCCTGCAATTCTGTCAGATAATACTCAATTTCTTCCAGAAAATGATTGCAATTACAAATGCTTCGGTAATAATATCTTCATTTATTTTGCTTGCAATGAAAAAACACAAAAGAGAATGAAAAAAAAGTCAAATCATTGATCATTTTACAAAAAACTCCAAAAATGGGCCGGACAAAAGTATTGGCACCCTCAGCCTAATACTTGGTAGCACAACCTTTAGACAAAATAACTGCGAACAACCGCTTCCGGTAACCATCAATGAGTTTCTTCCAATGCTCTGCTGGAATTTCTCCAGGTCCCTGAGATGTGAAGGGCGCCTTCTCCAAACTGCCATTGTGAGATCTCTCCTTGGGTGTTCTATGGGATTCAGGTCTGGACTCATTGCTGCCACTTTAGAAGTCTCCAGTGCTTTCTCTCAAACCATTTTCTAGTGCTTTTTGAAGTGTGTTTTGGGTCATTGTCCTGCTGGAAGACCCATGACCTCTGAGGGAGACCCAGCTTTCTCACACTGGGCCCTACATTATGCTGCAAAATTTGTTGGTAGTCTTCAGACTTCATAATGACATGCACACGGTCAAGCAGTCCAGTGCCAGAGGCAGCAAAGCAACCCCAAAACATCAGGGAACCTCCGCCATGTTTGACTGTAGGGACCGTGTTCTTTTCTTTGAAGGCCTCTTTTTTTTTCCCTGTAAACTCTATGTTGATGCCTTTTCCCAAAAAGCTCTACTTTTGTCTCATCTGACCAGAGAACATTCTTCCAAAAAGTTTTTGGCTTTCTCAGGTAAGTTTTGGCAAACTCCAGCCTGGCTTTTTTATGTCTCTGGGTCAGAAGTGGGGTCTTCCTGGGTATCCTACCATAGAGTCCCTTTTCATTCAGACGCCGACGGATAGTACGGGTTGACACTGTTGTACCCTCGGACTGCAGGGCAGCTAGAACTTGTTTGGATGTTAGTCGAGGTTCTTTAGCCACCATCCGCACAATCTTTCGTTGAAATCTCTCGTCAATTTTTCTTTTCCGTCCACATCTAGGGAGGTTAGACACAGTGCCATGGGCTTTAAACTTCTTGATGACACTGCGCACGGTAGACACAGGAACATTCAGGTCTTTGGAGATGGACATGTAGCCTTGAGATTGCTCATGCCTCCTCACAATTTTGCTTCTCAAGTCCTCAGACAGTTCTTTGGTCTTCTTTCTTTTCTCCATGCTCAATGTGGTACACACAAGGACACAGGACAGAGGTTGAGTCAACTTTAATCCATTTCAACTGGCTGCAAGTGTGATTTAGTTATTGCCACCACCTGTTATGTGCCACAGGTAAGTAACAGGTGCTGTTAATTACACAAATTAGAGAAGCATCACATGATTTTTCAAAGGGTGCCAATACTTTTGTCCACCCCCTTTTTTATGTTTGGTGTGGAATTATATCCAATTTGGCTTTTTGACAATTCTTTTTGTGGTTTTCCATTGAAGACAAATTAAATGAAGATATTATTACCAAAGCATTTGTGATTGCAATCATTTTCTGGAAGAAATTGAGTATTATCTGACAGAATTGCAGGGGTGCCAATACTTTTGGCCAGCACTGTATATACTGTATATATATACATAGAACATTATGTGGTCTAAATATCAGTTTTTTCCAGCTTCCCAGTACAATGTACAGAATATTAAATGGTACCATTATGAAATAAAATTTATCCTTCAAAAAATGTGAATGGAAAAACTAAAAAGTTATGGCTTTGGAAGGAGGGGAGTAAAAAATTACAATAAAAAAACTAAATCATGTAAGTCCTGCAGATTCTTGTCATGTAACTGCATTGTTATTGTTTTGCTTCTAAAAAAAAAATCTAAATTTTAACCCTTTAACGACCCAGGGCATAATAGTACATCCTGAGTCGCATGATGATGTATGGAGAGAGCTCAGGAGCTGAGTGCTCTCCATATACCGCGGGTGCCGGCTGTATAATACAGCCAGGACCCGCCGCTAACAGCAGAGATCGGTGCCTGCACCGATCACGGCTGTTAACCCTTTAGATGTCGCGGTCAAACGGGACTGCGGCGTCTAAATTGCGCAGCCGCCACGAGCACCGCCATTTTTACCTGATTTCCGCCCTCCAGAACGTCATCGGAGGGCGGCGCTTGGTTGCCATGACAGCCGGGAGCCTATTGAAGGCTCCCAGTTCTGTCATTACATTAGCTCTATTACACGATGCCAGAGGCAGCGTCTAATAGCAGTGAAGGCATTTTGTTATTCACTGCGATACAGTAGTATGATCGATCAGACCCCCTCGGTTTCAAGGTCCCTAGGGAGTCTGATCATACAAGTAAAAGTAGAAAAAAAAAAAAAGTTTTTAAAAGTATGAAAAAATTTAAAAAAACACAAAAGTTCAAATCATCCCCCTTTCCCTAGATCAGATATAAAAGTAAATAAACAAAAGTAAGCATAAACACTTTAGGTATCCCCGCGCTCCAAAATGCCCGAACTATTAAAATATTAAAATATTTATCCCATACGGTGAACGGCGTAGCGGGGAAAAAAAAATCCAAATGGCCAAATAGCGTTTTTTTCAACACTTTGTCTCACTTTGAATAACAAGTGATCAAACCATCAGATCTTTCCCCAAATGTTATCAATAAAAACGTCATGTTGTCCCGCATAAAAAGACGCCTTACCCAGCTCCATACATGTAAATATGAAAAAGTTACAGGTGATACAATATGGCGACGCAAATTTTTTTTTCTATTTAGCAAAGTTTTTAATTTTTTAAAAGGTATCAAAACATTACAAATACTATATAAATTTGGTATCGCCGTGTTCGTACTGACCCGCAGAATACAGGTAACTTGTCATTTTTACCACACAGTGAATGCTGTAAAAATTAAATCCATATGAATTTGGCGCAAATGCAGTTTTTCTCCAATTGCACCTCATTCTGAATTTTTTTCCAGCTTCCCAGTACATTGCACAGCATATTGAATAGTGACATTACAAAGTACAATTTGTTTCACAAACAATAAGCCATCATGTGACTCTGTGAACTGAGAAATGAAAAAGTTATGGCTCTTGGAATGTGGGGAGGGAAAAACAAAAATGCAAAAACAAAAAATGGCCCGGTCATTAAGGGGTTAATATTTATTATTTTGTAAATCCACCTTTGGCTTTCACCACTGCCTGAATCCTTCTGGGCACGCTCTCCATCAGATTCAAGCATGTCTAGACTGAAATCTGATCCCAGGTCTCTTCTACACATTCCCAATGTTGGTGCTTACTGGTCGACTCACTTGGGAACGAATACAGCTTTTTCTTCAACTCTACCCACAATCCAGCACCTCTACTTCATTGTTATTGAACAAAATCTTTGCTAATGTCGACGTATGCTTCTGATTACAGATGAGCGAATCGATCCTGCAGAAGTGGAATTCGATCCGAATTTCAGGAAATCTTCGATTCGCCACGATTCCGGATTTCCTCATGCATCGAATCGCTTTTTTTTTTTTTTTTTTTTTTTTAAATGGCCGCCACACATGTTAGGACAAGGGGAGAGGGACTCTGGGAGCGCGGGATCACCCACAATGCCAAGTGTGCAGCTAATCAGCAGCCAGCCGGCCCTGTGATGTCACAGCCCTATAAAAAACCCTTGGCCATTTTAGGTACAGTCATTTCACATGGCTCTTACTGTAGGGACAGACATCAGCAGGAGCTAGGGAAAGACTTAGAAAACATATAGAAGTTCAGGGAAAGAGGCTGAGCCTTAGAACTGTATGGAAAGCATAGGGAGGAATTGAGAGAAGAATTTGGGGTGGTTGCAGGGTCATTTACAGCAAGAATTTGCAGCATAATTCACATTGCAGCACTCACTGCCATTATACTGCTGCTCATTACTCATATCTGTGTCTTCAAGGTGGAACACAACAAGCCTTTTGCAGTGCAGTACAGCAAAAAACAGTGAAATATCATACACTAATATCTGCACGCATCTGTAAAAGAAGCCTTTTTAAAGGCCTTTATCATAAGGGGATTATTCATTGTTCTTACAAGGCATAACATTATTCAGTACTGTTGTGCCAAAGAAACCTGAATTATCATCCAATAATATCTGCACTTATATGTAATAAAGGCCTTTAACAAGGGGAAAGACATAACGACCATATTCGCCATTTTGTTACCAGTATAAAGTTGCTGGCCATCTATAAATAGTATTGTCAATAATTCAATAATTCTGAGCTACAAATCTCTGCCTTTATCAGGCCTTTTTTATTGGTGTTCATTAGTGGGTGAAGAAATAAGGGGAATATTTGCCGTTCTCTTCAAAGTAGAAAATAACAAGCCTTTTTGCCCTTTACAATTAAGTTTTTTCATCAAACAGTATGTCAGACAGAGAAGCGAGAGGCAATGCACAGGGGAGGACCGCAGGCCTAAATATTTCTGGCGCAGGCACAGGTCGCAGCAGAGTAAGGGGGCGTAGCAGCAGGGGTCAGTTACAGAGGCCTGAGTTCCCAGTGTCAATTAGCGGTCGTGTCTTAACCAGCAACCCAACGGTTGCAGACTGATTGACTCGGTCATCCAATTCATCCCAAGTCACATCAGACACCCCCCAGCCAAGAGTCGGTGGATTTGTCAGACACAACCCTTAGTTGGCATGGCCCGGCAGCAGGTCCTGTGCCCTCACCTGTCCTCAACCTGCCTCTGTCCTTTTCTGTTCCCTCAGCTAGAGAAGTACCCTATGCTGTGGGCTCAGATCCCCTGTACAGTGAGGAGGAGATACTAGAGGATAGTCAGCAGCTACTGCTCAGCCAAGATATGGAGGAGACATCTGTCGCTTCCTTTGGTAGGCGGGCAAGTAGTGATGAGGAGAGTAGCATGGGAGCTGGTGTTGAGGAGGACATCAGTGATCTGCAGATAGTAGTGGATTACGATGTAGCCGATCGTAATTGGGAGCCAGGTGTCATCGTCATCAGGAGAAGAGGGTTGCAGTTTGCGCATGAGGCAGCGGGGGAGTCAGCAGGGTGGCAGCAGTGTGAGGTCAGGAGCTAAACATGCCCTGGGTAGACCAACCTGCCTGGAAAGCAGTGGTGCAGGGGTTCACGGAGGCAGTGTCGGTAGCAGTCAGTTATTGCGGAGTGTTGGGCGTATACTCATACGTGTGGCAGCTTTTTGTAAAGCCGCGGGGGGAGGTGAACATGGCCATATGTTCAATCTGTGGGCAGAAGGTGAAGCGTGGCCAGGGTGCCAATGTTGACACCACAGCCCTGCGCCAACATATGCAGCGTCACCATAAAGTGGCCTGGGAGAGCCGTGGCAACCGCTGCAGCACCCAGTGGCACGCACCCCATTTCAGGCAGCCAAGGCTCCACCACCTCAGCTGAAGGAAGCTGTGTGTCCTTCCCATCATCTGCTGATCATGATACTCCTGCTCCTCCTCCTCCTAGTCAGTCATTGTGTCAGCTATCGATCACAGAATCTATATCTAATAGACAACAGTATGCTTGCAATCATCCAACAGTGCAGAAGCTGAACGTGCTCTTGTCCAAGTTGCTGGTGCTGCAGTCACTCCCTTTTCACTTGGTGGACTCTGCACCTTTCAGAGAACTGATAGCTTGCGCTGAGCCGAGGTGGAGAGTCCCAAGCTGTCATTTCTTTGCCAAGAAGGCAGTACCAGCCCTGCACAAATATGTAGAAGAGAAGGTGGGCCAGTCCTTGAGCCTGTCAGTGTCTGCCAAAGTGAACGGCAGCGCCAACGTGTGGAGCTGTAACTACGGTCAAGGACAATATATGTCATTTATGGCCCACTGGGTTAATGTGGTGCCTGCCCAGACACACCAGCAACTTGGACAGGTGACGCAACTTCTGCCTCCACGTTCTCACACCGTTGGTCCTGCAGCAATGTCCGCCTCATCCTCCACTGTCTCCTCAGCCTCCACTGCAGGAACAATTCCCAGTGCTCCTCCAGTATACCATATGTGCAGGGCACAGCGGTGTCATGCTATTCTACACCACCGAAGTCACACAGGGGAGGAACTTCTCCGTGTCCTCAATCAAGAAATCGAATCCCTGCTTTCTCCAAGAGAACTTAAAATCGGAACAATGGTGACCGACAACTGGAAGAACATGGCGCACATGTTCAAACTGGTAATCAAGCGTTTCCTTAAGTGTTCCAGCCATCTGCAAGACATCCTAAAAATGTCATGGAAACTTTGCATGCACTTCAGCCACTCGTACACCGCCAAGCACACCCTCCTTGGAGCTGCAGCGGCAGAACAGCCTCCCACAACATACAGTGCTGGCCAAAAGTATTGGCACCCCTGCAATTCTGTCAGATAATACTCAATTTCTTCCAGAAAATGATTGCAATCACAAATGCTTTGGTAATAATATCTTCATTTAATTTGTCGTCAATGGAAAACCACAAAAAGAATTGTCAAAAAGCCAAATTGGATATAATTCCACACCAAACATAAAAAAGGGGGTGGACAAAAGTATTGGCACCCTTTGAAAAATCATGTGATGCTTCTCTAATTTGTGTAATTAACAGCACCTGTTACTTACCTGTGGCACATAACAGGTGGTGGCAATAACTAAATCACACTTGCAGCCAGTTGAAATGGATTACAGTTGACTCAACCTCTGTCCTGTGTCCTTGTGTGTACCACATTGAGCATGGAGAAAAGAAAGAAGACCAAAGAACTGTCTGAGGACTTGAGAAGCAAAATTGTGAGGAAGCATGAGCAATCTCAAGGCTACAAGTCCATCTCCAAAGACCTGAATGTTCCTGTGTCTACCGTGCGCAGTGTCATCAAGAAGTGTAAAGCCCATGGCACTGTGGCTAACCTCCCTAGATGTGGACGGAAAAGAAAAATTGATGAGAGATTTCAACGAAAGATTGTGCGGATGGTGGCTAAAGAACCTCGACTAACATCCAAACAAGTTCTAGCTGCCCTGCAGTCCGAGGGTACAACAGTGTCAACCCGTACTATTCGTCGGCGTCTGAATGAAAAGGGACTCTATGGTAGGATACCCAGGAAGACCCCACTTCTGACCCAGAGACATAAAAAAGCCAGGCTGGAGTTTGCCAAAACTTACCTGAGAAAGCCAAAAACTTTTTGGAAGAATGTTCTCTGGTCAGATGAGACAAAAGTAGAGCTTTTTGGGAAAAGGCATCAACAGAGTTTACAGGAAAAAAAAAGAGGCCTTCAAAGAAAAGAACACGGTCCCTACAGTCAAACATGGCGGAGGTTTCCTGATGTTTTGGGGTTGCTTTGCTGCCTCTGGCACTGGACTGCTTGACCGTGTGCATGTCATTATGAAGTCTGAAGACTACCAACAAATTTTGCAGCATAATGTAGGGCCCAGTGTGAGAAAGCTGGGTCTCCCTCAGAGGTCATGGGTCTTCCAGCAGGACAATGACCCAAAACACACTTCAAAAAGCACTAGAAAATGGTTTGAGAGAAAGCACTGGAGACTTCTAAAGTGGCCAGCAATGAGTCCAGACCTGAATCCCATAGAACACCTGTGGAGAGATCTCACAATGGCAGTTTGGAGAAGGCGCCCTTCACATCTCAGGGACCTGGAGAAATTTGCCAAAGAAGAATAGTCTAAAATTCCAGCAGAGCATTGTAAGAAACTCATTGATGGTTACCGGAAGCAGTTGTTCGCAGTTATTTTGTCTAAAGGTTGTGCTACCAAGTATTAGGCTGAGGGTGCCAATACTTTTGTCCGGCCCATTTTTGGAGTTTTGTGTAAAATGATCAATGATTTGACTTTTTTTTTCATTCTCTTTTGTGTTTTTTCATTGCAAGCAAAATAAATGAAGATATTATTACCAAAGCATTTGTGATTGCAATCATTTTCTGGAAGAAATTGAGTATTATCTGACAGAATTGCAGGGGTGCCAATACTTTTGCCAGCACTGTAGGCTGATATGTGATGTTTCGACCCGTTGGAATTCAACCCTCCATATGTTGGATCGACTATATGAACAGAGAAAAGCCATAAACGATTTCTTGCTGATCCAAGCGGACAGAGGTACTCCCCTGTGTAACTTTAACGTTAGCCAGTGGCAGCTCATGCGTGACACCTGCCGATTGCTAGTTCCCTTTGAGGAGGCCACTTTGTTAGTCAGTCGCCAGGACTACGGGATGAACAACGTCATTCCACTGATTCACATCCTGGAAAAGATGCTTATCAATCTGGCTGGTCAGGGGACTGGAGATGTGGTGTCTACATCTCAAGGCCACACGAGCCCTGTGGGGGATGAACTGGAGGAGGAGGACATTGGAGCACAAACAATGTGTAGTCAAATGGGTGGAGAGGAGGAGCAGGAGCAACCAGAACAGCCAGAGGGAGATGAGGAGGATGAGGCAGATGGCCCAGACACACCATGGCAATATGCAGTGGAAATGGATGTAGGGAGTCCCTCAGAGTCACTTGGGCAAATGGCCCGATGCATGCTGATTTCCTTGCGCAGTGACAGCCCAATTGTCACCATTCGGCAGAGGGAGGACTACTGGCTCTCCACCATATTAGACCCTTGCTACCGGGGAAAAATGGGGACCTTTTTTACACCCGCTGAGAGGGAGGACAAACTGAACTACTATAGAGACATGCTATGTAGCAAATTGGCCCCTGCCTATCTGCGCCATCGTCCATCCTCTCACATGTCCGACTGCGGGGGCCCTGAGCGCTCAACTTGTGCTGGCATGGCAGCTGTGGGGGTGGCAGGAGCAGTATCGGCTCCATCAGCCTGAGCCTAGAGACGCTGATGAGCAGTTTTCTTCAGCCGTATAGTGAAGAAGCTGCTCATCAGCAGCTAGACACAGAGCAGAACTTGAACCAGCAGGTGATGGCATACTTAGAGTGCACCCTGCAACCTATCGTGGAAGATCCGCTAGACTACTGGGCAGCCAAACTGGATTTGTGGCTGCAACTGGCCGAGTTTGCCCTGGAAAAGCTGTCCTGCCTGGCCAGTAGTGTTGCATTAGAGCGGGTGTTTACTGTGGCGGGGGTCATAGTTACCTCAAGGAGAACTCGCCTGTCCATCCACAATTTGAAGAGACTGACCTTTGTGAAGATGAATCAGGCATGGATCAGCCACCCACCAGTGCCTGATGCAGCAGATTAAATGATCCATGCAAGCCTCACCACACTCTGCCACTGGTTCACTGTATGGCCTTCTAAGGCTGCTGCTACCTACACATCCGTATTCTGCCACTGGGTGACTGTATGGCCTCCTCACGCTGCTGCCACCTCCGCACTCTGCCACTGGGTTAAAATATACAATAGCACAAATGAGAAAAAGAGTTCTTAATTTCTCATGGATCCAAAATTCATAATACAAGCAAGCAAAGATCCACAATTATATGACAAATAAAAATTAACATTTAATAATCATCTAAAATATAATTAACTCCAATGATTGGATGGTATAAAAATCGGAAAATAATTGGAACGCTCTTAACCGTACCAGATGAAGGGTGTCATACTCCACCTTTAGAGCCACAATTTATCTAGACACAAAGGGAACCAAGGATGGGTGCAGGAGATTGACCCTGTGTAACCCTGTCACCCTTAACTCCCGCCCTTACAATGGTTGGTCCCAATGCTGACCTTAAAATTGCCCTGTTAATATCTCCTTCCCTCCCACTGGGTCACTGTATGGGCTCCTAAGCCTGTTGCTACCTACACATTATATAATCTTGCCTCTCTGTGGCCTACTCACGCTGCTGCCACCTCTGCACTCTGCCACTGGGTGACTGTATGGCCTCCTCATGCTGCTGCCACCTCCTCACTTTGCCACTGGGTCACTGTATGGCCTCCTAAGCCTGTTGCTACCTACACATTATATCACTTTGCCACTCTGTGGACTCCTCATGCTGGTGCCACCTCTGCACTCTGCCACTGGGTCACTGTATGGCCTCCTCACGCTGCTGCGGCCTCCTCACTCTGCCACTGGTTCACTGTATGGGCTCCTAAGCCTGTTGCTACCTACACATTATATCATCTTGCCACACTGTGGCCTACTCACGCTGCTGCCACCTCTGCACTCTGCCACTGGGTCACTGTATGGCCTCCTCACGCTGCTGCGGCCTCCTCACTCTGCCACTGGTTCACTGTATGGGCTCCTAAGGCTGTTGCTACCTACACATTATATCACCTTGCCACTCTGTGGCCTACTCACGCTGCTGCCACCTCCTCACTCTGCTACTGGTTCACTGTATGGCCTCCTAAGGCTGTTGCTATCTACACATTATATCACCTTGCCACTCTGTGGACTCCTCATGCTGCTGCCACCTCCTCACTCTGCCACTGGTTCACTGTTTGGCCTCCTAAGGCTGTTGCTATCTACACATTATATCACCTTGCCACTCTGTGGCCTACTCACGCTGTTGCCACCTCCGCACTCTGCCACTGGGTGACTGTATGGCCTCCTAAGGCTGTTGCTACCTACACATTATATGACCTTGCCACTCTGTGGCCTACTCACGCTGCTGCCACCTCTGCACTCTGCCCCTGGGTGACTGTATGGCCTCCTCACGCTGCTGCCACCTCCTCACTCTGCCACTGGTTCACTGTATGGCCTCCTAAGGCTGTTGTTACCTATACATTATATCACCTTGCCACTCTGTGGCCTCCTCATGCTGCTGCCAACTACATATTATGTTGCCTTGCCACTCTGTAGACATCTATGTGGAATCGGTAGACAACAGTGTAAAAGGAGTGCACTCTTTCACGCTACAGTAGGATCTTGGGCCTCTGCACGGTTCTTTCTACCTGGCACTAACATGGACTTGTAAGGCTGAGTTCACACTTGAGTTAGTTGTTCAGTTTTGGCCCCGTAACTGTCCAAATAAGTGAAGTGTGCAGTGGTTCTAAGAGCGACGCCTGTCATGTGCGTGTCATACTGACTCACAGTATTGTTTGACTACCACAGTAGGCTCCCTATGCGTGTTACTGCAAGGCACAGTGTTCTACACCACTATACAGGCTCTCTGACGCCAGGTGTTTTTTAACAATATTGGCCACGAATTAATTCAGATCGAAGCAAATTTTTTTTGGAAATTCGAATCGAACTACAGAATCGAACTTTTGAGAAATTCGCTCATCTCTAGTTCTGACTTCTCGGCTCATCTTTAAATAGCAGTCGGTGCAGCGATCTGTCTGAGCACATTATACAGGCGACATCATCAGGCGGGTCACATGGTGTGGAGTATCGGGCGTAACAATAATGATATCACTGACACCCTCTGATCTATGTCTATATGTGATAAGAGCAATGCTGACTGGTTTCAGGGTAAGGATGCAAGGATTGGGTCCCCTCAGCAGCACAGAGTATTTCAGGAGAGGAGTGTGCTGATGTTATAGGGGAGGTCATAGACTGAAAGCAGCACAGAGTTTCAGTGCAATGCCATCTCCATCTACTATGACATGTGTTTGAAGTCTCCGGTCAGTGGTGCGCCTGTCACGGTGGGCTCTGGGACTCCTGTGTCTTTTATTAAATTGTGTTTTCAGCTTCGTTTGTTTTGGTCTTGGACACAATGGACTCCGTATGTCCTGACAAGAAACTGCTGGAATTTGCCGGAATTCCAGCACCTCTGTATGATCCTGCCCCCCCTGCAGGAATCCTGGGAGCTGTCACTGCAGCTATTATGCGCAATGTTTTCTGTTTTGCGCCAATCTGGAACGCCGGTCCTGGCGTGTGCCATAAACACAGATGAGGACAGCTGGCGCCGGAGCTACCAGACGGCACACAGAGCCCCCTGCTGGTGGTCAGTGAGAATGCAGGGCGAGAATTAGACTATAAAACTCACTGAGGCACATGGGTCCCAGGACGAGGCGCTCTGCCTCCAGATCCTTCTCTACTGCAGGGGGCGCCACTCACCTCATCTTTGTCTTTCAGATACTGACAACCCTGAGGCCGTCCTGTGCATCTACAAGACAGAGAATGAATGTGTCATGAGGTTCACGTACACAGAGGACCCCAACGGGAAATCCATCCTGACTGCACTGAAGGAACCAGGTGAGTGGTCAGACGGGAGGGGGAGTCATTCTAATCTGCAGGAGACAGCGCCTCCTATGTACAGAAATGTCAGCATTGACCCCTTCCTGCCTTGATACCATCCATGTCTCTTCAGAGAGTGCCAGTGCCCCGGACGCACTGACGGTACTGCTGCATATTATTGGTCGGCCTCATTCTTCTGGTGGTCTGGAAACTCCTGGTGACTATCCACGATCGCCGCGAGTTTGCGCGGGTTCAGAGTGACCGGTCCAGAGCCAAGTATGAAATGGTGAGGGCGGGGTGGAAGGGTAAGCGGTGTGACCTGCACGCTGCCATCTCATCTAATACCAAGAACTGTCCCTCTACCCCCGTAACAAGTGTCTTCTCCCAACAGGCGTCCAACACGCTGTATTGCCAGCCGATCTCCATGCACAACGTAGACGAGATGTACAGCATGATGAGGAAATCCTACAATGGAACATCCAATGGATTCAGACCAGTAGATGATGTGGACTGAGCCGTGGGGAGCGCGCTGCATTACCCTAAGCTAGAGGGCGCTGTGTGGGCGTCTACAAAGCACATCAAAGATGGCTGCCATTGGCTTATTTGCACATTTATAGACTTCTATTGGGCGCTGCTGACTAGAGCGGCGCCTCCTGGATCCTACACTGAAGGAGTCTGATCGTGAGCAGATCCGCAACCTGACTGAGGACGCTGACGCCCATGAGATTAACCCACAACAAGCCACACAGACAATTATACAATAAATTAGACAATTTACAGACATTGTCAGTCACTGTCCCATATAGGGCTCACAATCTACATTCCCTATCAGTATGTCTTTGGAGTGTGGGAAGAAATCGGAGTACCCGGAGGAAACCCACGCAAACACAGGGAGAACATAGAAACTCCTGACTGGGCATTGCTGATAACGGGGTCCCCCTATGAACCCCCCACCACCTTTGATACCCAAACTGCTGGGCCTAAATGCCTTCCCCCTCTTTTCCAGCCTCGACCCCTGCCCCCCAGCTCTCAAACCCCCCACCCCCTTAGAAATAAACCAAGACCAAAGGGTTGGATTAAATCGGCCACAGCAGCCGTATTTATTAACAAACAACAAATAAATAACAACAAGTATAACTTATTATAATTTGCATAACTTAAAATAATTTAACAATAAACGCTTAACCTGGGTAAGAGTCCTTGGAGCTACAAAAAACTATCAATCCCCCGGCCTGGCGCTAACATAACCACACCATAAATTTACCACCAGCCACGACCACCGGCTCGGCGGCACCATGAATAAAGACGAACTCCTTCTTCCATGTACCAGCTCCCAGGGCCAATTTACCCTGTAACCGTTCACCGTACGCCAGGCCATCCACCAAAATGTGCAATTACCACCAAATGTATAGGTGGAGCCTACCTTTGACTCCACCCTTTTAGCCAATTGACCACCAACTCCAAGGACCCCACCCGCCAAGGCCACCGTGACACCACCTGCAAAAAGATAAACAAGTTAAAATAGCCCAAGAAAGAGAAAAAAAAAACGGGAGAGAGGGAGGGACCGCTCGTTAGCATGCCGCGCAGCTCCCGGAATGGCCGCTTCCCGGGCTGCGCGGCATAGTCAATTCGAACGGGGTTAAGCCCCGCCCCCAATTCTTCGCGCCCTAGCGCGTTATTGGTCCCCCCTACAGCCCGCCCCCAGTCAAGATCCCTGCGCTTTACTGCGCAGCGCTCCGGTCTCCCCTGACTGGGCATTGCTGATAACGGGGTCCCCCTATGAACCCCCCACCACCTTTGATACCCAAACTGCTGGGCCTAAATGCCTTCCCCCTCTTTTCCAGCCTCGACCCCTGCCCCCCAGCTCTCAAACCCCCCACCCCCTTAGAAATAAACCAAGACCAAAGGGTTGGATTAAATCGGCCACAGCAGCCGTATTTATTAACAAACAACAAATAAATAACAACAAGTATAACTTATTATAATTTGCATAACTTAAAATAATTTAACAATAAACGCTTAACCTGGGTAAGAGTCCTTGGAGCTACAAAAAACTATCAATCCCCCGGCCTGGCGCTAACATAACCACACCATAAATTTACCACCAGCCGCGACCACCGGCTCGGCGGCACCATGAATAAAGACGAACTCCTTCTTCCATGTACCAGCTCCCAGGGCCAATTTACCCTGTAACCGTTCACCGTGCGCCAGGCCATCCACCAAAATGTGCAATTACCACCAAATGTATAGGTGGAGCCTACCTTTGACTCCACCCTTTTAGCCAATTGACCACCAACTCCAAGGACCCCACCCGCCACTGCGAGCACGCCTTAATCCCTTAAGCGTGAGAGACCCGCCACACTTCCAGGGCCCTCTCAACACCCTCCTGGATACCTAGTGTCCACAAATCTATACCCACCGCATTCAGATGGACCCCGTCCCGCAACCAAAACTCCCCCCTCCCCAGACTCCAACTCCTTGTGCCGCACGCACACACCGCCGTTCCTGGACACAAACCCCGCAACAGCCCGGTTAACCTTAATCCTGGCCTTGTTGAGCCTTTCAACAGACCTAGCCTCCCGCCATGTTTTTCTCGGTACAATATCGGACCACACGGTAACAATCCCCGGAAACATGGACCACAACCTCAACAGGTCATACTTTATGTCCCTCACTAAATCGCGAAAGGGACGAACCCCCAGGTCATTGCCACCAGCATGTATCACGATAATGTCCGGAGACCGATCCAACCTCGTGCACCTGTGGATTTCGGGCATGACCCGACTCCACACCATACCTCGGACTCCAATCCAACGTACAACGACCGCAGCCCTGTCGAACCCCAGCTGCCGACCATTCCGCCGCACGCCGGCCCTCTCCGCGCCCCAGAACACAAAAGAATGGCCGAAGATCCAGACTAACCGAGCAGAAGGGCCTACGAAAGAAGAAATAAAGTAGGGGGAGGGGCGGAGAAAATACCCAACAACACAATGATTCACATTTGGGCAAGGTGTGGACGTATGTATGATCTATACCTCTGCGATTCCCACCTACCGATACGTCGGACCACCTCCGAGCTCAACCCCCAACTAGCTGCTTCTGTCGCTGCGCCAATGCGAAAAGAGTGTGGAGCATATCGAGAGGCGTCAAGGCCCAGCGAGTCCAAACAACCCCTAAAAACAGCCGCGAACTGATAACGGGAAAGGAACGAACCATCCTCATGACGCAGGAGGGGACCGCCCGCAGAAGCTGGAACCAACCCCCCGAAAAACAAGCAAACAACGCACCGGGCACATATCTGACCCTACAACCGCACCCAGGCGCAGATACTTCCCTGCCCCCGCCTGATCCGTCTTAGACCTGCGAACCCTGACCACTAGGACCCCTTCCTCCATGTACACATCATCCACCTGTAAACCACCCGGCCGCTTAGTCGACACGGACACCAACTCACCCACCCTGAGAGCCCCGAAAAAGGCTAGAGAAAAAGCCAGGTGAAACAAAACGCATTCATAGTGCGAAGAACAAAAACGGCCCAGTTCCAACCCCAAACGCTCCAAAAGCTGAAATGTAACCGGGCGCCGTATGTCACTACTTCCCCTGCCCCTGCGGAACCCCTTAAGCGCACGTTGAACCAAGAAATGTTTGGTAAAGTCCGCCAAACCCCTCAACTTGAAACCAAATGCCAAAGCCGCTACCGCACCATTAACTTTCGCCACGGACCATCCATCTGAAGACCAACGGCTTAACAAGAACAATAAAGCCCCAACCCTATCCTCATCAGTATGTACCTGACCTAAATCTCCCACCCAATCCTCCCAAAGCTGCCAAGCCCTTGAATACTTATCCCAGGTGCCGGGGGCCAACGATGCCTGAATCAATGTCCCTGCTTTTCGCAAACCAAGTCCCATAATTCTGGAGGACATGGAATCCCTTCCACTTCCGCCCCCGGAGCCAGGGCACGAAACCGCTCCCACTGGAAACGAGACAAAGAATCAGCAACGTCATTTTTAACCCCCGGAACATGCACTGCCACCACCCATGCATTCAGGCACAAGCAACGCAATACTAAACGCTGAAGCAACTTGATAACTGGAGGAGAAGACGCAGTCACATTATTAATGGCCGACACAACTGACATGTTATCACAATGAAACCTAACTTTTTTATCCTGGAACACCCCACCCCATATGGACACCGCGACTAAAATCGGGAATAACTCAAGTACAGTCAAATTCCGCGTCAGACCTTGTTCACGCCACGATGCAGGCCAAGGAGCGGCGCACCACTGCCCCCTGTAATAGGCCCCAAAACCGTGGCCCCCTGCCGCATCCGTAAAGAGGTCACAATCGAACACATTGATCACTGCTGACTGGACCAGTGATCTACCATTGAACTGGTCTAAAAAAGTGTCCCATACTGCCAGGTCCTCCCGATGTATCACCCCCAGCCGAATAAAGTGTCGTGGATTTGACACCCCTTTCATGGCCCCTGCCAGCCGGCGACAAAAAATCCTACCCATGGGGATAATGCGGCAGGCAAAATTTAAACTGCCTAACAATGACTGGAGGTCGCGCAACGTAATTTTTCGCATGTGACGAGCACGCCTCACCCTCTCCCTAAGATCAACCAGCTTGTCACCAGGCAACCGGAACTCCATTGCCACAGTGTCAAGCTCTATGTCCAAGAAACTCAATCTAGTGCACGGACCCTCAGTCTTTTCCGGTGACAACGGTACCCCAAACTTACTGGCGACCCACTGCGCGGTTGCCAGCAAAACCGCGCATACATCGGAGCCCGCCGGACCTATACAGAGGAAATCATCGAGGTAGTGTATCACTGACTCAACCCCCGCCACATCCCGAATTACCGACTCTAAAAAGGTGCTGAACGCCTCAAAGTATGCGCACGATATTGAGCAACCCATAGGGAGGCAACGATCCACGTAATACCCGCCGTCCCAGTAGCAGCCCAGTAACCTAACGCTGTCAGGGTGTACCGGCAGTAACCTGAACGCCGATTCCACATCCGTCTTAGCTAAGAGGGCCCCTGGCCCGCAACGCCGTACCCAATGCACAGCTGCATCAAACGAGGTATATACTACCGAACAAAGCTCGGGTGCAATACCATCGTTGACCGACGCTCCTTTGGGATAAGACAAATGATGTATGAGCCGAAACTGATTCGGCTCCTTCTTCGGCACCACCCCCAAAGGAGATACAATTAAACCTTCCAAAGGGGGTGATGCGAAGGGGCCCGCCATGCGCCCCAAGGCCACCTCCTTCCTCAGTTTTTTGGACACCACCCCCGAGTGTTCCGCTGCCGACCTCAAGTTAGTTATACAAAAGGGGACTGTGTGCGTCGGCAGGGGAATCCTAAAACCCTCCCTAAAACCTTCTACCAGAAACTTTGCACTCTCCCTGTTAACATAACTATTTAGGTACGGAAGCATGGCTTCCAGCTTCACTGGCGTCTGCCCCTTGTCCACTATTAGGCAAGGCCTTGGTCCTTTGTTTGCGCAAGCAACGTGCCGCACCATGGGACACCCCTCCGCAGAATGAACAGGCATGTTTGAATCTACAGTTGAAGCCGAATTTACATTGGGCTTCATTGAACTGCCAACACAGCCCGTAACGTTGCTGGGCCTGTGCACCTGCCCCCCCTGAGCCGTAACTGAGACCACCATGGCCGGTTCCACCGGCCGCCCCAGGAAAGGGCTGGCCAAAGCGAGCTGGCGCCATAACCCGAAGCCACAAACCTATATCTTTCTGGTCCCACCGTATGCTGGGCCGAACCGCCTTACGCTGACGGAACTGCTCATCATACCGCAGCCATGTCTGACCCCCATACACCCGATACGCCTCACCTATAGAGTCCTGATAGCAAAAAAGCCCCGAACAGTTGTCAGGAGCCTTTTCACCAATGACACTCGCTAAAATGGCAAAGGCCTGAAGCCAATTAGCAAAAGTCTGTGGAATCAGGCGCCACCTACGTTTTTCTTCCTCCTCTTTTTTGCTATCCTCCTTCTTACTCTTGTCTAAGTTAAATTTAGCTAAAGGGAGCAAGGAAAAGATTTCGACGTACTCGTCCTTTCAAATCTTCTCCCTCACTTCCTTTTTTAAATGCGCCCCTAGAGGACCCTCAAAACACACATAAACCTCCCCCCGAGCCCTGTCGTCTAGCCTCACCGAATCAACCTTCTCTTTATCTGTCTGGACAGACACTGTGACACCCGCCAGAGCCCCTACCACCGGCGCACTCTGTGACGCTACTGACTGAACCGCAGGAGGGACCCACGCCGCCACCGGGGAACCGCTAACACTCTGTTCGCAGCGCGACAGTAGCTCCCTCACGCTACCCAATAGCTCCCTAATCCCCTCAGAAGCTACACCACCACCCACTGGGGACTCCGGCCTATCTATCCCTAACCCCTGGGACATTAGAATAGGAGGAAACGGACACGACAATGAATGGTACTCACCAGACTGCGTAGGTGCTGTGGGCCCACCAGTCGACGGTCCTGCATCCTGCTGACCTGGGTCGCTGTACAGGAGAACGCTGGCGCCTGTTGATTGTTGAGAACCATCCCGCTGACAGCTGCAGCACGACCGACATCCCTGGGAAGGTTGACCTGCACCCGCGTATGCACTTGAAACCACTGGATGCACCTCGGACCGGGGCTGTGGTGCCGTGAAGGAGGGGCCAGCGCCGTGCTGCTCGTCGTTCAGAATTTCCCGCTGCTGTACCAAGGGCACTTGGAAAGCCGGAACTGACGGGACTTGAAGACACAGTCCCCCTCCCGCTGGAGCATCACAGGAGGGGACCGCTGCACCACGTGCTGTAGCCATATGGAGACTGGATGTGGAGGTCCCCCCACTGAGGCCAGTGGCAGGGATCTCCACCTCCGCAGGGGCCAGGCAACTGGCAGGATTCCTCCCAGACCGGGACCTCCGCCCCTGAGCAGTGGAGCGGGGTGCCCGGCCTGGAGGGGCCCGAGAGGGACTCCTATGTCGCCGGGCCCTAGGGGGCTCATCAGGGCTCAAACGTGCCGGCGGGCGAGTCCTGCGCGGCCGCCGCCGCTCAGATGCCTCCGGGGGTAGTGAAGGGTTAATGGGGGGGGGCGGCAGGCTGCATAATGTCAGCCAGCCGCTCCTGCAGCCAGGCCTCACCATGGACGCCGGCAGCAGCTCTGATCTGCTCCAGGATGGTATCGAGGGATGCCATTACAGTGAAAAGGTGGGGGGGGGAGGGAGCTGACCGCTCGTTAGCATGCCGCGCAGCTCCGGAATGGCCGCTTCCCGGGCTGCGCGGCATAGTCAATTCGAACGGGGGTTAAGCCCCGCCCCCAATTCTTCGCGCCCTAGCGCGTTATTGGTCCCCCCTACAGCCCGCCCCCAGTCAAGATCCCTGCGCTTTACTGCGCAGCGCTCCGGTCTCCCCTTGTCCCTGACAATTAGGATGTTATATTCGTGACTAGATCAGGACTAACCAGAGTGAAGATTCGCCAATTCTGTCATTTGTTTATGATGCAGCTAATGAATGCGGCGACCACTGCGAGCGGCGACTCCTGCACTGCAACACTGACACGCTACAACCTCGCAGCTTTTCTCTTTTACTACAGTGGACATACCTAGAGAATTCAAGGGTTAAACAGCTCAAGTGGAGAAGTGTCAAATTCTGTTCCTCTTCAGCTTGTGGCTGCCCTTACAATCCATGGGGACGAGACCCAGCTTTCCTGGAATCCTGAATGGCAGCTAATAATGCACCAAGTAATGTGATGGAGGCTGCTGTACATGGAAGACTTACTGATCAGGGCTCTGGGAAAGATGGGTGGAAGACTTTTTGAAAATTGACAAAAGATGACAATTGACTGAAATATATATTTTTTTTTTTTGGGGGGGGGGAGTCCAGATTACTTGTAATTGTCAACACTGACCCCAAATAACATATAATCTCCATAAAGTGCAGTCACTGTATCATACTCCAGAGCTGCGCTCACTATTCTGCTGGTGCAGTCACTGTGTACATACATTACATTACTTATCCTGTACTGATCCTGAGTTACATCCTGTATTATACTCCAGAGCTGCGCTCACTATTCTGCTGGTGCAGTCACTATGTACATACATTACATTACTTATCCTGTACTGATCCTGAGTTACATCCTGTATTATACTCCAGAGCTGCACTCACTATTCTGCTGCATCCTGTAGCTCCTGTAGATAACAGGCTAAGGTACAGTAAAGGAGAACCCCTTCCAAAGTAGAGAGGCCCTTCCCATCCCCAGCCTCTCATACTCTAGAGAGTGCACCTTCACCAGGTCACCAAGAATGTTCCTAACCATCTCATCCATCGGGAGGATTTTCCGCTGCATTGATACTAGATACCGTGCGTTCCACGTGTGGTACCTAACCACTAGGCTAACTAAGAATAAAGTGCACTAGTCCCGACCACCCAGGTTTCTGAAAGCTCCATAGAACCACTCCACATAAGAGAGACCAGGCAACCTGGGCCAACTGATGGAAGAGCCCACCCTGTTGTACACCTCTGTATTAAAGGGACAACGAAGCAAGAAGTGCTCCATGCTTTCCAGCACGTTGTCACACTCCTCCCGGGGACAACCCCTTTCCTCAGAGCGTCTGCACTTCAGGTTGTTCCTCACATACAGTTTTCCATGGAGTTATATCCTGTATTATACAGTGCCTTGCGAAAGTATTCGGCCCCCTTGAACTTTTCAACCTTTTGCCACATTTCAGGCTTCAAACATAAGGATATAAAATTTTAATTTTTTGGTAAAGAATCAACAAGTGGGACACAATCGTGAAGTGGAACGAAATTTATTGGTTATTTTATACTTTTGTAAAAAATAAAAAACTGAAAAGTGGGGTGTGCCAAATTATTCGGCCCCCTTAAGTTAATACTTTGTAGCGCCACCTTTTGCTGCGATTACAGCTACAAGTCGCTTGGGTTATGTCTCTATCAGTTTTGCAGACTCCAACAGGTTTTCTTCCAGAATGGTCCTGTATTTGGCTCCATCCATCTTCCCATCAATTTTAACCATCTTCCCTGTCCCTGCTGAAGAAAAGCAGGCCCAAACCATGATGCTGCCCCCACCATGTGTGACAGTGGGGATGGTGTGTTCAGGGTGATGAGCTGTGTTGCTTTTACGCCAAACATATCGTTTTGCATTGTGGCCAAAAAGTTGGATTTTGGTTTCATCTGACCAGAGCACCTTCTTCCACATGTTTGGTGTCTCCCGGGTGGCTTGTGGCAAACTTTAAAGGAGACTTTTTATGGATATCTTTGAGAAATGGCTTTCTTCTTGCCACTCTTCCATAAAGGCCATATTTGTGCAGTGTACGAATGATTGTTGTCCTATGGACAGACTCTCCCACCTCAGCTGTAGATCTCTGCAGTTCATCCAGAGTGATCATGGGCCTCTTGGCTGCATCTCTGATCAGTCTTCTCCTTGTTTGAGATGAAAGTTTAGAAGGACGGCCGGGTCTTGGTAGATTTGCAGTGGTCTGATACTCCTTCCATTTCAATGTGATCGCTTGCACAGTGCTCCTTGGGATGTTTAAAGTTTGGGAAATCTTTTTGTATCCAAATCCGGCTTTAAACTTCTCCACAACAGTATCACGGACATACCTGGTGTGTTCCTTGGTCTTCATGATGCTCTCTGCGCTTTAAACAGAACCCTGAGACTATCACAGAGCAGGTGCATTTATACGGAGACTTGATTACACACAGGTGGATTATATTTATCATCATCAGTCATTTAGGACAACATTGGATCATTCAGAGATCCTCACTGAACTTCTGGAGTGAGTTTGCTGCACTGAAAGTAAAGGGGCCGAATAATATTGCACGCTCCACTTTTCAGTTTTTTATTTTTTACAAAAGTTTAAAATAACCAATAAATTTCGTTCCACTTGACAATTGTGTCCCACTTGTTGTTGATTCTTCACCCAAAAATTAAAATTTTATATCTTTATGTTTGAAGCCTGAAATGTGGCAAAAGTTTGAAAAGTTCAAGGGGGCCGAATACTTTCGCAAGGCTCTGTAGTCCAGAGCTGCACTCACTATTCTGCTGGTGCAGTCACTGTGTACATACATTACATTACTTATCCTGTACTGATCCTGAGTTATAGCCTGTATTATACTCCAGAGCTGCACTCACTATCTACATACAGTACATTGTGGATCTAGCAGAATAGTGAATGCAGCTCTGGAGTATGAGGCAGTGACTCTACGTGGATTGTATTTAAGGGTTGGATGTGTTGCAGTTTCATGGCTGTAGATTTTGGGGAGCGCTTTGGTGCTCTTGTGGCGCCCTCCACCACCCTGGCTTCTGACTACAGGATATTTTAGACCTCACTATCACGCAGACCCTGGGATGAGATCTGGGACGCAGCTTGTCGCAGACGCTTACGTATGTTTCTTAACTTTTTCTGCAAATTATTTTTGTACTTCCGGTCATGGCGATTTTCTCCAGACGACCGTCCTGAAAGTTTTTAAGTTTCCTGGATTTTTAATTATTCAGGTTTTAGTACTAGAGAATACCTGTATTTTGCTGCAATCATTGTAATAACATTAAATTAATAAAGGCTGTAACAGCGGACGAGGTGGTGGCGGCATGGCGTGGGTGTATGCAGGTCTCTGGAGAGGGTGGTGGGGACGGCGTGGAGGGATGGGTCAGTTGGTGCAGGTCTCTGGAGAGGGTGGTGAGGACGTCGTGGAGGGATGGGTCAGTTGGTGCAGGTCTCTGGAGAGGGTGGTGAGGACGGCGTGGAGGGATGGGTCCGTTGGTGCAGGTCTCTGGAGAGGGTGGTGAGGACGGCGTGGAGGGATGGGTCAGTTGGTGCAGGTCTCTGGAGAGGGTGGTGAGGACGGCGTGGAGGGATGGGTCCGTTGGTGCAGGTCTCTGGAGAGGGTGGTGGGGACGGCGTGGAGGGATGGGTCAATTGGTGCAGGTCTCTGGAGAGGGTGGTGAGGACGGCGTGGAGGGATGGGTCCGTTGGTGCAGGTCTCTGGAGAGGGTGGTGGGGACGGCGTGGAGGGATGGGTCCGTTGGTGCAGGTCTCTGGAGAGGGTGGTGGGGATGGCGTGGAGGGCTAGGTCAGTTGGTGCAGCTCTATGGGGAGGGTGGTGGGGACGGCGTGGAGGGATGGGTCAGTTTGTGCAGGTCTCTGGAGACGGTGGTGGGGATGGCGTGGAGGGCTAGGTCAGTTGGTGCAGGTCTCTGGGGAGGGTGGTGGGGACGGCGTGGAGGGATGGGTCCGCTGGTGCAGGTCTCTGGAGGTGGCGGTGCGGATGTATTGAAGGTCTTGCTGCCTCCTGTAATGTTCGTTTCAAATCCCTTCCTAGATTTTGATGGTCATTGTCACGGATTGGCACCATACCGTAAGGGAAAATGTCAGCTGCTCTGCTAGGCAGTGTCTGAAGGTAGAGCGTGCCCCTACCACAAGCCCCTCCAGAACAGGTTGTGGGGCAGGCTTATTCCACAATGCAGGAGGCGCCACCATCTTGGATGTGATTCCATCAATAGACATCATTGTTTCTGCAGTGGCTGCGCTCAGCATGGAGATTACTGCTGGCTCAGTGTTGATTTTACAGTGGGTTAAATATTCTCCGTGCCGGCTGCAGCCATGACCTCACTTGCCGTGTCCTGCACTCCCCACCCAAAGCCGATAATAATTACATGTATGACACACGGGCAGATCATGAATGCAGGAGCTCACCTTATGATCAGGACTCCGGCAGCCGGAGTGTTTACACAGCTGGGAGGAGGGCGCCCCCTACCCAAAAAGTACGAGTACAGCAACCTTAGTAATGACAAATTCCCCAGAGATGAATGGAGCGCCCCCTACTCAAGAGGTCAGTGTACAACCAACCTTGGTAAAGATGACCTGAGGTCCCCCGGGACAAGGTGGGTGCAGAACCTGTCAGGGTGATTTGGGGCACTAAACCACTCACAGGTCTTTATGGACGGGGGGGGGGGGGGAGTTAGTGTCCGAAACCTGTTAGAATGCAAAATAAACCTTTACATGTCCCTGGAAATCAGTCTCATCGGACTCCTCGCTGGAGCCCCTGACGCCTGCGCAGCTACTCAATGAAGCCGAGGGAGGACAGCCCGACTGTGCAGGTGCCGGCAGTACAGGGAGTACAAGCGGTAGCTGAGTGTGAAGTGTTCTTATGTGGATGTAGGTTGTGTTATAACCGGCAATTTGGGACTAGCAGCTTTTTTTTTTTTTTTTTTTTTTTTATTATTGTCTTCATTGCAAAGAATCAATTAACATAATCAGGATAATGAATGACGGCCAAGCGTCTACATCCCAGCACAGTAACAAAGGAATATCCAGGATTAGGACTCATTATCCTCTGCTGGTCCTGGCCCAATAAGCTCACCAGCCGGCCCACCAGTAAATCTCCGCAGCCTCATGGCGGTTACTGGATGATAGGATACCATTGCTCTCCTCCATGAGGTGCAGCAGCCGCTTTGCTATTGGGCGAGTGTCTGGAAGAGCGGCACGGGTGGAGTAGTGAGGACAGGGCTGTGGGTCTGGACTGGAGCAGTCACCTTATTGTCAGCGATGAATCTCTGCACGTTCTCCACCGTCTCTGCGTCCACCTTCCCCAGACGCTGCAACACGTCCATGAGCTGGGTGAGGGTGCAGATGGAGTGCAGTCTGATACCGTTCTCCGCCAGCTTCTCCCAGCCGCCCTGCTCTCTGTCCACCAGCACGATGGCGTCTGTCACCTGGAGCCCCTCCCTCCTCAGCACCTCCACCGTCTCCAGGACACTAGAGCCACTCGTCACCACATCTTCAATGATCAGACAGGTCTCCCCGGGGGTGATGGCACCGTCCACCAGAGGCTTGGTTCCTAGAACAGAGAAGATGAATGAAAGATCCGAAAAACTACAAGATTGGAAATAGTGCAAAGATCTACAGGAACCCGAACAGAGATCACACGATCCAGAAGGAACTCACCATAATCTTTGGTCTCCTTCCTGCGGGTCAGCATCGGCACCAGATGAAACGCACTAATGAAGTTGGCGAGGGAGAGCGCAGTGTATGGAATGCCACAGTCTTATACTGAACCCCGGCATCCTGCGCCGTCTGGTAGAGGCGATCAGCAATCTGCAGGGAACACAGAGTCAGTGGGCAAGTAGAGGGCGGTACACAGATCTACCCCCATCACTACGAGGGAGCAGATACATACAGGAGGAATATATCTATTCTCACATTGTACTGCCCTCTCACCATTCCACTAAATATCTGTCTACCCTCTCTGTCCAGCATCTCCATCTTAATGGCACCTCCTAAGACCCCCTCCATCCAGTATATACCCTTCTATTGCCCCCCTCCAGTCCAGTGCTCCTCTCTAGTGCCCCCTCTCCGGTCCAGTGACCCCTCTAGCCCAGAGTCTCCTTCCTTCTACCTGCTTGAGCAGCACCGGGTGGGACACGCTCCCCCTCAGATCGAAGTACACAGGGGACAAGACGCCGCTCTTCAGGGTGAAGTGCCCGAACTTCAGCGCCTGGATCCGGTACAGCTCCTCCGCCAGCA
This sequence comes from Leptodactylus fallax, assembly GCA_947044405.1. NCBI lineage: Eukaryota > Metazoa > Chordata > Amphibia > Anura > Leptodactylidae > Leptodactylus > Leptodactylus fallax. The sequence goes on from CAMRHE010000576.1 coordinate 660,556, forward strand.
GCTCCATCTCCCCACTTGTGCGGAACTTCCGTCCTCCTGGTAGGGGTGTGAGTGTCTGAAAGAGCGGCGCGGGTGGAGTAGTGAGGACAGGGCTGCGGGTCTGGACTGGAGCAGTCACCTTATTGTCAGCGATGAATCTCTGCACGTTCTCCATCGTCTCTGCATCCACCTTCCCCAGACGCTGAAGCACGTCCATGAGCTGGGTGAGGGTGCAGATGGAGTGCAGTCTGATACCGTTCTCCGCCAGCTTCTCCCGGCCGCCCTGCTCTCTGTCCACCAGCACGATGGCGTCTGTCACCTGGAGCCCCTCCCTCCTCAGCACCTCCACCGTCTCCAGGACACTAGAGCCGCTCGTCACCACATCTTCAATGATCAGACAGGTCTCCCCGGGGGGTGATTGCTCCGTCCACCAGAGGCTTGGTTCCTAGAGCAGAGAAGATGAATGAAAGATCCGAAAAAAAAATACAAGATTGGAAAGATCTACAGGAACCCGAACAGAGATCACACGATCCAGAAGGAACTCACCATAATCTTTGGTCTCCTTCCTGCGGGTCAGCATCGGCACCAGATGAAACGCACTAATGAAGTTGGCGAGGGAGAGCGCAGTGTATGGAATGCCACAGTCTTATACTGAACCCCGGCATCCTGCGCCGTCTGGTAGAGGCGATCAGCAACCTGCAGGGAACACAGAGTCAGTGGGCAAGTAGAGGGCGGTACACAGATCTACCCCCATCACTACGAGGGGGCAGATACATACAGGAGGAATATATCTATTCTCACATTGTACTGCCCTCTCACCATTCCACTAAATATCTGTCTACCCTCTCTGTCCAGCATCTCCCTCCTACTGACACCTTCTAACACCCCCTCCATCCAGTATATACCCTTCTATCGCCAACACCATTCAGTGCCCCCCCTCTCTTGCCCTCCCCTCCCCATTGCCCTCCTCTCCCCTCCCCATCCCATTGCCCTCCTCTCCCCATTGCCCTCCTCTCCCCTCCCCTCCCCATTGCCCTCCTCTCCCCTCCCTTCCCCATTGCCCTCCTCTCCCCTCCCCATTGCCCTCCTCTCCCCTCCCCATTGCCCTCCTCTCCCCTCCCCTCCCCATTGCCCTCCTCTCCTCCTCCCCTCCCCATTGCCCTCCCCTCCCCTCCCCATTGCCCTCCCCTCCTGTCCCCTGCTCTCTCTATTGCCCTCCCCTCCCCTCCCCATTGCCCTCCCCTCTGGTCCCCTGCCCTGCTCTCTCTATTGCCCCCTCTAGCCCAGAGTCTCCTTCCTCCTACCTGCTTGAGCAGCGCCGGGTGGGACACGCTCCCCCTCACATCGGAGTACACAGGGGACAGGACGCCGCTCTTCAGGGTGAAGTGCCCGAACTTCAGCGCCTGGATCCGCCTGGTAGGGGCGTGGCTAGCCTGCACTCCGGCAGCAGCTGCTACGTCACCACATGACGTGCCTTAGGGCGGAGCTTAGTTCGGCGGGCTGTGGAGGCGGCTCACAGCACTAGGAGTCTCCTCAGCGCCCGCGTGACTGGATCTTGGCGGTCGGAAAGGAGGTAAATAAATGTCTAATTGAGGTTGTGTCTGAATCCTAGTCAGCTAAAGGAGCCTGTTTTATAGAAGAAAACTAAATCCCCTGTCATGTATCTAGAAGTGGAATTCATTCATTTATTTATTTATAAGCATCAACATGGTTTATTATTATTCCTATTATTTATAGCGCCAACGTATTCCGCCGCGCTTCTCAGCTCCTTTTTATTGATGACTTATCTGATCGATTTAAGATCCGTGGGGCTTTGAGCGGCTGTTTGAAGCCGCAGTGAGAACCGCCTTCGTTTTACAGGTCCTATGACGTAAGTCACATGACCTGATCGCAGCTCAGTCCCATTCAAATAAATGAGCTGTGACATCAAGCACAGGCATTGTACAAATGTATGGCACTATGGTGGCCAAATACTGAAGAGGCTGCAGCGCTATCGTGAGCGCTGGTCAGCTGTGGCCCCCGGCTGTCTGTAACGGCCCACTACAGAGAGCTGGTTATGGGCAGAAGGACCTCAGCCCACTAGAACTTACCCTGCTCTATATAGATATGATAAATCCTAATACTTCAAGTCTCATTCTTCCTGCTCCGTATCTGCGTCTCCTCTCTCTAATCTGAGCCTATTGGCACATTTAGATGTGGTCGATGTATTGGCCGCATTTCCTGGATTGACTATGGGTCAGATGAGCAAAACTCCCTGTAATATAGATCACTATGGCCCGGTTCACATCTGCGCATGGGATTCTGTTTGGCAAGTCTGCTTGGTCACCCCCCGAACGGAAACCTGTACGCATAATAAAGCGGTTACCAGTGGACCCTATAGACCAGTAATGGCGAACCTTTTAGAGACCAAGTGCCCAAACTGCAACCCAAAACCCACTAAATTATCGCAAAGTGCCAACGCAACAATTTAACCTTAAATTAACCAGGATCTGTTTTATATTGACCGTGCAATGTTGTTACAGCCTGTATCACATGTCTGCTATAAAACAGATACTGTGTGATATAAATAGTGAAGGGACCCTATACATTACAATGCGCTCCACAGTGGCCCCCACACAGTACATTGCGCTCCACAGTGGCCCCCACACAGTACATTGCGCTCCACAGTGGCCCCCACACAGTACATTGCGCTCCACAGTGGCCCCCACACAGTTTTATATGCTTCACAGAGGCCCCCACACAGTAGTATATGCTTCACAGTGGCCCCCACACAGTAGTATATGTTACTTACCCAGTCCCACGAAGAGCGTCTTCCTTCTTCTGGTCGCAGGCACTGATGAATGACATCATCGTGCCTGCGTCGGGGCAGAGGTCACACTTTGCAGTCAGTGTAAACCGCGGACCGTGGCCTACACTGACAGCTTTCATCTGTATGTACATATGCACATACAGCTGAAAGAAGCGATTGCTCACTAACTGGGAAACCTGTACCGGATTCCTGGTTAGTGAGCGATCATGGCGATGGCGCGCATGCCAACTGAGAGGGCTCTGCGTGCCATAGGTTCGCCATCACGGCTATAGACTAGAATGGTTTCCGCACAAAAAATGTGGAGAGAGAAGTGCTGCTTGCAGCACTTTTCTCTACGCATTTTTCGTGCGGAAACCACACAGACCCCATTATAGTCTTTGGGGTCCACTGGTAACCACTTTTTTATGCGTATAGGTTTCTGTTCGGGGGGTCCCCAAGCAGACTCCCTGAATGAAAACCCATGTGCAGATGTGAACCGGGCCTCAAACACAGTAAGTTTGGTTCAGATGAAGTGCGGTCAGTCAGGGTAATGCGACTGTCACATGGACCGACATAAAATAAGTCTGGTTAAGTATCTCATAGTAATACTTGTGTCCTCCTCCTCGACCTTTCCTCTGCCTTTGACACAGTCGAACATTCCCTCCTGCTAGAAACTCTCTCACCCCTTGGCATCTCCGACCTGGCCCTTTCCTGGATCTCCTCATACCTCACCAACCGCACATTCAGCGTCTCCCACTCACACACCACCTCCCCGCCATGCCCTCTTTCTGTAGGTGTCTCCCAAGGCTCCGTCCTAGAACCCCTCCAGTTCTCCATCTACACCCTAGACCTTGGCCAACTCATAGAATCCCATGGTTTCCATTACCATTGCTATGCTGAAAACACCCAAATATATCTCTCTGGACCAGACATTACCTCCCTGTTGTCCAGAGTCCCAGAATGTCTAGCAGCCATAGCCTCCTTTCTCTCCTCCCGCTTTCTCAAACTCAACATGTAGAAAAAGGAGCTCATCATCTTTGCACCTCCTCGCACGGCCGCCCTACCTGACCCATCTATTAAAGTTAATGGAACCACTCTCACCCCAGTCCCACAGGTCCTCTGCCTTGGGATAACCTTAGACTCTGACTAATCTTTCAAGCCGCATATTGAAACCCTCAACACCTCCAGCTGCCTCCAACTCAAGAACATCCATCGAATCCGCTCCTTCCTCACCCCTGAAACTACAAAGATGCTAGTCCATGCCCTCATAATCTCCCGCCAAGACTACTGTAACACCCTTCTCCATGGCCTCTAATGTCAGCGGTGATTACTGCAGCACTCTTCTGCCCTTAAATAGGGCTATACTCCACCCAAAAAACTGCTTGAGCCAATCACTTCAAGACTCTCCAACATGCTCTCCTTAACCCTTGAACAGCTGATCATTCAAAATAACTTCTCTCGGTAACTCCCCTGATCGACAGGACATACCTACTATTCTCCTCTCAAGGCTATACAAGCCTTGTAAGTGTCCATGACAGTCTTTCTACAATGGGGGACAGTCCTGATTTATTGGGGATGGTTCATAACAAAAGAACACAAAATGTAACAGATTTTACTGTCTCCATGTAAGGCAGGTGCAGCCTGCTGGTCACCCGTACAGTGAGGGGATTTAGACTAAAGATGGCGCCGGATCGCTAGGGCTACGCCCTTCCTCCTACACACCATAACTAACACTGATACCAAATCCTTTTTGCATTCTCAATGGACTTAAATCAACCCTTGTGCACTTTCTTGGGCAGTTTCAACCAATACATTGCTTAGTTTCTCATACCTTTGTCTGATAACCCTCCTATATGTGTATATTATCACATTTCTCCACATTTAAAGTTCCATCTTTTTGGCATCCTAAACTTTAGGCTTACCAGACTTACTGAACATTTTCTGGCACCCCTTCATCCCATCAGCCTCCTCTTTTGCTCTTACAATCTCTGTAACTGGAATTTCTCTATTCTTGGGATCAGCTCCGCACCGCCCAGGCAAATTCTCCATAATGTACCTAACTTCTGCCTCAAATCCTCACCTTCGGCACACCAAGTGTTAATGAGTGCAGCTCCTTGTTCAGAACCTATAAGCTATAACCCAGAAGCTATATCCGGGGCGCACACAGTAACACGGGTTACTACATTCTCCTCCACCACAATTTGGAGAAGACGGGCGGTGGGGCGACCTATCCTTCCCTCCACATGATCCAGCACATTAATAAACCAAATGGGAGGCCAAAAACACAGCACAAAATCTCTTCTTGGTGCGGTTATACATTGCTGAGACAAAGAGAAGGGGCCATTAGTATCATTAACATAACATGATGGGTATAAAGTTATAACAGAAGTTGTGACACATAACTATTGGATAAAACACGAAGAAGAAGTTTCATCCCATTATAGATAAGAGTTTTCAGTAAAGGAGGGGATGAGATCTGGGCAGTGCCCGAGAATAGAATGTAAGATGGCGACAGACAAGCGGCATCACTCACATCTCCCACCTCTGTAAATGATATAACCCGTACTCAGGGTACATTAGGAGCTGCAGGTCAGATCCTGAGGACTTTTCCAGAAACTTCACCTCATTCCCCATGGATATGTTTATACCATTTACATACCTATCGGTCTTAGAGGCATGTCTTCACCGTCACGCTTGGCAGTGTAACCAACCACCATAGTCCCACTGGCCCAGGTTTGTGTCTCCTTCTAGCAAATTTTGTAAACCAAATTATGTAGATAATACATGAACACAGCAGTAATATTCAGGATATTCCCTGTAATATTCCCATAATCCCAAGATCCTCAGACCCCGGTGCTGTGGGCTGCTCTGGTGATGGAGGGTGAGGGGCCCTTCTCTCCCCTCCATGACCCGCCATACCCACGCTGAGGAGATCCAGAATCTTTCACTGCCACCTTTTTGCTCTTTTAGTAGATACCTTATTCCAGGTGACAGTAACAGGCAAGACAATAAATTCCCATAACATAGTACAAGACAAAACTTCATATGTTTGAATATTTTCTTGAATATTATACATATATATATTACACAATATTATACACATATATATTACACAATGTTATACACATATATATATTACACAATATTATACACATATATATTACACAGTATTATACACATATATTACACAGTATTATACACATATATTACACAATATTATAAACATATATATTACACAATGTTATACACATATATATATTACACAATATTATACACATATATATTACACAATATTATACACATATATTACACAGTATTATACACATATATTACACAATATTATACACATATATATTACACAATATTATACACATATATATTACACAGTATTATACACATATATATTACACAATGTTATACACATATATATATTACACAATATTATACACATATATATTACACAGTATTATACACATATATTACACAATATTATAAACATATATATTACACAATGTTATACACATATATATATTACACAATATTATACACATATATATTACACAATATTATACACATATATTACACAGTATTATACACATATATTACACAATATTATACACATATATTACACAATATTATACACATATATATTACACAGTATTATACACATATATATTACACAATGTTATACACATATATATATTACACAATATTATACACATATATATTGCACAGTATTATACACATATATATTACACAATATTATACACATATATATTACACAGTATTATACACATATATATTACACAGTATTATACACATATATATTACACAGTATTATACACATATATATTACACAGTATTATACACATATATATTACACATGTATATATTACACAATATTATACACATATATATTACACAATATTATACACATATATATTACACAATATTATACACATATTTATTACACAGTATTATACACATATATATTACACAGTATTATACACATATATATTACACAGTATTATACACATATATATTGCACAGTATTATACACATATATATTACACAGTATTATACACATATATATTACACAGTATTATACACATATATATTACACAGTATTATACACATATATATTACACAGTATTATACACATATATATTGCACAGTATTATACACATATATATTGCACAGTATTATACACATATATATTGCACAGTATTATACACATATATATTACACAGTATTATACACATATATATTACACAGTATTATACACATATATATTACACAATATTATACACGTATATATTACACAATATTATACACGTATATATTACACAATATTATACACATATATATATTACACAATATTATACACGTATATATTACACAATATTATACACGTATATATTACACAATATTATACACGTATATATTACACAATATTATACACGTATATATTACACAGTATTATACACGTATATATTACACAGTATTATACACATATATATTACACAGTATTATACACATATATATTACACAGTATTATACACATATATATTACACAGTATTATACACATATATTACACAGTATTATACACATATATATTGCACAGTATTATACACATATATATTGCACAGTATTATACACATATATATTACACAGTATTATACACATATATATTACACAGTATTATACACATATATTACACAGTATTATACACATATATATTGCACAGTATTATACACATATATATATTACACAGTATTATACACATATATATATTACACAATATTATACACATATATATTACACAATATTATACACATATATATTACACAGTATTATACACATATATATTACACAATATTATACACATATATATTACACAATATTATACACATATATATTACACAATATTATACACATATATATATTACACAATATTATACACATATATATTACACAATATTATACACATATATATTGCACAGTATTATACACATATATATTACACAGTATTATACACATATATATTACACAGTATTATACACATATATATTCCACAGTATTATACACATATATATTACACAGTATTATACACATATATATTACACAGTATTATACACATATATATTACACAGTATTATACACATATATATTACACAGTATTATACACATATATATTGCACAGTATTATACACATATATATTACACAGTATTATACACATATATATTACACAGTATTATACACATATATATTACACAGTATTATACACATATATATTACACAGTATTATACACATATACAGTACAGACCAAAAGTTTGGACACACCTTCTCATTCCAAGAGTTTTCTGTATTTTCATGACTATAAAAATTGTAGATTCACACTGAAGGCATCAAAACTATGAATTAACACATGTGGAATTATATACTTAACAAAAAAGTGTGAAACAACTGAAAATATGTCTTATATTCTAGGTTCTTCAAAGTAGCCACCTTTTGCTTTGATTACTGCTTTGCACACTCTTGGCATTCTCTTGATGAGCTTCAAGAGGTAGTCACCTGAAATGGTTTTCACTTCACAGGTGTGCCCTGTCAGGTTTAATAAGTGGGATTTCTTGCCTTATAAATGGGGTTGGGACCAGGTCAGTCACTAGGTCCCCCCGTGTGGTTCTGGGATTTTTGCTCACCGTTCTTGTGATCATTTTGACCCCACGGGGGTGAGATCTTGCGTGGAGCCCCTGATGGAGGGAGATTATCAGTGGTCTTGTATGTCTTCCATTTTCTAATTATTGCTCCCACAGGTGATTTCTTCACACCAAGCTTCTTGCCTATTGCAGATTCAGTCTTCCCAGCCTGGTGCAGGGCTACCATTTTGTTTCTGGTCCTTCCACAGCTCTTTGGTCTTCACCATAGTGGAGTTTGGAGTGTGACTGTTTGAGGTTGTGGACAGGTGTCTTTTATACTGATAACAATGTCACACAGGAGCCATTACTACAGGTAATGAGTGGAGGACAGAGGAGCCTCTTAAAGAAGAAGTTACAGGGCTGTGAGAGCCAGAAATCTTGCTTGTTTGTAGGTGACCAAATACTTATTTTCCACCATAATTTGCAAATAAATTCTTAAAAAATCAGACAATGTGATTTTCTGGATTTGTTTTCTAATTTTGTCTCTCATAGTTGAGGTCTACCTATGATGTCAATTACACGCCGGCCTCATCTTTTTAAGTGGGAGAACTTGCACAATTGGTGGCTGACTAAATACTTTTTTTTCCCCACTGTATATATTGCCCCTGTATCACTGACATATTTACACCTGGCCTAGTTACTATGTTCCTTTCCAGAATGTTCTCCTATGATCTAACTACTTAGAATATCTTACACCCACCAATTCCTGCAGAAACCTTGGTTGAAGATTGTTTAGGAACTGCGAGGCCTAAAGATTAGATAGCACTGCCTTGAAGAGAGCGGCCTGATGCTTAGAGCACATATGGCTTCTTAGAAGTAACTATATGTCACATATACAATTCTGCTCATTCTCCTTACACAGTAATGTAGATTGTAAGGTGCTTGCGTCATAAGGGAGGAAAATCACATTCATCTTTTCTATGTTGTCCCAATTTTATTCAGACAGTTTAGGAGGCGGCAAAATATTTCCCAAGAAGCTTCATGTAATTTATTATTCGGCAGTGTTCTTTTATAAGGCAGAAGGAAACATTTTATACGTGATATGTAAAGACACAGAAATTGCACGTCTACAGCTCATATATGATTATATGTAAGTTTATGTGATATATGTAATACATGAAAAAGCCCCAGAAGAGAGAAGCAGAGGAGATGTCCGAGGATGTCAGTGATAGCAAGAAAAGAAAGTTACTAGAGATGAAAAGATTGTGGGTGTAATCCAGGTTATTATATATGGAAGGAGCACCGGGGGAGGGGCAGGAGCAAGGAAGATAGATCTAAGGTACTTACACATCACCGAGACAGCTCTGCTACATACACATCACCGAAAAAGCTCCACTACATACACATCACCGAGACAGCTCTGCTACATACTCATCACCCAGACAGCTCTGCTACATACACATCACCCAGACAGCTCTGCTACATACACGTCACACACAGACGGCTCCGCTACATACACGTCACACACAGACGGCTCCGCTACATACACGTCACACACAGACGGCTCCGCTACATACACGTCACACACAGACGGCTCCGCTACATACACGTCACACAGAGACAGCTTCGCTACATACACATCACACAGACGGCTCTGCAGAATCCTCTAATATCTGGTCATGTGATTCTGTGAATCCTCCCACACCTATGACATCACCACAGGTCCTGTAAACAGACAGCTGCTGTACAGGAGGAGGTAAGTGGTCACTCTCAGCCCTTCTCATACATTCAGTCAACCTCCTTGTGGCCCCCACACATTATAATGCCCTCCTTGTGGCCCCCACACACTATAATGTCCTCCTTGTGGCCCCCACACAGTATAATGTCCTCCTTGTGGCCCCCACACAGTATAATGTCCTCCTTGAGGCCCCCACACAGTATAATGTCCTCCTTGTGGCCCCCACACAGTATAATGTCCTCCTTGTGGCCCCCACACAGTATAATGTCCTCCTTGAGGTCCCCACACACTATAATGTCCTCCTTGAGGCCCCCACACAGTATAATGTCCTCCTTGTGGCCCCCACACAGTATAATGTCCTCCTTGTGGCCCCCACACACAGTATAATGTCCTCCTTGAGGCCCCCACACAGTATAATGTCCTCCTTGTGGCCCCCACACAGTATAATGTCCTCCTTGTGGCCCCCACACAGTATAATGTCCTCCTTGTGGCCCTGTTGGAGGCTGCAAAAGACTTGAGACTGGGAAGGAGATTCACCTTCCAGCAATGACCCTAAACCTCCAGCCCAAGCTCCAGGGGATGGTTTAGATGACAGAATATTCCGGGGTTAGAATGGCCCAGTCACAGTCCAGACCTAAATCCCATTGAGCATCTGTGGCAAGACATGAAAATTGCTGCTCACAGACGCTCCATCCAATCTGGCTGCAAAGAAGAAGAAGGGGCAGAAATCTCATCTCTAGATGTGCAAAGCTGGTAGAGACAGAGCCCAAAAGACTTGGAGCTGGAATTGCAGCCAAAGGCGGCTCTACAAAGTATTGCTATAGGGGGGGCTGAAGACTTTTGCACGTCACACTTTTCAGATTTTTATTGGCTTACAATGTTGATAACCTTGTATCATTTTCCTTCCACTTCACAATTATCTGATACTTTGTGGTGTTATCACTGAAAATCTCAAGAAAATACATTTAAGTTTGTGGTTGTGACAAAACTTGACAAAGTTCAAGAGGTGTGAAGACTTTTACAAGCCACAGTAGCAGTGTTAGGGTGCGTTCACATATGTCCGGCGCAGCTATCTGTTTCCCTCCGGCGTGGTGCACACAAGCTGGAGGGAAACTGATGCCAGGACGGATCCCATAGTTTTCTATGGGATCGGTTCTGGCACAAGAGGCATCAGTTCTGGCGCCGTATCTGTGCCTTAGCCGGATGGAAAACGTTACCTGCAGCGTTTTTCCATCCGGTTTCCTTAAAATTTCATTAGCGCCGGGGGCTGCCTGAAGATGGATGCGGCAGCCCCCGGCTCCTGCACAGTCTCTGTACAGTAGTGAAGCCGGCAATTGACAGCTTCACTACTGTACCTGAGCGAATTGCTTAGGATCACAAAGGTGACACCTGCGGGCGGAGTTGGGCTTCGATCGTGGGTGTTAACCCCTTAGATGCCGCGGTCAAACATGACCGCGGCATCCAAGGGGGTTGCGCTATAATAATGACCCCCTTCGACACCCCCTGCGGAGAGATCAGGTGGTGCCGTTATGCTGTTTCGGCAGCCTGGGGTCTGGTCAGTGACGCCAGACTGCTAGGACCCACAAGTACCTGGCTGATCCTGCCTGCGATGGAGAAAGTCAGTCAATGCGTCTGCATAGACTGACTTTCTCTATAGACTGAAATACACGTGTATGCTCGTATATTGCAGTCTATGGTACAGAACCAGCGATCAGTGTATGGCTGGTTCAGATGCCCTTATAGGACAAGTACAAAATGTACAAAAAAAAATAAAGTTATTAAGCCCCAAAAAATCCCTTTTCCTATGTAAAATGAATTGTATAAAAAAAACTAAAATTAATAGAAACAATATATATTTGGTATCGCCACGTCCGCAACATCTTGTACAATAAAACTGAAACAATATTTAACCTACACGGTGAACATCGTATAAAAACCCAGAAAAAAAACGCTGAAATTAATGATTTTTTGCCATCTTACCTTACAAAATATGCTATAAAAAGTAATCAAAAAGTTATATGTACCGCGAAACAGTGCCAATAAAAAGCACAGGTTGTCCCGCAAAAAATAAGCCCTCAACCAACTCTGTAAACTAAAAAATAAAAATGTTACACCTCTCAGAAGATGGCGATGCAAAGATAATTGATTTTTTTTCCCCAAATGGATTTTTGTTCTGTAAAATTAGTATCGCATAAAAAACAATATAAATGGGGGGGCGTGGCTTGGAGCCGACTGAGATGGCCGCTGGTCTTTGAAGTTCCGAGGCCTCACAGTAATCCAGCGGCTTGTAGCGGCTATCCGGTACCGGCGACACACGGAATCCAGGGCGCGGAAGGGTCCTTTGCTCCCCAGGACTGCGGCACTATGGCGAAACGGGGGAAAAAAGGCCCCCCGAAGCGGCTGACCGACTTCTTCGCCGCAGCAGACTCTGCCCAAGATGGCGCCGGCGGTTCCTCTCTGCACCTGCTGCCGCGGGCGGCGGGCCGCTCCGGCGCGGATCGCAACGGCACTCCAGGTGAGCAGCAATTATACCTGGAGGCCTCTGGTGACAGTCCTGGCTCCCAGGTCAGCCAGGTAAAAGCTTTAGAGGGCCAGCAGAAAGCTTCAAAGAGGGGACTACAACCCCCATCTTCACCCACTTCAGCCCTTGTCAGCCATCCTGAGGTTCCTCCTGCAGAAGCATCCTCCCAGGCAGATAACACTACTCCCACACAAAGCCCTGTAAAGCAAAGGATGAGATGGGATACCACGTTTAGTTTTGACTCTCGCCCGGCTGCAGAAGATCCCCAATTAGGTGATTCAGATGCGCTCCAGGCTATCCCTGCAGGTACCCAATCGGCCTCTGAGTCCTTCTTGAAGGATATAATGCTGGCATTGCATCGGTCTATTCAGAAGGATATTACTAAGGCGATTACGTCCGTATCCTCCACGGTTGATTCTCTTGGCAACAGAATAGGCCATGTTGAGAACAAAATGAGTGAATTTGCTGCGGCACATAACACTATAGTGGATGCCCACAATGATCTGGAGGAAGAATTAGCAGCGGTCAAACTTAAACCTGCTGACATGGAAGATAGGAATAGGCGGAACAATGTCAAGTTTCGTGGCATACCAGAATCAGTCGCTGCTAGGGACTTGACTCCTTATTTACAACGTTTAATGAAAACTATCCTGCCACAATGCTCTGACGCGGATCTTATAATAGACAGGGCCCACCGTCAGCCGAAGGGGATGCCGGATCATATCCCTAGAGACACCCTTGCCCGCATACATTTCTACCATGTCAAAGATTGTCTCATGCTTGAGTCGAGGAAAAGGCCATCTTTGCCTGAACCGTTTAAAGAAATTCAACTTTACGCTGACCTTTCTCAGGCTACCATTGCTGCCAGAAGGGAGCTTGCTCCTGTTACAGCGGTCCTCCGGCAACACAACATTCCCTACAAGTGGGGATTCCCAACTAAAGTCATCGTGAACAGGAATGGAATGACTTCTACCTTTAACTCCTTTGACTCCGGGAGTAACCTGCTCCACCAATGGAACCTGCCGCCACCTGTGCCTAATGTCCCGAAACCTTCAAGGCCCGAGTCCCATAAGTTGGACCCTCCATGGAAGTCTACCACCTCCGCCGAGTGAACAGCTCATTATGGACGTACTGTGAGTCACCTGTGGTGTGTTTTGTACCTCCCTTTTTATGGCAAACTTCCCCCCAAGTTTGCGCAGTATTACACTGCTAGGTTGTGTAACATTATTTTCTCTCCCCTTACTGTTAACTAGTTAAGTGTTGACTAATGACAATACCGAATTGTTCTTCTCTAGGCCTGAGAGATGTCATTTTAGCGTTATCCTCTTGTCCGACCCTCTATACTACCAGTCTGTATTACTAATTCTTGATAATATTAATGGGTGTTAAATTATTGTCACTTAATGTGAGGGAACTAAATAGTCCCTTTAAGCGTTCACTGTTGTGGAAAGAGGCTCTCAGATCTGCAGCAGGTGTAATTTGCATACAGGAGACGCATTTCTGTGACTCTCATCCACCAAAGCTTTCTCACAAATTGTTCCCCCATATCTTCTGTTCCAATGCCACCAAGAAGGTTGCGGGTGTCCTCATAGCGGTAAAACATACAGTGTCATTTCAGTTAATACATGTCAGTTCAGAACCCAAGGGCCGCTATGTAGCGCTCACCTGTCTGCTTGACAACTGCCCCATCACTATTGTAAACGTATATTGTCCTAATGCGTCTCAGATTTCCTTTTTAAATTCAGTAATGAAGAAGTGTAGGAAGCAGGCTCAGGGCCAGGTTCTATTGTGCGGGGATTTCAATATTATACATGACGCTGCTGCTGACTCCACCTATCGCGGCAAGCATCCACCTCAACAATTAGGCCCTTGGCTCCGGCAGGCGGAACTTCACGATGTTTGGCGGTGCTTCCATTCCTCTGAGAAGGATTATACGTACTACTCTGCTCGGCACCAATCCTACTCCAGAATAGACATGTTCCTAGCCCAGAGTGATATGCTACTTAGAGTACAAAGTTGTGAAATAGGAAATATCACGTGGTCTGACCATGCGCCTATCATACTTAGTATCCACTTAGTGGGCACAGTGGCTCCCCCCGTGTCATGGCGAAACAATACATATGTCATGTCTCTGAAATCGGTAACCGAGAAATTGCATACTGACATTGCCGAATTCTTTGACATTAATTCCCCCTCGGTAGAGGATAAGTTTTGCCTCTGGAATTCGCATAAAGCATTTGTCAGGGGTCTAATGATTCAGCATGCCTCGCTCTTTAAGCGCACTCGACTGAAAACGATGAGGGAGCTACTTGCTTCTATTGCTTCTCTAGAGCAGAAGCACAAAGTTGACCCTAACCCTACCCTGTTGAATGTTCTACGGAAGGCCAGGGATGACTTGAGCGCCCATTTACTGATGGATTTTGAAAAACACACTAAACGTGTGAAAGCCTCCTATTACCGGTCGTACAATAAAGCCAGCAAGCTAATGGCACAGAGAGTCAAGGCAGCAAGGATTAAATCTAAAATTCCATTTCTTGTGTCTAAAGCGACCACAGACAAAGTCTTCCACCCCCAACAAATTGCTGATGAATTTAGTAAATATTATCAGGACCTGTATAACTTGAAAGATGACCCGGACACCACACAGCCTTCCATGATAGATGTTAACCGATTCCTGTGCTCTTTGCACCTTCCCTCTGTTGCACCTGCACAGCTGCAGTCTTTAAATGCTTCTATTTCCACTCAGGAAGTGGCTAGGGCGATTGATGGTTTAAAGCTTAATAAATCTCCCGGCCCAGATGGGTTCTCTGGGGAATACTACAAGCTGTTCAAGCCACTTATCCTTGCTCACCTTACTGAGGTGTTTAATTTAGCAATGGTGACAGGTACCTTTCCCCGTGAGATGCTATCCGCAACGATTGTGACATTACCCAAACCAGGCAAGGACCCCTCCCGACCCTCTAACTACCGGCCCATATCACTATTGAATGCGGACGTTAAGTTGTTTGCGAAGGTACTTGCGAACAGGCTTTTTGATGTCATGCCCACACTGATAGGAGGAGACCAGGTTGGATTCACTTAGGGAAGACAGGCACCAGATGGCACGAGGCGTGTGATCGCGCTGATTGCCGCGGCCCAGGCTCGGCGGACGCCTTCTCTGCTCCTGTCCCTGGATGCGGAGAAGGCGTTTGATAGGGTACATTGGGGGTATCTTTTCGAGGTTCTCCATAAATTTGATTTTTCTGGTCCCATTGCTACTGCAATCTCTGCACTCTACTCTAGCCCATCCGCTCGGGTGCTGGCGAATGGGGTCCTGTCCCACCCCTTCGACATTACCAATGGCACGAGACAGGGGTGCCCATTGTCCCCTTTGATATTTTCATTGGTGATGGAACCTTTGGCCGAAAGGATCAGGACACATCCGGATCTGTCTGGTATCAGGTTGGACCGGACAGACCACAGAATTAACCTATTCGCGGATGATGTGATTCTGTCCCTCACCTACTCTAATAACATGCTCTGTACTGTATCTCAAATTTTGAAAGATTTCGGAGAGTTATCATATTATAAAGTTAATGAATCCAAGTCCCAGATTTTAGGAATTGGTATGTCTCCAAACAATATATGCCACATCAAAAACACATCGCCCTATCAATGGTGCTCACACGCTATACCTTATCTAGGGATACAGCTCACTCCAAACACAAAGGATTTAGTTAAGGCCAACTTTCCAGGCCTGCTGGCTATCCTCCAGAAGGAGCTTGATGGGTTAACTAAATTTGAGCATAGTTGGATGGGAAGAATAGTGCTATATAAAATGTTGATCCTTCCCAGGATACTTTATTACTTCAGAACACTAGTGATACCGATACCAAACTCCACCTTCCTGAGTTTCCAAAAACAAATGATGTCCTTTATATGGAATGGTGGTAAACCCAGAATAGCACTCCATACAATGTTTAAATCAAGAGACAATGGGGGTATGGGTGTACCAAACTTGTATCACTATTATTTAGCCATAGTTTTAGGCCAACTCCAGTTCTGGTTTACAACGAACCATGACAAACTGTGGCCAGCTATGGCGGCTCAAATGGTTCAGACTTCTGACTGGGAGGGTTACCTTTTAGCGTCAGGCCCCAGGAGTGGATCTTCCATATCTGCCCCACCGGCTGTACAGGCTACGATTGGGGCATGGCATGCTTTGTGTACTCTGCAGGATGGTGATGCCCCTACTGTCGCACTGAGTCTTCCCATTACGACGCTCCCCCACGAGATACCACATTTATCCCTAGACGTGTGGCGCAGATGTGAGGTAAAGTATGTCTCTGACCTGTATAGGGGTGGCACTAGGGCGCCCTTCCCCGTGTTGAAAGAGACATTTGATCTGCCCGCAAGGGAAGCATACACATATACCAGATTGACTTCCTACTTGTCTGACACGACATCAACTCAGGTACGCCTGCCACAGTCGGCCGCCGACCTCTTACACCCACAGGCTTCCACAGCGGCTTATAAAACTAAAACCCTGTATCGAATTTTGAATATGGATTGCACTTTCTGCAAGACTAAACACATGATCCTATGGGAGGAGGACATAGGTAGCAGATTTGAGGTTGGTCACTGGCGAGAGGCGATCAGATGGGCTAAGCGATCCACAGTATGTGCCTCACATTGGGAGCAATATAGCAAATTACTACTACGCTGGTATTACCCTCCTTTATGCCTAGCTAAGTTCTATCCATCGTGTTCACCTCTTTGTTGGAGGGGATGCAGGGAGACCGGCTCTTTATTCCATGTGTTCTGGCACTGCCCACTCATTCAGCCCTTTTGGGTTTCTGTGTTTTCCTTGGTTAATAGCCTGTGTGGGGGAGTGGTGGGGTATACACCTGAACTGGTACTCCTCCTGCTGGGCATCCACATGATACCTGGTAGACATAGAACATCGTTTGTCAGGTGCTAGGGGCTGCCCGCCTACTTATTGCGAGAAGATGGAAGTTTACTGCATGCCCGGCCTTGACAGAGTTAATTTCAGCGGTGTCCTTGAACTATCAATACGAGCGCATTTGTGCATGTAATGGAGGGGGCCTGGATAGATTCAGGACGCACTGGGAGTCATGGGCAGAGGCATTCCCCCCACCGTACACTCATTGACGGACTATACGGCGAGGCCTTCTCTGTCACTAGGGTATTACATCCTACTTTATTTATAGCCTCTGGGGGCTGCTATGATTTGTTATTCCTGTAACCATTTATTTAAGAAATTGGAAAATTGATATCTGGTAGCTGATGGGTCTCCCCCTTTTGTAAGGGGCGAACCGACTACTCTGTGAGTGGGGGGATACGATCCGACTGTATTCATTCTCTAGGCCTAGACTATGGTTTGTGTTTTCTGTTTTTTTGTTGTTTTGCCCTTCGCTTTATTCCTTATCCTCCTCTAGCCCGTTCCCCATCTTCTCCGTCTTATGGCAAAAACTGATTGTCGTCCCCTATAGCCTCAACATGTTAGGTTTACCGTATGTTTGATAAGATTTACTTGTTCGTACTATGCATTGTCACTGTATATATTTTATTCATGGATGTACCTCATCTGAGTATATTGTATTGTACTGCGACTATGATGTATATGAGGTCATAACTGTGCCCTTGTTTCCTCAATGTGTTTCTAACTTGTATTGTATTTCTGTTAAAAATTTCAATAAAAACTATTGAAATAAGAAAAAAACAGTATAAATGAGGTATCGCCGTAATCGTACCGACCTGCAGAATAAAGGTCACATGTGACTTATGCTGTACGCTGCGTGGCAAAAAATTTAAAAGGTAAAACGCAATGCCAGAATTTATGTTTTTTTTATAATCCACTAAAAAATGAGTTGATAAAATGTATTCAATAAGTTATAGGCACCCAAAACTGGCGTCATTACAAAATGCATCTCATCCCGCAAACAACAAGCCCTCATATGGCTACATCACCAGGAAAATAAAAAATATAGCTCGTACAATGTGAAGACAAAACCCCAAATATCGCCAAATCATTAGAACATAACTGGCTGCGGCAGGAAGGGAATGTATAAGCTGTGCGAGCGGATATCAGGGGACACCCCAGATTTAGAGGTTATGAGGGATAATAAACTAAAAGTGACCCCTCAATAATAGGCGCTACTGGGGATATAGTAGGGAATTTAGTGTACCCAATGTACTCTGCACAGCTTACATATTCACTCTTCACCATCCGCTGTGCAGTCACGTCTGGGATACTAAAGCTCACTACACCCCCTGATAAATTCTTTGAGGGGTGCAGTTTTCCAAAATGGGGTCACTCCTTAGGGGATTCCACTTTACTGGTACTTTAGAGGCTCTGCAAACACGACATGGCGTCCAGATACCAAACCCCTAAATCTGCGCTCCAAAAGCCACATAGCGCTCCTTCTTATCTGCCCCCTCCTGTGTGCCCAAACTGCAGTTTATGCCCCCATGTATGACACTGGTGTACCCAGGATAACGTACTTAATGTCATATGTGGTATAAACTGCTGGCAGAAGGAAAGGAGCGTATTTGGTTTTTGGTGCTTAGATTTAGACGGTTTGGTTTTTGGACGGCATGACACTTTTGCAGAACTCTTGAAATGCCAGTAAATATCAGATCCCGAGTCTCGAGCACTCTGCATCAGGTAAGGGCCAAGAGGGTTGTACTATACAGCTATAACTCACCCTAAAAGGAAAAAGTCATGTTAAACGCTGATGTCAACTGAAGATAACTTATGACAACTTATAGTGTTGGAGTAGAAATTTATGAAAAAAGCCTGATGACAACTGATGCATTTTCACATCAGTTTTGGCATCAGTTGTGATGACTAAAAGACAAAAAAAATGATACTGATGCAACTGATACATGTGAACCTACCCTTAGATCTCTGGATGGAACATTCTTCAGGACACTCATTACTCTCATGTCACTACAGCGGGGCCCATTCTCTACGTCCTCTATACCATCATGTAAGATTCTGGTCATTTCAGTAAGTCACAAACCTCCAGATTCCCGTTGGCCACTTTCTCCTCTGCATTAGTAACTTGTTGTTGCACGGTGTGTACTATGCTGTAATACTTCCTCTTCTGTGAGGGTCAGGGAGGACTGTACAGTTAGTTCCAGTGTGCTGATAATATCAGGGGCCAAGTGTCTTCCACCTCTATGGCCAGTAGATTGTAGTCCAGACAGAAATGTGGGAGATCTATCTGTGACAGTTGTGGCTGTTCCAAGAGATCGATGGACTAACCATCACTTGCTGGGAATGAAGCTGCAGGGAAAGTCAGTGTCATCTTTAGGATTGTCAGCTGTATTGCCAAATGAAAACAGATTCTTTAGATTCCGTGTAATAGAATAAAGTTATAGAGTAAAAACACTAGACTATCCCCAAAGGGCTTAACATTTTATTAAGAAGAGTATAAGAAGATAGCAAAAGGTAAGAAGATATCAAAAAGTAACATAGTATAAGAAGAAGGTCTTACAATAAGGAAAAGTATAGCAGATATTGGAATATATATATATCAAATCAACATTGGCAATAGAGCCACATATAATCAAATAGCAAATATTATCAAACTATGATATATTCAACACTTACAATACAACCGGTATAGCAAGGTAATCAAACTTAGTCAAACTGTGACTTAATCAAAACTTGTACTAATGCAAGGTATAATCGACACTAGCAATAAAGCTAGGTATATCAAAGTTAATCAGAAAAGAAGGTAATTAAATCTACACTTACAACACTGCCAAACTTCATTGATGAATTCCGATAAGGGTATCTGCAGGAAGTACCACTCAGCCAGGTGACAGGTCTCATCAAGCAGAATCAGGCGTCCCCAATCACTGCTGTCAGGATTGCAACTCCATGCTGAGGGATGTCTTCCATTCTTATACCCTTTGTTTGTGTCATAAAGTGGGCGTCTACAGAAGTGATACACCTCTGTAAGGCCTCACTTATCTCCAAGATCATATTCATGTAGAAGGGGCCAGTTTTCTACTTGAATATGTCTCATGACATATATTCTTCAAACAGAGTGGCTCTTTTGATCTAGACATATAGATATCACCTTAAATAGAGTCTATTGATCTAATCTGTTTAGGTATGTAAATAGCGTCTTTTGATCTAGACATATAGATATCACCTTAAATAGAGTCTTCTGATCTAATCTGTAACTCTCAGTACAGGTACTGGGTTCAAATTAAGGTTACTTACTGCCTGACTAGCATAACATTTTGTCATAAGCAGCCATAGTCAAGGGCTGCTATTTTGCAATACATCAGCTCGGTATCTTTGGACTCTTTCTCACCTTTTTGAGGGTTTCTTCCCCCTCCTTAGTGGGTAGCACGGCTCATTCTACTAGAGCTGCTGGAGCCTCCTGGGCTGTTCGGCATCAGGTTTTGGTTCTTCCAGATATAATTTGTGTTGCAACACCACGGGCAGCACTGAACACCCTCTCAGCCAGTACGCCTGAGGCTGGTCAAGAACTCCCATGGCAAACTGGGCCAGCTCCTTGAACTGCTCTAACCTATTGACCCATAATTCCATGGGATCAGAGTTATCTGCTGGAACATAGGAACCATCTAGCTATGTCTGTACCTGCTGGAACATAGGAACCATCTAGTTATGTCTGTACCTGCTGGTACATAGGAACCATCTAGTTATGTCTGTACCTGCTGGAACATAGGAACCATCTAGTTATGTCTGTACCTGCTGGTACATAGGAACCATCTAGTTATGTCTGTACCTGCTGGAACATAGGAACCATCTAGTTATGCCTGTACCTACTGGAACATAGGAACCATCTAGTTATGTCTGTACCTGCTGGTACATAGGAACCATCTAGTTATGACTGTACCTGCTGGTGCAGCCGGTGGGTGTCGGTGCCTGTTGTGGGTCTGGTTGGTGCTGCGAGGTGAAACATTTCTGGTTCCTCATGTTCCAGATACTGTACTGGCTGCTGATGCTGCTGCTCGTCCTCCTGCTACTTGTAGTTGTGGCACTGGCAGAGGCGGCGGAGTGTCTCTCAGTTTGACACATCCCAAAATGGCCCTGTCATCCTCAGCTAAAACCTTATGTCATGTCTTTGGCAGCGAGGCTGTCAGGTGATGCTAGAACCCCAGCCCACGTCTCAGACACGTCTCCTCAGTATTATCACTGCGCACTGCACGTTACAAAGGACATTTTAGTAGTTCAGTATTTTGTAAATGTATTCTGTTTTGTTAAAAAAATGAACTACTTGGAATATTTGGGTTGACTTCAGCTCTACAGTGAACCTTTTGCCACATCAGTGGCACGTGATTCTCCACAGTTTCCATGTTGGTTATTCCCAATGGTGCCATTTCTCCACTCACAATACACTTTCACCAAAGCAGCACACGAACATTTCACAACCTGCGCTGTTAGAGAAATACTGTCACCCTTGGCCCGACAGCCAATAATCATCCCTTTTGCAACTCTGATAAATCGTTCCCTTTATCCATGACAACAATGAGATTCTGTTCAGCCTATCACACACCTTATATACCCACCAAGCCAGCCCACAAGTCACTTCCTTCCTGAGCTACACGCTGCCGACGTCAGAAGTAGGAGGTGGTCATAATAATGTGACTCAACTGTTCTATTTATTACATGGGATTCCGTGTAGTGATTACATTGTCTCATCTTCTCTCCATTCAGGTTCCTACAATATAGAATCCTCTCAGTATCTTCTATATAAAAGAATATTCCTGATTGATCCATCAAGGATGGAAAGAGACAGGAACAAGATGGCGGAAAGTATATTAAATCTCACCCTAGAGATCATCTACCAGCTTACTGGAGAGGTGAGAGATTCTGATGATGTCACATTACATCATTCTTATCTATAGTAATAACAGATGATATGACTGGAGAGGTGATGGACTCTGCACATGTATGTAGTGATATTTATTAATGTGTCTCCCCATAACCAGGATTACACAGTAGTGAAGAAGACCTCTAGTGGGCGCTGTCAGACCCTTGTATTTGATGGATGGAGAGGAACCCTGAGCCCATTCCCGGGGCCTCCACCTTATCCCTTGAAACATGAGGAGATCAATGGACAGAAGATCCTAGAACTCACCCACAAGATGCTGGAGCTGCTGACTGGAGAGGTGACACTGCTGGGAATGCTGGGACATTATACAGTAACTGGAGGGGTCTGGGTGATGGCTGTATCACTGTGTTGTCAGGTTCCTATAAGGTGTCAGGATGTCGCTGTCTATTTCTCCATGGAGGAGTGGGAGTATTTAGAAGGACACAAGGATCTGTACAAGGAGGTGATGATGGAGGACCACCAGCCCCTCACATCAGCAGGTAATAGACATGACTATATACACATGGACTTCCATTATTTGTATGTACAGAATGAATTCAGTCCCTGTCTGTGTTTCCTACAGGTAGATCCAGTAAGAGGACAACACCGGAGAGATGTCCCAGTCCTCTTCTTCCACAGGATGATCAGGTAGATGGAGATATTCCCTATGATGTGTAGACGGGCTGTGAAGTCCTTGTGGTCAGTCTTGTTGTATCCAGCAGTATTATATGGTTATATACATGGGCGGTGTCATTGAGCCGCCATCTAATATGTTTCTCCAGCTTCTCAGAGACCTGCAGCTACTGTCAGGACATCTTTGATCTTCATGCGGATTAATGATCTAGAACATTCTCTGTGACTTCCCCATTTGTCCGGTGACTTTTACATTATTTGTTTCACAGATTTTCCATCAGAATAAAGATCTGAAGGACATTAATGCTCTATCTATGACAATAGAGGAAGATCCCTATGTGAGTGGTGATGAGGAGTGTGAGGAGGACATTCCTACAGGTAACCGCCCAGGTGAGGAGTCACCACTATATAAAGCACAGAAGGGTCACTCATTCTATTCAGCCATTTATTAGACTATTTGTTGTTCCCCGATTCAGCTAAAATACTAATAATACATGAATATAAATGTGATACCGCTATAGGGGATAATAAATGTAGTATAGAATATAACGTACAGCAGGAATATGGACTTGACATCTATGTGAACGAGGCAAATTTCTTCCTCACCGGCTGTCAGTCCTCGTGAAGGAAAAGAATTTGCCAGAATTATATAGCAGATTATTTCAGTTAGCGGAAAAATAATCCTCCTGCTCGATCTTCAGGCAGATTCCACCTCAGAGCTCTATGGAAATAAATGGGAGGTGGAAAATACCGCCTGGCCAGTAAGGAATGTGATGGAGATTCGGTGGCTGATTTGGTAAAGTGGAAAAATTCTTCTTCTGAATTCCTGAAGCAGCTTCTACAGATATCACTGTGTAAGCCTCACCTTAGACCCCAATCACACTATGGAATCCGGACTAGAAAATCTGGTCTGTACATCAGTCAAATTTCCCAGCCTGAACTCTGTCCACACACCAGGACTCCCCGTATCTTAGTGATGTATGAAGCTAGGAGTCCCTGCTTCCTTGTGACTCCACAGATCCATACTACATACTGTATGGGACAGCAGATCTGCGGTGAGTTTGGACTGGGAAATCCATCTGATGTAGTTTGGATTCTAATGTGTGTGTATTGGGTGTAATATAGTAAGAGGTATGGCATCCTACAGTATTATTCCACATAAGTGGCCATATTTAAGCAGCCATGGATTGTGTTCACCTCTACAGTGACCTAGAGCAGTGGTGGCGTCTCCTGCCCCGCTTCATTACTATTCACTATCACTGACCTCCGTCTCAGCACAGTGAGTACTAATGAAGTAGGCCGCGCTGCCGTCGTTTGCTGCCTGTGCCACTGACTTCACTTCTTCACACGGTCTGAAGCATCTCAGGCAGCGGCAGCTCAGTGGGGAATATACTTATAAGGTTATGTTATTCAAAAATAGTAACATCAGTTTTCTTCTTGTCAGATGACAGTACCAGGAGCTCAGAGGGACATCTGATATCTACAGATTATAAAGCAGAGGATCATGGTATCGCACAAGATCCATATGAAGAACATGTCATTACCCCAGATATACCCTCAGCCCTTCAGGAGAAAGATCTTTCTTCTAATTCATCACAGTCTGTAAAGCAAAATGAAAGCTGCAGAAAGGGCGTTATACATCAGAGAACTCACACAGGAGAGAAGCCATATTCATGCCCAGAATGTGGGAAATGTTTTACTCAGAAATCTGATCTAGGTATACATCAAATAACTCACCATATGGCAAAGCCGTATTCATGTTCAGAATGTGAGAAATGTTTTACCTCTAAATCAATCCTTGTTAAACATCAACAGATTCACACAGGGGAGAAACCGTATTCATGCCCAGAATGTGGGAAAAGTTTTGGTCAGAAATCAATTCTTGTTCAACATGAGAGAATTCACACAGGGGAGAAACCATATTCATGCCCAGAATGTGGGAAATGTTTTAATAAGAAATCAAGTCTTGTTGAACATCAAAAGATTCACACAGGGGAGAAGCCATATTTATGCCCAGAATGTGGGAAATGTTTTACTATGAAATCACATCTTGTTACACATCAGAGAATTCACACAGGGGAGAAGCCATATTCATGCCCAGAATGTGGGAAATGTTTTAATCAGAAATCAAATCTTGTTCAACATCAAAAGATTCACACAGGGGAGAAGCCACATTCATGTCCAGAATGTGGGACATGTTTTGCTCAAAAATCAATTCTTGTTGAACATCAGAGAACTCACACAGGAGAGAAGCCATATTCATGCCCAAAATGTGGGAAATGTTTTGCTCAGAAATCAGATCTTGTTAAACATCAGAGAACTCACACAGGGAAGAAGCGGATTGTAAGTGGATTTGCAACCTGAAGTCATTGACCCGTCTAGGTATTAACAAGGAACTTACATTCACTTTTTTTTTTTAGATAAAATTATTTATTTTAATTTAATGTTATTTAATAAATTTTTCCCCTCAGTCTCCTTACATTGCCTCTGTTCCGTGCATCTTATTTAGTATATTTTCATTACTATTTCACCTCTAACATGGTTTCAATTATTCATCACAGCATCAGTTTCATTCTTCATGTTTAACAATTACAAAAAAAATTCTTTGAGCACTATTTATCATGTCACTTATATATTGTGGTGTGAAGAGTCAATGCCACGTATGTCACAGTAAATTTTTCTTTTCCTCTTACTTACGCTTTTGTTGTTAGTAGATATTTAGAGTCTTATTGGTGAACGTTGTCTTCACTTCTAACACTAAAGGTCGATTTCTATAAATAATCTACTTGAAGCACATTCCTCCAGTCTCCATCTTCACCCTACAAGTTAAGACCATCTACGGAAATTGCCTATAAAATATAGGTCCATCTGGTACCTACAGATTCAAAGAACCTATAGAAATTGGCTATATATACAGATCCATTCTATTTTCATGTTTTTCAAGACTTCTGACTTGTGGGAGAAATTTAATATAATTTGGGGCCCACTCCTCTCTTCATGTTGGATATAGCAGTCGGGATACTTCTTACTGAGAAGAGTACCTCTATACATTTAATCAAATATGGTCCCTCTGTACAATAAGAGATTTTTTGATGTTTCTCGGACCTCGAGTTCTCGTCCCCCCAGAGCAAAATTGACTCTGATTAAGGCAGAGCTGTAATTTGTTTGCTATTACATAATGGACCTAGGTTATTTTTATCTGGGATACCTATAATGGCAACTCAATTACATTCAGATGTCGCTTCTTGGGACTGAATTTCCTGTAATTTCTTTTTTCATTAGGAAATCATGTATACTGATCTATTGGAATAATGTCTATTATATCTACAGTATGTCTAATATCATGCACCCACAGGTCCCCCTCTTAGGTCTCCTATAATGTCCCCCCATGTCCTGTCCCCCTCTTTGTTATCTCTCATTGTACTGCAGATTTCAGATGCTTTATATAAGAAATCTATACATTGTAAAATATATTTTCTTATTTCTGCTGTTTGTATAGATGCCACATTTTGAGTGTTTTCTCCATTATGTCGGCCTACAGCAGAGCCTACAATGCATGGTGTACAATCTGGCTCCTGGGGACCAAATTCTCCACAGCTGCTGTAAAGTGACAAAATGGCTATGTTGGACACATTAGACTCCACCCCTTCTTTTCTGTTTATATTTATCGTTACTCTTCTTATGAGGCAAAAGGTTAAAAAATCCAGAAAACACGACTTGTGCTAAAAGTTCTGTTTATGTGGAGTCTCTCCTAATGCCCGGTATGATGGGCACTGTGGGCAGTAGTATCTGGAGTCTCTCCTAGTGCCCTGTATGATGGGCACTGTGGGCAGTAGTATCTGGAGTCTCTCCTAATGCCCTGTATGATGGGCACTGTGGGCAGTAGTATCTGGAGTCTCTCCTAATGCCCTGTATGATGGGTACTGTGGGCAGTAGTATCTGGAGTCTCTCCTAATGTCCTGTATGATGGGCACTGTGGGCAGTAGTATCTATAGTCTCTCCTAATGCCCTGTATGATGGGCACTGTGGGCAGTAGTATCTGGAGTCTCTCCTAATGTCCTGTATGATGGGCACTGTGGGCAGTAGTATCTGGAGTCTCTCCTCATGTTCTGTATGACGGGCACTGTGGGCAGTAGTATCTGGAGTCTCTCCTCATGTCCTGTATGATGGGCACTGTGGGCAGTAGTATCTGGAGTCTGTCCTAATGTCCTGTATGATGGGCACTGTGGGCAGTAGTATCTGGAGTCTCTCCTAATGTCCTGTATAATGGGCACTGTGGGCAGTAGTATCTGGAGTCTCTCCTAATGTCCTGTATGATGGGCACTGTGGGTAGTAGTATCTGGAGTCTCTCCTAATGTCCTGTATGATGGGCACTGTGGGCAGTAGTATCTGGAGTCTCTCCTAATGTCCTGTATGATGGGCACTGTGGGCAGTAGTATCTGGGGTCTCTCCTAATGTCCTGTATGATGGGCACTGTGGGCAGTAGTATCTGGAGTCTCTCCTAATGCCCTGTATGATGTGCACTGTGTGCAGTAGTATCTGGAGTCTCTCCTAATGTCCTGTATGATGGGCACTGTGGGCAGTATTATCTGGAGTCTCTCCTAGTGCCCTGTATGATGGGCACTGTGGGCAGTAGTAACTGGAGTCTCTCCTAATGCCCTGTATGATGGGCACTGTGGGCAGTAGTATCTGGAGTCTCCCCTAATGTCCTGTATAATGGGCACTGTGGGCAGTAGTATCTGGAGTCTCTCCTAATGCCCTGTATGATGGGCACTGTGGGCAGTAGTATCTGGAGTCTCTCCTAGTGCCCTGTATGATGGGCACTGTGGGCAGTAGTATCTGGAGTCTCTCCTAGTGCCCTGTATGATGGGCACTGTGGGCAGTAGTATCTGGAGTCTCTCCTAATGCCCTGTATGATGGCCAGTAGTATCTGGGGTCTCTCTTAATGTCCTGTATGATGGGCACTGTGGGCAGTATTATCTGGAGTCTCTCCTAATGTCCTGTATGATGGGCAGTAGTGTCTGGAGTCTCTCTTAATGTCCTGTATGATGGGCACTGTGGGCAGTAGTATCTGGGGTCTCTCCTAATGTCCTGTATGATGGGCACTGTGGGCAGTAGTTTCTGGAGTCTCTCCTAATGTCCTGTATGATGGGCACTGTGGACAGTAGTATCTGGGGTCTCTCTTAATGTCCTGTATGATGGGCACTGTGGGCAGTATTATCTGGAGTCTCTCCTAATGTCCTGAATGATGGGCAGTAGTATCTGGAGTCTCTCCTAATGCCCTGTATGATGAGCACTGTGGGCAGTAGTATCTGGAGCCTCTCCTAATGTCCTGTATGATGGGTACTGTGGGCAGTAGTTTCTGGAGTCTCTCTTAATGTCCTGTATGATGGGCACTGTGGGCAGTAATATCTGGAGTCTCTCCTAATGTCCTTTATGATGGGCACTGTGGGCAGTAGTATCTGGAGTCTCTCTTAGTGCCCTGTATGATGGGCACTGTGGGCAGTAGTATCTGGAGTCTCTCCTAGTGCCCTGTATGATGGGCACTGCGGGCAGTAGTATCTGGAGTCTCTCCTAATGCCCTGTATGATGGGCACTGTGGGCAGTAGTATCTGGAGTCTCTCCTAATGTCCTTTATGATGGGCACTGTGGGCAGTAGTATCTGGAGTCTCTCCTGGTGTCCTGTATGATGAGCACTGTGGGCAGTAGTATCTGGAGTCTCTCCTAGTGCCCTGTATGATGGGCACTGTGGGCAGTAGTATCTGGAGTCTCTCCTAGTGCCCTGTATGATGGGCACTGTGGGCAGTAGTATCTGGAGTCTCTCCTAATACCCTGTATGATGGGCACTGTGAGCAGTAGTATCTGGAGTCTCTCCTAATGTCCTGTATAATGGGCACTGTGGGCAGTAGTATCTGGAGTCTCTCCTAGTGCCCTGTATGATGGGCACTGTGGGCAGTAGTATCTGGAGTCTCTCCTAGTGCCCTGTATGATGGGCACTGTGGGCAGTAGTATCTGGAGTCTCTCCTAATGCCCTGTATGATGGGCACTGTGGGCAGTAGTATCTGGAGTCTCTCCTAATGCCCTGTATGATGGGCACTGTGGGCAGTATTATCTGGAGTCTCTCCTAATGTCCTGTATGATGGGCAGTAGTATCTGGGGTCTCTCTTAATGTCCTGTATGATGGGCACTGTGGGCAGTATTATCTGGAGTCTCTCCTAATGTCCTGTATGACGGGCAGTATTATCTGGAGTCTCTCCTAATGCCCTGTATGATGGGCACTGTGGGCAGTAGTATCTGGAGTCTCTCCTAGTGCCCTGTATGATGGGCACTGTGGGCAGTAGTATCTGGAGTCTCTCCTAGTGCCCTGTATGATGGGCACTGTGGGCAGTAGTATCTGGAGTCTCTCCTAATGCCCTGTATGATGGGCACTGTGGGCAGTAGTATCTGGAGTCTCTCCTAATGCCCTGTATGATGGGCACTGTGGGCAGTAGTATCTGGAGTCTCTCCTCATGTCCTGTATGATGGGCACTGTGGGCATTAGTATCTGGAGTCTCTCCTCATGTCCTGTATGATGGGCACTGTGGGCAGTAGTATCTGGGGTCTCTCCTAATGTCCTGTATGATGGGCACTGTTGGCAGTAGTTTCTGGAGTCTCTCCTAATGTCCTGTATGATGGGCAGTAGGATCTGGAGTTTCTCTTAATGTCCTGTATGATGGGCACTGTGGGCAGTATTATCTGGAGTCTCTCCTAGTGCCCTGTATGATGGGCACTGTGGGCAGTAGTATCTGGAGTCTCTCCTAATGCCCTGTATGATGGGCACTGTGGGCAGTAGTATCTGGAGTCTCTCCTAATGTCCTGTATGATGGGCACTGTGGGCAGTAGTATCTGGGGTCTCTCCTAATGTCCTGTATGATGGGCACTGTTGGCAGTAGTTTCTGGAGTCTCTCCTAATGTCCTGTATGATGGGCACTGTGGGCAGTAGTATCTGGGGTCTCTCTTAATGTCCTGTATGATGGGCACTGTGGGCAGTATTATCTGGAGTCTCTCCTAATGTCCTGAATGATGGGCAGTAGTATCTGGAGTCTCTCCTAATGCCCTGTATGATGAGCACTGTGGGCAGTAGTATCTGGAGTCTCTCTTAATGTCCTGTATGATGGGCACTGTGGGCAGTATTATCTGGAGTCTCTCCTAATGTCCTGTATAATGGGCAGTAGTATCTGGAGTCTCTCTTAATGTCCTGTATGATGGGCACTGTGGGCAGTATTATCTGGAGTCTCTCCTAATGTCCTGTATGATGGGCAGTAGTATCTGGAGTTTCTCTTAATGTCCTGTATGATGGGCACTGTGGGCAGTATTATCTGGAGTCTCTCCTAGTGCCCTTTATGATGGGCACTGTGGGCAGTAGTATCTGGAGTCTCTCCTAATGCCCTGTATGATGGGCACTGTGGGCAGTAGTATCTGGAGTCTCTCCTAATGTCCTGTATAATGGGCACTGTGGGCAGTAGTATCTGGAGTCTCTCCTAATGTCCTGTATGATGGGCACTGTGGGCAGTAGTATCTGGAGTCTCTCCTAATGTCCTGTATGATGGGCACTGTGGGCAGTAGTATCTGGAGTCTCTCTTAATGTCCTGTATGATGGGCACTGTGGGCAGTAGTATCTGGAGTCTCTCCTAATGCCCTGTATGATGGGCACTGTGGGCAGTAGTATCTGGAGTCTCTCATGCCCTGTATGATGGGCACTGTGGGCAGTAGTATCTGGAGTGTCTCCTAATGTCCTGTATGATGGGCACTGTGGGCAGTAGTATCTGGAGTCTCTCCTAATGCCCTGTATGATGGGCACTGTGGGCAGTAGTATCTGGAGTCTCTCCTAATGTCCTGTATGATGGGCACTGTGGGCAGTAGTATCTGCAGTCTCTCCTAATGCCCTGTATGATGAGCACTGTGGGCAGTAGTATCTGGAGTCTCTCCTAATGCCCTGTATGATGGGCACTGTGGGCAGTAGTATCTGGAGTCTCTCCTAATGCTCTGTATGATGGGCACTGTGGGCAGTAGTATCTGGAGTCTCTCCTAATGCCCTGTATGATGGGCACTGTGGGCAGTAGTATCTGGAGTATCTCCTAATGTCCTGTATGATGGGCACTGTGGGCAGTAGTATCTGGAGTCTCTCCTAATGCCCTGTATGATGGGCACTGTGGGCAGTAGTATCTGGAGTCTCTCCTCATGTCCTGTATGATGGGTACTGTGGGCAGTAGTATCTGGAGTCTCTCCTCATGTCCTGTATGATGGGCACTGTGGGCAGTAGTATCTGGAGTCTCTCCTAATGTCCTGTATAATGGGCACTGTGGGCAGTAGTATCTGGAGTCTCTCCTAATGTCCTGTATGATGGGCACTGTGGGCAGTATTATCTGGAGTCTCTCCTAATGTCCTTTATGATGGGTAGTAGTATCTGGAGTCTCTCTTAATGTCCTGTATGATGGGCACTGTGGGCAGTATTATCGGGAGTCTCTCCTAATGTCCTGTATGATGGGCAGTACTATCTGGGGTCTCTCCTAATGTCCTGTATGATGGGCACTGTGGGCAGTATTATCTGGAGTCTCTCCTAATGTCCTGTATGATGGGAAGTAGTATGTGGAGTCTCTCTTAATGTCCTGTATGATGGGCACTGTGGACAGTATTATCTGGAGTCTCTACTAGTGCCCTGTATGATGCGCACTGTGGGCAGTAGTATCTGGAGTCTCTCCTAGTGCCCTGTATGATGGGCACTGTGGGCAGTAGTATCTGGAGTCTCTCATGCCCTGTATGATGGGCACTGTGGGCAGTAGTATCTGGAGTCTCTCGTAATGTCCTGTATGATGGCACTGTGGGCAGTAGTATCTGGGGTCTCTCCTAATGCCCTGTATGATGGGCACTGTGGGCAGTAGTATCTGGAGTCTCTCCTAATGCCCTGTATGATGGGCACTGTGGGCAGTAGTATCTGGAGTCTCTCCTAATGCCCTGTATGATGGGCACTGTGGGCAGTAGTATCTGGAGTCTCTCCTCATGCCCTGTATGATGGGCACTGTGGGCAGTAGTATCTGGAGTCTCTCCTAATGCCCGTTTTAATGGGCACTGTGGGCAGTAGTATCTGGAGTCTCTCCTAATGTCCTGTATGATGGGCACTGTGGGCAGTAGTATCTGGAGTCTCTCCTAATGCCCTGTATGATGGGCACTGTGGGCAGTAGTATCTGGAGTCTCTCTTAATGCCCTGTATTATGGGCACTGTGGGCAGTAGTATCTGGAGTCTCTCCTAATGCCCTGTATGATGGGCACTGTGGGCAGTAGTATCTGGAGTCTCTCCTCATGTCCTGTATGATGGGTACTGTGGGCAGTAGTATCTGGAGTCTCTCCTCATGTCCTTTATGAATGGCACTGTGGGCAGTAGTATCTGGAGTCTCTCCTAATGTCCTGTATGATGGGCACTGTGGGCAGTAGTATCTGGGGTCTCTCCTAATGTCCTGTATGATGGGCACTGTGGGCAGTAGTTTCTGGAGTCTCTCCTAATGTCCTGTATAATGGGCACTGTGGGCAGTAGTATCTGGGGTCTCTCTTAATGTCCTGTATGATGGGCACTGTGGGCAGTAGTATCTGGAGTCTCTCTTAATGTCCTGTATGATGGGCACTGTGGGCAGTAGTATCTGGAGTCTCTCTTAATGTCCTGTATGATGGGCACTGTGGGCAGTATTATCGGGAGTCTCTCCTAATGTCCTGTATGATGGGCAGTAGTATCTGGGGTCTCTCCTAATGTCCTGTATGATGGGCACTGTGGGCAGTATTATCTGGAGTCTCTCCTAGTGCCCTGTATGATGGACACTGTGGGCAGTAGTATCTGGAGTCTCTCCTAGTGCCCTGTATGATGGGCACTGTGGGCAGTAGTATCTGGAGTCTCTCATGCCCTGTATGATGGGCACTGTGGGCAGTAGTATCTGGAGTCTCTCCTAATGTCCTGTATGATGGGCACTGTGGGCAGTAGTATCTGGAGTCTCTCCTAATGCCCTGTATGATGGGCACTGTGGGCAGTAGTATCTGGAGTCTCTCCTAATGTCCTGTATGATGGGCACTGTGGGCAGTAGTATCTGGAGTCTCTCCTAATGCCCTTTATGATGAGCACTGTGGGCAGTAGTATCTGGAGTCTCTCCTAATGCCCTGTATGATGGGCACTGTGGGCAGTAGTATCTGGAGTCTCTCCTAATGTCCTGTATGATGGGAAGTAGTATGTGGAGTCTCTCTTAATGTCCTGTATGATGGGCACTGTGGACAGTATTATCTGGAGTCTCTACTAGTGCCCTGTATGATGCGCACTGTGGGCAGTAGTATCTGGAGTCTCTCCTAGTGCCCTGTATGATGGGCACTGTGGGCAGTAGTATCTGGAGTCTCTCATGCCCTGTATGATGGGCACTGTGGGCAGTAGTATCTGGAGTCTCTCGTAATGTCCTGTATGATGGCACTGTGGGCAGTAGTATCTGGGGTCTCTCCTAATGCCCTGTATGATGGGCACTGTGGGCAGTAGTATCTGGAGTCTCTCCTAATGCCCTGTATGATGGGCACTGTGGGCAGTAGTATCTGGAGTCTCTCCTAATGCCCTGTATGATGGGCACTGTGGGCAGTAGTATCTGGAGTCTCTCTTAATGTCCTGTATGATGGGCACTGTGGGCAGTAATATCTGGAGTCTCTCCTAATGTCCTTTATGATGGGCACTGTGGGCAGTAGTATCTGGAGTCTCTCTTAGTGCCCTGTATGATGGGCACTGTGGGCAGTAGTATCTGGAGTCTCTCCTAGTGCCCTGTATGATGGGCACTGCGGGCAGTAGTATCTGGAGTCTCTCCTAATGCCCTGTATGATGGGCACTGTGGGCAGTAGTATCTGGAGTCTCTCCTAATGTCCTTTATGATGGGCACTGTGGGCAGTAGTATCTGGAGTCTCTCCTGGTGTCCTGTATGATGGGCACTGTGGGCAGTAGTATCTGGAGTCTCTCCTAGTGCCCTGTATGATGGGCACTGTGGGCAGTAGTATCTGGAGTCTCTCCTAGTGCCCTGTATGATGGGCACTGTGGGCAGTAGTATCTGGAGTCTCTCCTAATGCCCTGTATGATGGGCACTGTGGGCAGTAGTATCTGGAGTCTCTCCTACTGTCCTTTATGATGGGCACTGTGGGCAGTAGTATCTGGAGTCTCTCCTGGTGTTCTGTATGATGGGCACTGTGGGCAGTAGTATCTGGAGTCTCTCCTAATGCCCTGTATGATGGGCACTGTGGGCAGTAGTATCTGGAGTCTCTCCTAATGCCCTATATGATGGGTACTGTGTGCAGTAGTATCTGGAGTCTCTCCTGGTGTCCTGTATGATGGGCACTGTGGGCAGTAGTATCTGGAGTCTCTCCTAATGCCCTGTATGATGGGCACTGTGGGCAGTAGTATCTGGAGTCTCTCCTAATGCCCTGTATGATGGGCACTGTGGGCAGTAGTATCTGGAGTCTCTCCTAATGTCCTTTATGATGGGCACTGTGGGCAGTAGTATCTGGAGTCTCTCCTAATGTCCTGTATGATGGGCAGTAGTATCTGGGGTCTCTCTTAATGTCCTGTATGATGGGCACTGTGGGCAGTATTATCTGGAGTCTCTCCTAATGTCCTGTATGATGGGCAGTATTATCTGGAGTCTCTCCTAATGCCCTGTATGATGGGCACTGTGGGCAGTAGTATCTGGAGTCTCTCCTAATGTCCTGTATAATGGGCACTGTGGGCAGTAGTATCTGGAGTCTCTCCTAATGTCCTGTATGATGGGCACTGTGGGCAGTATTATCTGGAGTCTCTCCTAATGTCCTTTATGATGGGTAGTAGTATCTGGAGTCTCTCTTAATGTCCTGTATGATGGGCACTGTGGGCAGTAGTATCTGGAGTCTCTCCTAATGCCCTGTATGATGGGCACTGTGGGCAGTAGTATCTGGAGTCTCTCCTAATGTCCTGTATGATGGGAAGTAGTATGTGGAGTCTCTCTTAATGTCCTGTATGATGGGCACTGTGGACAGTATTATCTGGAGTCTCTACTAGTGCCCTGTATGATGCGCACTGTGGGCAGTAGTATCTGGAGTCTCTCCTCATGCCCTATATGATGGGTACTGTGTGCAGTAGTATCTGGAGTCTCTCCTGGTGTCCTGTATGATGGGCACTGTGGGCAGTAGTATCTGGAGTCTCTCCTAATGCCCTGTATGATGGGCACTGTGGGCAGTAGTATCTGGAGTCTCTCCTAATGCCCTGTATGATGGGCACTGTGGGCAGTAGTATCTGGAGTCTCTCCTAATGTCCTTTATGATGGGCACTGTGGGCAGTAGTATCTGGAGTCTCTCCTAATGTCCTGTATGATGGGCAGTAGTATCTGGGGTCTCTCTTAATGTCCTGTATGATGGGCACTGTGGGCAGTATTATCTGGAGTCTCTCCTAATGTCCTGTATGATGGGCAGTATTATCTGGAGTCTCTCCTAATGCCCTGTATGATGGGCACTGTGGGCAGTAGTATCTGGGGTCTCTCCTAATGTCCTGTATAATGGGCACTGTGGGCAGTAGTATCTGGAGTCTCTCCTAATGTCCTGTATGATGGGCACTGTGGGCAGTATTATCTGGAGTCTCTCCTAATGTCCTTTATGATGGGTAGTAGTATCTGGAGTGTCTCTTAATGTCCTGTATGATGGGCACTGTGGGCAGTATTATCGGGAGTCTCTCCTAATGTCCTGTATGATGGGCAGTACTATCTGGGGTCTCTCTTAATGTCCTGTATGATGGGCACTGTGGGCAGTATTATCGGGAGTCTCTCCTAATGTCCTGTATGATGGGCAGTATTATCTGGAGTCTCTCCTAATGTCCTTTATGATGGGAAGTAGTATGTGGAGTCTCTCTTAATGTCCTGTATGATGGGCACTGTGGACAGTATTATCTGGAGTCTCTACTAGTGCCCTGTATGATGCGCACTGTGGGCAGTAGTATCTGGAGTCTCTCCTAGTGCCCTGTATGATGGGCACTGTGGGCAGTAGTATCTGGAGTCTCTCATGCCCTGTATGATGGGCACTGTGGGCAGTAGTATCTGGAGTCTCTCGTAATGTCCTGTATGATGGCACTGTGGGCAGTAGTATCTGGGGTCTCTCCTAATGCCCTGTATGATGGGCACTGTGGGCAGTAGTATCTGGAGTCTCTCCTCATGCCCTGTATGATGGGCACTGTGGGCAATAGTATCTGGAGTCTCTCCTAATGCCCTGTATGATGGGCACTGTGGGCAGTAGTATCTGGAGTCTCTCCTCATGCCCTGTATGATGGGCACTGTGGGCAGTAGTATCTGGAGTCTCTCCTAATGCCCGTTTTGATGGGCACTGTGGGCAGTAGTATCTGGAGTCTCTCCTAATGTCCTGTATGATGGGCACTGTGGGCAGTAGTATCTGGAGTCTCTCCTAATGCCCTGTATGATGGGCACTGTGGGCAGTAGTATCTGGAGTCTCTCCTAATGCCCTGTATGATGGGCACTGTGGGCAGTAGTATCTGGAGTCTCTCCTAATGCCCTGTATGATGGGCACTGTGGGCAGTAGTATCTGGAGTCTCTCCTCATGTCCTGTATGATGGGTACTGTGGGCAGTAGTATCTGGAGTCTCTCCTCATGTCCTTTATGAATGGCACTGTGGGCAGTAGTATCTGGAGTCTCTCCTAATGTCCTGTATGATGGGCACTGTGGGCAGTAGTATCTGGGGTCTCTCCTAATGTCCTGTATGATGGGCACTGTGGGCAGTAGTTTCTGGAGTCTCTCCTAATGTCCTGTATAATGGGCACTGTGGGCAGTAGTATCTGGGGTCTCTCTTAATGTCCTGTATGATGGGCACTGTGGGCAGTAGTATCTGGAGTCTCTCTTTATGTCCTGTATGATGGGCACTGTGGGCAGTAGTATCTGGAGTCTCTCTTAATGTCCTGTATGATGGGCACTGTGGGCAGTATTATCGGGAGTCTCTCCTAATGTCCTGTATGATGGGCAGTAGTATCTGGGGTCTCTCTTAATGTCCTGTATGATGGGCACTGTGGGCAGTAGTATCTGGAGTCTCTCCTAATGTCCTGTATGATGGGCAGTAGTATCTGGAGTCTCTCCTAATGTCCTGTATGATGGGCACTGTGGGCAGTATTATCTGGAGTCTCTCCTAGTGCCCTGTATGATGGACACTGTGGGCAGTAGTATCTGGAGTCTCTCCTAGTGCCCTGTATGATGGGCACTGTGGGCAGTAGTATCTGGAGTCTCTCATGCCCTGTATGATGGGCACTGTGGGCAGTAGTATCTGGAGTCTCTCCTAATGTCCTGTATGATGGGCACTGTGGGCAGTAGTATCTGGAGTCTCTCCTAATGCCCTGTATGATGGGCACTGTGGGCAGTAGTATCTGGAGTCTCTACTAATGTCCTGTATGATGGGCACTGTGGGCAGTAGTATCTGGAGTCTCTCCTAATGCCCTTTATGATGAGCACTGTGGGCAGTAGTATCTGGAGTCTCTCCTAATGCCCTGTATGATGGGCACTGTGGGCAGTAGTATCTGGAGTCTCTCCTAATGTCCTGTATGATGGGCACTGTGGGCAGTAGTATCTGGAGTCTCTCCTCATGTCCTGTATGATGGGCACTGTGGGCAGTAGAATCTGGAGTCTCTCCTATTGCCCTCTATGATGGGCACTGTGGGCAGTAGTATCTGGAGTCTCTCCTAATGCCCTGTATGATGGGCACTGTGGGCAGTAGTATCTGGGGTCTCTCCTAATTTCCTGTATGATGGGCACTGTGGGCAGTAGTATCTGGAGTCTCTCCTAATGCCCTGTATGATGGGCACTGTGGGCAGTAGTATCTGGAGTCTCTCCTAATGTCCTGTATGATGAGCACTGTGGGCAGTAGTATCTGGAGTCTCTCCTAATGTCCTGTATGATGGGCAGTAGTATCTGGAGTCTCTCATGCACTGTATGATGGGCACTGTGGGCAGTAGTATCTGGAGTCTCTCCTCATGCCCTGTATGATGGGCACTGTGGGAAGTAGTATCTGGAGTCTCTCCTAATGTCCTGTATGATGGGCACTGTGGGCAGTAGTATCTGGAGTCTCTCCTAATGCCCTGTATGATGGGCACTGTGGGCAGTAGTATCTGGAGTCTCTCCTAGTGCCCTGTATGATGGGCACTGTGGGCAGTAGTATCTGGAGTCTTTCCTAATGTCCTGTATGATGGGCACTGTGGGCAGTAGTATCTGGAATCTCTCCTAATGCCCTGTATGATGGGCACTGTGGGCAGTAGTATCTGGAGTCTCTCCTAGTGCCATGTATGATGGGCACTGTGGGCAGTAGTATCTGGAGTCTCTCCTAGTGCCATGTATGATGGGCACTGTGGGCAGTAGTATCTGGGTCTCTCCTAATGCCACGTATGATGGGCACTGTGGGCAGTAGTATCTGGAGTCTCTCCTAATGCCCTGTATGATGGGCACTGTGGGCAGTGGTATCTGGGGTCTCTCCTAATGTCCTGTATGATGGGCACTATGGGCAGTAGTATCTGGAGTCTCTCCTCATGTCCTGTATGATGGGCACTGTGGGCAGTAGTATCTGGAGTCTCTCCTAATGTCCTGTATGATGGGCACTGTGGGCAGTAGTATCTGGGGTCTCTCCTAATGTCCTGTATGATGGGCACTGTGGGCAGTAGTTTCTGGAGTCTCTCCTAATGTCCTGTATGATGGGCACTGTGGGCAGTAGTATCTGGAGTCTCTCTTAATGTCGTGTATGATGGGCACTGTGGGCAGTATTATCTGGAGTCTCTCCTAATGTCCTGTATGATGGGCAGTAGTATCTGGGGTCTCTCCTAATGTCCTGTATGATGGGCACTGTGGGCAGTAGTATCTAGAGTCTCTCTTAATGTCCTGTATAATGGTTACTGTGGGCAGTAGTATCTGGAGTCTCTCCTGGTGTTCTGTATGATGGGCACTGTGGGCAGTAGTATCTGGAGTCTCTCCTAATGCCCTGTATGATGGGCACTGTGGGCAGTAGTATCTGGAGTCTTTCCTAATGCCCTGTATGATGGGCACTGTGGGCAGTAGTATCTGGAGTCTCTCCTAGTGCCCTGTATGATGGGCACTGTGTGTAGTAGTATCTGGGGTCTCTCCTAATGCCCTGTATGATGGGCACTGTGGGCAGTAGTATCTGGAGTCTCTCCTAATGCCCTGTATGATGGGCACTGTGGGCAGTAGTACCTGGGGTCTCTCCTAATGTCCTGTATGATGGGCACTGTGTGCAGTGGTATCTGGGGTCTCTCCTAATGCCCTATATGATGGGCACTGTGGGCAGTAGTATATGGGGTCTCTCTTAATGTCCTGTATGATGGGCACTGTGGGCAGTAGTATCTGGAGTCTCTCCTAATGTCCTGTATGATGGGCACTGTGGGCAGTAGTATCTGGAGTCTCTCCTAATGCCCTGTATGATGGGCACTGTGGGCAGTAGTATCTGGAGTCTCTCCTAATGTCCTGTATGATGGGCACTGTGGGCAGTAGTATCTGGAGTCTCTCCTAATGCCCTTTATGATGAGCACTGTGGGCAGTAGTATCTGGAGTCTCTCCTAATGCCCTGTATGATGGGCACTGTGGGCAGTAGTATCTGGAGTCTCTCCTAATGTCCTGTATGATGGGCACTGTGGGCAGTAGTACCTGGAGTCTCTCCTCATGTCCTGTATGATGGGCACTGTGGGCAGTAGAATCTGGAGTCTCTCCTAATGCCCTGTATGATGGGCACTGTGGGCAGTAGTATCTGGAGTCTCTCCTAATGCCCTGTATGATGGGCACTGTGGGCAGTAGTATCTGGGGTCTCTCCTAATGTCCTGTATGATGGGCACTGTGGGCAGTAGTATCTGGAGTCTCTCCTAATGCCCTGTATGATGGGCACTGTGGGCAGTAGTATCTGGAGTCTCTCATGCACTGTATGATGGGCACTGTGGGCA
Organism: Leptodactylus fallax; assembly: GCA_947044405.1. Classification (NCBI taxonomy): domain Eukaryota; kingdom Metazoa; phylum Chordata; class Amphibia; order Anura; family Leptodactylidae; genus Leptodactylus; species Leptodactylus fallax. The sequence continues at coordinate 700,719 of CAMRHE010000576.1, forward strand.
GTAGTATCTGGAGTCTCTCCTCATGCCCTGTATGATGGGCACTGTGGGCAGTAGTATCTGGAGTCTCTCCTAATGTCCTGTATGATGGGCACTGTGGGCAGTAGTATATGGGGTCTCTCCTAATGCCCTGTATGATGGGCACTGTGGGCAGTAGTATCTGGGGTCTCTCCTAATGCCCTGTATGATGGGCACTGTGGGCAGTAGTATCTGGAGTCTCTCCTAATGTCCTGTATGATGGGCACTGTGGACAGTAGTATCTGGAGTCTCTCCTAATTCCCTGTATGATGGGCACTGTGTGCAGTAGTATCTGGGGTCTCTCCTAATGTCCTGTATGATGGGCACTGTGGGCAGTAGTATCTGGAGTCTCTCCTAATGCCCTGTATGATGGGCACTGTGGGCAGTAGTATCTGGAGTCTCTCCTAGTGCCCTGTATGATGGGCACTGTGGGCAGTAGTATCTGGAGTCTTTCCTAATGTCCTGTATGATGGGCACTGTGGGCAGTAGTATCTGGAATCTCTCCTAATGCCCTGTATGATGGGCACTGTGGGCAGTAGTATCTGGAGTCTCTCCTAGTGCCATGTATGATGGGCACTGTGGGCAGTAGTATCTGGAGTCTCTCCTAGTGCCATGTATGATGGGCACTGTGGGCAGTAGTATCTGGGTCTCTCCTAATGCCACGTATGATGGGCACTGTGGGCAGTAGTATCTGGAGTCTCTCCTAATGCCCTGTATGATGGGCACTGTGGGCAGTGGTATCTGGGGTCTCTCCTAATGTCCTGTATGATGGGCACTATGGGCAGTAGTATCTGGAGTCTCTCCTCATGTCCTGTATGATGGGCACTGTGGGCAGTAGTATCTGGAGTCTCTCCTAATGTCCTGTATGATGGGCACTGTGGGCAGTAGTATCTGGGGTCTCTCCTAATGTCCTGTATGATGGGCACTGTGGGCAGTAGTTTCTGGAGTCTCTCCTAATGTCCTGTATGATGGGCACTGTGGGCAGTAGTATCTGGAGTCTCTCTTAATGTCGTGTATGATGGGCACTGTGGGCAGTATTATCTGGAGTCTCTCCTAATGTCCTGTATGATGGGCAGTAGTATCTGGGGTCTCTCCTAATGTCCTGTATGATGGGCACTGTGGGCAGTAGTATCTAGAGTCTCTCTTAATGTCCTGTATAATGGTTACTGTGGGCAGTAGTATCTGGAGTCTCTCCTGGTGTTCTGTATGATGGGCACTGTGGGCAGTAGTATCTGGAGTCTCTCCTAATGCCCTGTATGATGGGCACTGTGGGCAGTAGTATCTGGAGTCTTTCCTAATGCCCTGTATGATGGGCACTGTGGGCAGTAGTATCTGGAGTCTCTCCTAGTGCCCTGTATGATGGGCACTGTGTGTAGTAGTATCTGGGGTCTCTCCTAATGCCCTGTATGATGGGCACTGTGGGCAGTAGTATCTGGAGTCTCTCCTAATGCCCTGTATGATGGGCACTGTGGGCAGTAGTACCTGGGGTCTCTCCTAATGTCCTGTATGATGGGCACTGTGTGCAGTGGTATCTGGGGTCTCTCCTAATGCCCTATATGATGGGCACTGTGGGCAGTAGTATATGGGGTCTCTCTTAATGTCCTGTATGATGGGCACTGTGGGCAGTAGTATCTGGAGTCTCTCCTAATGTCCTGTATGATGGGCACTGTGGGCAGTAGTATCTGGAGTCTCTCCTAATGCCCTGTATGATGGGCACTGTGGGCAGTAGTATCTGGAGTCTCTCCTAATGTCCTGTATGATGGGCACTGTGGGCAGTAGTATCTGGAGTCTCTCCTAATGCCCTTTATGATGAGCACTGTGGGCAGTAGTATCTGGAGTCTCTCCTAATGCCCTGTATGATGGGCACTGTGGGCAGTAGTATCTGGAGTCTCTCCTAATGTCCTGTATGATGGGCACTGTGGGCAGTAGTACCTGGAGTCTCTCCTCATGTCCTGTATGATGGGCACTGTGGGCAGTAGAATCTGGAGTCTCTCCTAATGCCCTGTATGATGGGCACTGTGGGCAGTAGTATCTGGAGTCTCTCCTAATGCCCTGTATGATGGGCACTGTGGGCAGTAGTATCTGGGGTCTCTCCTAATGTCCTGTATGATGGGCACTGTGGGCAGTAGTATCTGGAGTCTCTCCTAATGCCCTGTATGATGGGCACTGTGGGCAGTAGTATCTGGAGTCTCTCATGCACTGTATGATGGGCACTGTGGGCAGTAGTATCTGGAGTCTCTCCTCATGCCCTGTATGATGGGCACTGTGGGCAGTAGTATCTGGAGTCTCTCCTAATGTCCTGTATGATGGGCACTGTGGGCAGTAGTATCTGGAGTCTCTCCTAATGCCCTGTATGATGGGCACTGTGGGCAGTAGTATCTGGAGTCTCTCCTAGTGCCCTGTATGATGGGCACTGTGGGCAGTAGTATCTGGAGTCTTTCCTAATGTCCTGTATGATGGGCACTGTGGGCAGTAGTATCTGGAGTCTCTCCTAATGCCCTGTATGATGGGCACTGTGGGCAGTGGTATCTGGGGTCTCTCCTAATGTCCTGTATGATGGGCACTATGGGCAGTAGTATCTGGAGTCTCTCCTCATGTCCTGTATGATGGGCACTGTGGGCAGTAGTATCTGGAGTCTCTCTTCATGTCCTGTATGATGGGCACTGTGGGCAGTAGTATCTGGAGTCTCTCCTAATGTCCTGTATGATGGGCACTGTGGGCAGTAGTATCTGGGGTCTCTCCTAATGTCCTGTATGATGGGCACTGTGGGCAGTAGTTTCTGGAGTCTCTCCTAATGTCCTGTATGATGGGCACTGTGGGCAGTAGTATCTGGAGTCTCTCTTAATGTCGTGTATGATGGGCACTGTGGGCAGTATTATCTGGAGTCTCTCCTAATGTCCTGTATGATGGGCAGTAGTATCTGGGGTCTATCCTAATGTCCTGTATGATGGGCACTGTGGGCAGTAGTATCTAGAGTCTCTCTTAATGTCCTGTATGATGGTTACTGTGGGCAGTAGTATCTGGAGTCTCTCCTGGTGTTCTGTATGATGGGCACTGTGGGCAGTAGTATCTGGAGTCTCTCCTAATGCCCTGTATGATGGGCACTGTGGGCAGTAGTATCTGGAGTCTTTCCTAATGCCCTGTATGATGGGCACTGTGGGCAGTAGTATCTGGAGTCTCTCCTAGTGCCCTGTATGATGGGCACTGTGTGTAGTAGTATCTGGGTTCTCTCCTAATGTCCTGTATGATGGCCACTGTGTGCAGTGGTATCTGGGGTCTCTCCTAATGCCCTATATGATGGGCACTGTGGGCAGTAGTATATGGGGTCTCTCTTAATGTCCTGTATGATGGGCACTGTGAGCAGTAGTATCTGGAGTCTCTCCTAATGCCCTGTATGATGGGCACTGTGGGCAGTAGTATTTGGGGTCTCTCCTAATGCCCTGTATGATGGGCACTGTGGGCAGTAGTATCTGGGGTCTCTCCTAATGCCCTGTATGATGGGCACTGTGGGCAGTAGTATCTGGGGTCTCTCCTAATGTCCTGTATGATGGGCACTGTGGGCAGTAGTTTCTGGAGTCTCTCCTAATGTCCTGTATGATGGGCACTGTGGGCAGTAGTTTCTGGAGTCTCTCTTAATGTCGTGTATGATGGGCACTGTGGGCAGTATTATCTGGAGTATCTCCTAATGTCCTGTATGATGGGCAGTAGTATCTGGGGTCTCTCCTAATGTCCTGTATGATGGGCACTGTGGGCAGTAGTATCTAGAGTCTCTCTTAATGTCCTGTATGATGGTTACTGTGGGCAGTAGTATCTGGAGTCTCTCCTGGTGTTCTGTATGATGGGCACTGTGGGCAGTAGTATCTGGAGTCTCTCCTCATGCCCTGTATGATGGGCACTGTGGGCAGTAGTATCTGGAGTCTTTCCTAATGCCCTGTATGATGGGCACTGTGGGCAGTAGTATCTGGAGTCTCTCCTAGTGCCCTGTATGATGGGCACTGTGTGTAGTAGTATCTGGGATCTCTCCTAATGCCCTGTATGATGGGCACTGTGGGCAGTTGTATCTGGAGTCTCTCCTAATGCCCTGTATGATGGGCACTGTGGGCAGTAGTATCTGGGGTCTCTCCTAATGCCCTATATGATGGGCACTGTGGGCAGTATTATCTGGAGTCTCTCCTAATGCCCTGTATGATGGGCACTGTGGACAGTAGTATCTGGAGTCTCTCCTAATGTCCTGTATGATGGGCACTGTGGGCAGTAGTATCTGGAGTCTCTCCTAATGCCCTGTATGATGGGCACTGTGGGCAGTAGTATCTGGAGTCTCTCCTAATGCCCTGTATGATGGGCACTGTGGGCAGTAGTATCTGGAGTCTCTCCTAATGTCCTGTATGATGGGCACTGTGGGCAGTAGTATCTGGAGTCTCTCCTAATGTCCTGTATGATGGGCACTGTGGGCAGTAGTATCTGGAGTCTCTCCTAATGCCCTGTATGATGGGCACTGTGGGCAGTAGTATCTGGAGTCTCTCCTAATGTCCTGTATGATGGGCACTGTGGGCAGTAGTATCTGGAGTCTCTCCTAATGTCCTGTATGATGGGCACTGTGGGCAGTAGTATCTGGAGTCTCTCCTAATGCCCTGTATGATGGGCACTGTGGGCAGTAGTATCTGGAGTCTCTCTGTCAGGATTTAAACCCAGAACCTCCCATGTTCTAGGCTGTAGCTCTTCTCAATGAGCTACTTGGATTTCTGGACAGTTTCTTGTTCATAGTTAATCCTGCCTTAATTGACTAACTATCTCTATTCTTGGAATTACTATTTAAATTAAGTCTCGCCACTTCCTATTTGCCAGATTTTTGTGCTTTAAGCCTTTAGTCCACCTACTGCTCCTGCCTTTTCCTGTGTACCAAAGTCAGACTGTTATATGACCACACTTACTTCAGTCATCTGGATTGTCGGCCACTGGACTCCCACCTCAAGTTCCAGACCTTGACGATGTCACATACCAGGTGAGCTGTCGTATTATTAGGTGATATAATCTGGTGTGTCTTCTCCAGCGGGATCCGGAACGTGTACAGGTAGAAGGAGATGCCCCAACAACAACGACGAGGACTTTCTGAACAAGTGAAGGATGAACTTACGAGGGTGGAAACCCCAGTTGATTTGGAGAACATTACTCAATTGTGAATTAGATTTGATCAGAGATTTACTGAAAGAAGAAGGAAAGACTGTGGGCACTGGAGAATAGACCTGCTGATTCTTTCACTCAAATGACCCAGCAAAATGCTGAATCTCTAGCTGAACCTATGCAGATTGGTGTAATTCGGAAACCCCTTACTACAGCAAGAAAGGAGAGGCAATTTGCAGAAAACCTTTATTGTGAGGAAATATAAATTTTATAAAAATTATTTAAAAAGGTTATAAAATGCCCAAACAAGATACAGAGCACAATTCTGTCACTGACATTAAAGAACAGACCAAATCAGGAACTTCTGATCACTCAGACTTTCCTTTAGTGCTGGGTGATCATCTGGACCTGTCACTCACGAGACTGCAGCTTCAAGTCCTCATCAAGCCTGATCATCATGAAATCATTAGTTTTTCTCTGATGGCTTCCCGAAAGTTTCCAGTGATTTTGGTTATTCCATAGATGTCTACTCACAATCCATCCATAGACTGGGAAACACACACTATACGATTTCATTCTGAATTTTGTCAGCTGAATTGTTTGCCTAAACCTGTTTCTTCATTGTCTGAGAACCCACCAATCTCTGAACTTTCCAGGAAAGATTTGCTACCCCCATCATACAGAGAATTTCAGGATGTCTGTGATAAGAAAAATGCAGATAAGCTTCCTCCTCCCTGTCTGAACCGGAACTGAAGGCCTTAAAGAGGACCTTTCACGTCCTCATGTATATGCTCTTTTACCTACTGCTAGAAAGCCGACAGCGCACTGAATTCAGCGCACTGCCGGCTTTCCCGGTATGTGCCCCGGGGCTGGAGATATAGGGGGCTGTAGTTTCATGGTTCACCGTCAGAAGGGCGTTCCTGACAGTCAGGTCAACGTCATCACTGGGCTGTAAGGAACGCCCCCTCTCTCTGTACTCGTCCATAGCCCTGTACTGTCAGAGGGGGCGTTCCTTACTGCCCGACGATGATGCTGAGCTGTGAGGAATGCCCCCTCGGTACAGGGCTATGGACGAGAACTGTCAGGGAGGGCGCTCCTCACAGCGCAGCTAGACTGTCATGAAACGTCTTTCTGACGGTGAACCGTGAAACTACGACCTCCGATATCTCCAGCCCCGGGGGGACATATCGGGAAAGCCGGCAGTGTGCTGAATTCAGCGCGCTGTCGGCTTTCTAGCGGTATGTAAAACAGCATATCCATGAGGACGTGAAAGGTCCTCTTTAAAGGAATATCTGGATGAGAAGTTAGAAAAAGGATTTATTCGGCCATCTACATCTCCAGCTGGGGAACCTTTGTTCTTTGTGGAGAAGAAAGATTCTCCCTTGCATTGCTGCATTGATTATAGGAAACGTAATAATGTCACAGTCAAAAACAGATATCCTCTCCCTTTAATCCCAGAATTACTTGAAAGACTTCTTACACTTTCCAACACTTTATCAATGAGGTTTTCATAGACTTACTGGATCACTTTGGACGATATCTTAATTTTTTCAGAAAACCTTGAGCAGCATCGCAAACATGTCTGCACTGTTCTACGACTTCGAGAAAACTGTTTATATATTAAGCTTCAGAAATGTGAATTTGAGCAGACAACCATTCAATTTCTGGGGTACATCATCTCACCAGAAGGTCTGAGTATGGATCCTAGTAAAATCAAGGCTGCTGTTGATTGGACAATCCCGAAAGATGAAAAGGAAGTTTTCTAACTTCTATAGAAGATTCATCAAAAATGTTTCTAAGATCATTGCACCAATTACACAGATCACAAAGAAAACTGCACTTTGTTTGGACATGAGAAGCCTAAGATGCTTTCACAAAATTAAAGACTTTGTTTACATCAGCCCCCATATTAACTCATCCAAATCCAGATTTGCCATTTACTGTTGAAGTTGATTTGTGGGATTCAGCTGTAGAGGCTATTCTTTCTCAGAGATGTGGAGATAAGATGTTGCTGCACCCTTGTGGGGCTATTCTTTCTCAGAGAGGTGGAGATAAGATGTTACTGCACCCTTGTGAGGCTGTTCTTTCATAGCCGCGCCATCCTTATGTAAGAAAAGAGTAAGGTGCGTAGCTAGTACATGCGTATTAGATATCGGCAACATAATGCGAGTTTCCCCCTCGCATGCGCATGGTAGAATAATGTCTATATTGTGACCACCATCGGAAGAAGAAGGGACACCCTGATGGAAGTGGGGCAGTGAAGTCTAAAGGCATAGTACAGCATTAGAGTAGAATATACAGTGAGCACAGTATAAGGGATATACTAATTAAGTACAGAAGCATGTAGAGAAGGGGGGAATAAGGAATAGCAGTGGATTGCTAAGAAGTAAGAGAATATGTGCACCAGAAGGGCAAGATGAATACCAGAAAGAAGGAGGTTGTAAATAATAAAAAGTCAAGAGTAAAAAGAAAATAAGAATATGAAAGTTAATGGCTAAGTAAAGGAAGCATATGGAAAGAGGAAATATAGATAAAGGGATAGGAAGAAAGTCATAGTATGGAAAAATAGAGCATGATCCTAAGAATACTAAATTTTGAGTAAAAGGTCAAATCTTGGAGTATAATATGGTCCCCGTGTTATCACGTCTGTAAACAATAAAGAGAACAGTCATTAGAAAGATATATACCAGTTAGTACACAGAAGTACATGTCATATACAGTGGGGAAAAAAAAGTATCTAGTCAGCCACCAATTGTGTAAGTTCTCCCACTTAAAAAGATGAGGCCGGCCTGTAATTGTCATCATAGGTAGACCTCAACTATGAGAGACAAAATGAGAAAACAAATCCAGAAAATCACATTGTCTGATTTTTAAAGAATTTATTTGCAAATTATGGTGGAAAATAAGTATTTGGTCAATAACAAAAGTTCATCTCAATACTTTGTTCTATATCCTTTGTTGGCAATGACAGAGGTCAAATGTTTTCTGTAAGTCTTCACAAGGTTGGCACACACTGTTGCTGGTATGTTGGCCCATTCCTCCATGCAGATCTCCTCTAGAGCAGGGATGTTTTGGGGCTGTCGCTGGGCAACACGGACTTTCAACTCCCTCCAAAGGTTTTCTATGGGGTTGAGATCTGGAGACTGGCTAGGCCACTCCAGGACCTTGAAATGCTTCTTACAAAGCCACTCCTTCGTTGTCCTGGCGGTGTGCTTGGGATCATTGTCATGCTGAACGACCCAGCCATGTTTCATCTTCAATGCCCTTGCTGATGGAAGGAGGTTTGCACTCAAAATCTCACTATACATGGCCCCATTCATTCTTTCATGTACATGGATCAGTCGTCCTGGTCCCTTTGCAGACAAACAGCCCCAAAGCATGATATTGCCCCCCCATGCTTCACAGTAGGTATGGTGTTCTTTGGATGCAACTCAGCATTCACTCTCCTCCAAACACCACGAGTTGTGTTTCTACCAAACAGTTCTACTTTGGTTTCATCTGACCATATGACATTCTCCCAATACTCTTCTGGAACATCCAAATGCTCTCTAGCAAACTTCAGATGGGCCCGGATATGTACTGGCTTAAGCAGGGGGACACGTCTGGCACTGCAGGATCTGAGTCTCTGGCGGTGTAGTGTGTTACTGACGGTAGCCTTTGTTACGTTAGTCCCAGCTTTCTACAGGTCAGTCACTAGGTCCCCCCGTGTGGTTCTGGGATTTTTGCTCACCGTTCTTGTGATAATTTTGACCCCGCGCGGTGAGATCTTGCGTGGAGCCCCTGATGGAGGGAGATTATCAGTGGTCTTGTATGTCTTCCATTTTCTAATTATTGCTCCCACAGGTGATTTCTTCACACCAAGCTGCTTGCCTATTGCAGATTCAGTCTTCCCAGCCTGGTGCAGGGCTACCATTTTGTTTCTGGTCCTTCCACAGCTCTTTGGTCTTCACCATAGTGGAGTTTGGAGTGTGACTGTTTGAGGTTGTGGACAGGTGTCTTTTATACTGATAACAATGTCAAACAGGAGCCATTACTACAGGTAATGAGTGGAGGACAGAGGAGCCTCTTAAAGAAGAAGTTACAGGTCTGTGAGAGCCAGAAATCTTGCTTGTTTGTAGGTGACCAAATACAGTGCCTTGCAAAAGTATTCGGCCCCCTTGAACTTTTCAACCTTTTGCCACATTTCAGGCTTCAAACATAAGGATATAAAATCTTAATTTTTTGGTGAAGAATCAACAACAAATGGGACACAATTGTGAAGTGGAACGAAATTTATTGGTTATTTTAAACTTTTGTAAAAAATAAAAAACTGAAAAGTGGTGCGTGCCAAATTATTTGGTCCCCTTAAGTTAATACTTTGTAGCGCCACCTTTTGCTGCGGTTACAGCTGCAAGTCGCTTGGGGTATGTCTCTATCAGTTTTGCACATGGAGAGACTGAAATTCTTGCCCATTCTTCCTTGGAAAACAGCTGGAGCTCAGTGAGGTTGGATGGAGAGCGTTTGTGAACAGCAGTTTTCAGCTCTTTCCACAGATTCTCAATTGGATTCAGGTCTGGACTTTGACTTGGCCATTCTAACACCTGGATACGTTTATTTGTGAACCATTCCATTGTAGATTTTGCTTTATGTTTGGGATCATTGTCTTGTTGGAAGATAAATCTCCGTCCCAGTCTCAGGTCTTTTGCAGACTCCAACAGGTTTTCTTCCAGCATGGTCCTGTATTTGGCTCCATCCATCTTCCCATCAATTTTAACCATCTTCCCTGTCCCTGCTGAAGAAAAGCAGGCCCAAACCAGGTGTCCCCCAGGTGGCTTGTGGCAAACTTTAAATAAGACTTTTTATGGATATCTTTGAGAAATGGCTTTCTTCTTGCCACTCTTCCATAAAGGCCAGATTTGTGCAATGTACGACTGATTGTTGTCCTATGGACAGACTCCCCCACCTCAGCTGTAAATCTCTGCAGTTCATCCAGAGTGATCATGGGCCTCTTGCCTGCATCTCTGATCAGTCTTCTCCTTGTTTGAGATGAAAGTTTAGAGGGACGGCCGGGTCTTGGTAGATTTGCAGTGGTCTGATACTTCTTCCATTTCAATATGATCGCTTGCACAGTGCTCCTTGGGATGTTTAAAGTTTGGGAAATCTTTTTGTATCCAAATCCGGCATTAAACTTCTCCACAACAGTATCACGGACCTGCCTGGTGTGTTCCTTGGTCTTCATGATGCTCTCTGCGCTTTAAACAGAACCCTGAGACTATCACAGAGCAGGTGCATTTATATGGAGACTTGATTACACACAGGTGGATTATATTTATCATCATCAGTCATTTAGGACAACATTGGATCATTCAGAGATCCTCACTGAACTTCTGGAGTGAGATTGCTGCACTGAAAGTAAAGGGGCTGAATAATATTGCACGCCCCACTTTCAGTTTTTTTTATTTTTTACAAAAGTTTAAAATAACCAATAAATTTCGTTCCACTTCACAATTGTGTCCCATTTGTTGTTGATTCTTCACCAAAAAATTAAAATTTTATATCTTTCTGTTTGAAGCCTGAAATGTGGCAAAAGGTTGAAAAGTTCAAGGGGGCCGAATACTTTCGCAAGGCACTGTACTTATTTTCCACCATAATTTGCAAATAAATTCTTTAAAAATCAGACAATGTGATTTTCTGGATTTGTTTTCTCATTTTGTCTCTCATAGTTGAGGTCTACCTGTGATGACAATTACAGGCCGGCCTCATCTTTTTTAGTGGGAGAACTTGCACAATTGTTGGCTGACTAAATACATTTTTTCCCCACTGTAAATGGCGAAATTTCATACTCTCAATTGAGTCCCAATGGTTCCAATTTATAGATTCAATATGTCTCCCTATGTTTCAAGATCAGGATCCGGTCTCCTCTTCTGCAGGTTACTAGAACCTGTTCCTGTACTTGGAACCTAATTTGTGCAACTGTGTGATTATGTCTTGCAAAGTGGGCCAAAAATGAGAGCAGTAAGTTATGGTAGTGAATGTAGGACTTATGTTGTTTAATGCGGTCTCACGCACCTTAAGTAGTCTCCCCAACGTATACCAGACCGCAGGGACATTAATGAGGTATACTACGTCATTGGTATTGCACGTGTAGTATCCATTGATCTTCATTACTTGTCCAGACTTTGGGTGATGGACTCTGTCACATTCACTATAGATGAGGGAGCCGCGCATGAATTGTGATATTGGAAGTGAATGTTTAGTGGCTGGAGGGTGAAATGCAATAGGCTGTTATTGTCGGTGGTTTCCTTGATGTAGAGACCTGAATGTACAGGGCCCTCTTAGTTTTCCAATAAAGATGGAGATGAAATAGAACCAGTTGATGCCACTAAGGGTTGATCTGGTGGTTTATGGAGTCTTTATGGAAGAGTATAGAATACTGGTGATATTTTGTGGGTATCAATGGTCCCTCGGTCCTAATGGTAAGACAAGAGTCTGTTGTATTTTCCTAGCTATGGAGAATAAGGGTTATGTGGTAAGACCTCATATACTGTGGTGTCCTGTGGTCGGCCGTATATTTCATCTAAGTAATCTGTTTTGTTCATGATGACCAAGTCACCTCCATTGTCTGCCGGTTTAATATCAGAAAGGGGGGATATTTATAAGGAGGGACTATTATACCCCACCTTATAAATAATAGTTCTTCCATGGTAATAATTCTCCCTGGTATAGCCATATTATATCAAAACTATATACGTGTGTGTGTGTGTGTGTGTGTGTGTGTGTGTGTATATATATATATGTTATTTTATTTATTTATTTTTTTTAACAAATTTTTTTTTTTGTTCCCCTGAGCTTTTAAGAGCCAAACCTGGAAGTGCAAAACTGCCTTCAGAATTGTCTCAATATGATGATATATTAGGATTTGTGGCCCTGCTAATACACGTCACACACAGACGGCTCCGCTACATACACGTCACACACAGACGGCTCCCGCTACATACACGTCACACACAGACGGCTCCGCTACATACACGTCACACGCAGACAGCTCGGCTACATACACGTCACACACAGACGGCTCCGCTACATACACGTCACACACAGACGGCCCCACTACATACACGTCACACACAGACGGCTCCGCTACATACACAGCACACACAGACGGCTCCGCTACATACACGTCACACACAGACGGCTCCGCTACATACACGTCACACACAGACGGCTCTGCAGAGACCTCTAATATCTGTTCATGTGATTGTGACTCCTCCCACACGTGACATCATCACAGGTCCTTTAGCTCACTAGGATTAAGTATCCATGTCTTTAGGGTCTAAAAAAAAATCTGTTAATTTTCAGTTTCTTTTATAACACCATGTCTGATTAAGGGAGCTAGACTCCCGAAAGCTTACCATCAAATATACTCAGCCTCTAAAAGGTATCGCCTGATTTCTTCACTCTTCCACAGATGAAGCTATAACAGTAGGACCTGATCATGTGACTCCTTGACTCTTCCCACACCTATGACATCATCACAGGTCCTGTGATATCACGGCTGTTGTAGAGGAGGAGGTAAGTGCTCGCTCTCAGCCCTTCTCATACATTAAGTCCCCCTCATTCCCATTATGCAGCCTCTTCTATGGTCAGACTTTTGGCTCGGTGTCGCCCCCTAGTACTGGCCACATGTTCTCCTCCCTCTCCCCAGCACGGCCTCAGCTCCGCTCCCCCCTCCTCTGTAGCTCCATATGTATCTGCACTACATGGACACTAATGGACACCCAAACTTCCCAGTGGAGCCGAGTAATAGAAAGTGACTCTCCCTGTAAATCGGGGGGCACTGTCTGAGGGCGAGGGGGACGTCTCGTCTTAGCGGCAGCTGTGACATCTAAGTGTTGGGTAAAGCTGGTAGGGGATGAGGTTGGTGTGATAGATGGGAATGGGGTCGTCTGGGTCATAGATGTACTTACCATAAATGAGGTCAGTACATGTGCGGAGGCGATATGGGGGTGTACAATAACAATTGGGGGAACAACATGAAAAGGCATTCGGGTACATCAGCAGAAGTGCCAAACCAGAAGCAACTATTAGTGTAAGTAAAGGAAGTGGCTGATCCTAAGAGATTACTAGAATTACATAGTGATGGCCATGAAATAAGATCTGCCTGGGATCCGCAGTAAGATGTCTGACCAAGCAAAGCTACGTGAGGAGTCCTTACATCTGTAAGATGGAGCGCAGCTCTGCAGCATCACTTCATGGCGTGAATCCACCTCTGTCACCAGACACCTTGTATGACATAGGCTGAGAAATAACAAGAGGGACAGGAGGTAGAAAACCCCAGAATAGGTGACATTATGTAGAATATAAGAAGTTCCGGTATCTTCTGGTGGAGCTTTATGAAGCCGGAGTGTCGCTCTTTGAGCTTTAGGTGTATGTATAGTTTACCACGGTGCGGGTGTCGGTGGAGGTTGTAAGCCGAGAGAATCAGTCACCAGCGCTAAAGTCAGGTAAGTATCCAATGTGATGTGAAGATCCTCACATAGCCGTTACATATCTGATGACATCTCGCTGTAGAGCGTCTTCCATTTACAGAAACTGAAATCCCAAAGGGAAATAGCCGGCAGTATGGAAGTTGTTTATGATGAAGCGTTGCGGTGAGAGGTTTCAACAGACGTCTCTTTGCCAAGGTTGTTGCAGCTAGGTCTTGAAATATACTGATTGGTGCAGGGGATGGTGCTTGCTGGGAGGAGTAGTACGACGGCACTTGTAGATAGCTAGAGTAACTGCCGTGTGCAGCTCGGACAGCAGTTAGATGGACTGGGAGTGACTGGTAGGTTGTCTCAGGTATCTGGAGCCATGCTGACTGCAGTGCATCCCACATTTACTGGAGGATACATGGGAGAGGATTCATAGAACGAACACAACGGACAAGGCGGCCCCAGAGATGCTCAATTGGGTTCAAGTCTAGGAAATAAGGGAGCCAGGGAAGTACTTGGAAGTCTTGGTCTTGCTCTTCCAACCACTGTCGGGCATTTCTAGACGTTATTTTCCAAGAAGATTCAATTTGCCCCAGAGAAGACAAACAGCGTGTATGGGTGTATGTGATCTGCAAGGATGGATTCATATCCAAATCTATTCAGATTGCCTTCCACATAGATGAGCGGGCCCAGAGAATGGCGTGAAAAAGTTCCCCAGACTATAACGCTGCCGCCACCAGCTTGTCTTCTTCCAGCACTGGTTGCAGGGTGTTTGTTCTCTGATGTTTCTTGCCTGACATGCCGATGTCCATCCATTCCATGAAGCAGAAAACGGGACTCCTCAGAGAAGGCAGCCCTTAGCCAATCAATGGTGGTCCAACTCCAATACGGCCTTTTTTTTTTTTTTTGCCAGCATAGGTGCAATGACTATCTTTCTGCATCAATGCTCCATACACATTAGTGTTCACTGAACTGTTGTTTCAGACACATCTGGTAGCTCCGGTTCATTTTCATGCTGAGCTGCTCCACTGTAGTGTGTCGTTCGGCCCTCACACACCTTCATAGCTGACGTTCAACTTTCACATCAGTGGCACGTGGCTCTCCACTCACAGTACACTTTTGTTGAAGCAGCGCACGTACAGTTCACAACCTGCGCTGTTTGAGAAATACTGTCACCCTTCGCCTGGCAGCCAATAATCATCCTTTCTGCACATGATAAAACTCCCGCTTTACCCATGACAATGATGAGATTTTGTTCAGTCTATCACACACCTTATATACCCACCAAGCCAGCCGACAACAAGTCACTTCCTTCATGGACTATGCGCTGCTGACGTCGGAAATAGGAGTTAGTCATAATAAGTGTTAAATTGATTATTAACTTGAACTATCCTGCTGGTTGTCCCTGCATGGGAGCAAATGTCAAATCAACATTGTGTTGGTGGACTGACAATTTACAGCATTTGAAGTAGTTTCAATTTACAAAATTTAAAAAACAATTGGGGCACACCATCAATGTGCCTAGCCTGCCAGCTGAAAAAGCTGGACTATCTTCCAAAAGTGATCATGATGAGGTAGACGTTGTTCTTCTTCCTCTCACAGTTATCCACTCCATTGTTTGTTCTATGATACTTCAGCACTCCAATTGATTTATCCAAAAAAGTTTATTTTGGCGCAAGTCAATTTATCTACTGACTTTCTACAAGTTTCAGGTCATGAATTACGAATCTGAGACTACAAAAGAGAGTCCAAAAGGATTGTGAGTCGAGAACTTCACTGTAGTACTCTCTCTGAATACCATAAAAGTGGGTGTATACCTAGAGTTCTAAGATGCAATTTGAGACCCACAATTATTAGCAAAAATACCGAATTCTGTACGCGGTTTGAGAGTATCTTGAATAAATGCTCATTTGACCTGATATTGTTAACTATTGAGTTTCTACAGAAGTCAATTGGTGAAACAGAAAAATTGCGTAACATAGAAGCCCAATTCTCTTTCACTATGCAACCGGATGAATGAAATAAAATGTGAAAAACTTCCGAACAATTTAAACACCAAAAGTTGATGAGAGATGCAGAGGACTATCACAGCTAAAGAGAGTTTATAGATGGCATGATACCAACAGTCGGGGCAGTTGTAATAGATCTCTCAATTCGTCCTTTGATAGGGGTATCTTGAGTTCGTGTAGCGAATCACCACATGACCTTAGGCAGCGTTTTTAGGACAAACCAGAGGGACATATTCAGAAAACACCGACCAGACGAGGGGGCCGTAGGAGGACAAGATCGACAACGAATCCTAACTCGATCACAGGTAACCAGGAAAACCTGGTGATCAACATTTCATCTCTAAATTTGTCTCCAGCAGAACTGTCTGTCCTACAAAAATGTCTGTCATTTTGTCCCTCCTCTCCCCTTGACCTCTACAAAACAGGAACTAAAAAGATTCTTTAGATCCATCCGCCTCAAAGTACATTTTCAATCTGATCAAGATTAACTTGATTAACTCCCCAGGTGATAGGTGGCAACTAACCCATTATCATCACACTCTAGGATTATGCTTAACAAGCTCCTTTATGCCAACTAGAAGATATCATCCAGACTAAACATATATTGAGCTTGTACAAAGGGAGATTCAGGATACTGTTACACAGTATACTCCCAGGAGTTCTTTTCTCAATATATGATTGTCTGGTATCGCTATATTGATGATATTTTTTGCATAATGGGGGGCCCTGGAGCCCTATTGGGTGTATTTTTTCAATTTCTGAATACAAGGTCTTGTGATCAGAAATTTACCATCCATAGCACCCCCCTTGACACCCTAGTTAGATTAAATGGAAATGGTACTCTTTCCTTTGATTTATATCGAAAATTGACTGATCATAATGGTTTCTTGCGCTTTACCAGCTGCCATTCTAAAAATTAAAAGTTAAAAATGTTCTTCTTAAATCCCAATTACATAGAGTTCAAAGGATCGTATCCGACCCTATACTACAAAGAACTAGAGCAATAGAAAAACTTTCTGCTAGAGGGTATCCTATATCTCTTCTACAAGATGGATGAACTAACAGCGCTCACCAGGCACCATCAGGAGTTTCGGGCGTGCAGCATGATGCTACTTACAGAGACTTGGCTCACTGAAGTTACTCCTGACTCTCTGGTCTCCTTGGATGGTTTTAAACTCCTTCGGGCAGACAGGACAAGGGAGAGCGGTAAGAGGAAAGGAGGAGGGCTGGCAATGTTTGTGAATAATAGATGGTGCAATCCTAGGCACATTGTGATTAAGGAGCAAACTTGCTGTAAGGACATTGAACTATTAGCTGTGAGCATGAGACCTTTCTATCTACCAAGGGAACTATCACATGTCATCGTGATAGCTGCATATGTCCCCCCCCTCTGCGAAAGCTGACGCTGCCTGCGAGGTCCTACAAGCCACGCTGAGCCAGTTACAGTCTCAGCACCCCCAGGCCCTCCTTCTTGTGTCTGGCGATTTCAACCATGCCTCGCCATCATCCACACTTCCCAGTTTCACACAGTATGTAACCTGCCACACAAGAGACAACAAAACACTGGACTTGTTCTTTGCCAACGTGAGGGAGGCATATAACTCATCAGCCCTACCGCCCCTGGGAAGATCGAATCACAACCTAGTACATCTCCGACCTGTGTACAAGCCACTTGTACGTAGAGAACCAGCTGTCACCCGCACAGTGAGGATGTGGTCCGAGGAGAGTGATGAGGCTCTGAGGGATTGTTTTGACACAACCGCATGGGAAGTTTTGCAGGATTCGTATGGAGAAGATATAGAAGGACTCACACACTGCATAACAGACTACATTAATTTTTGTGTGGACAACACAGTACCCACAAAAGTGGTGAGGTGCTTCTCCAACAACAAACCATGGATTAACTCTGATATAAAAACACTACTTAAGGAGAAAAAGATGGCATTCAGGACAAGAGATAAGGAGGGGTTGAGGGAAGTACAAAAGGAGCTGAGGCATCTAATCAGGCAAGGAAAAGTCAGTTATAAGGAAAAAATGGAAAAGCAAATGGAAAGAAAAGACATAAGGGGGGTCTGGGAGGGGCTTAAGTCAATTTCGGGTCATAAACAGTCGGTCTGCCAGATTGAGGCAGATGTTAACTGGCTTAATGAACTAAACCTATTCTTCAACAGATTTGATCACACACCAGCTCCTCCCACCCCAGAATGTCCTTCAGCTCCCCTCACCACAATGACTTCACCCCATTCACCCCATGTGGCTACTTCCCAACAGACCAGTAAATCCAGAAATCTGTCTTTATCTGACCACAGTCTGACCTTCACACGGGCCCAGGTGAGGAAGGAGATGAAAAAGATCAAGGCGAGGAAAGCCGCAGGGCCAGATGACATCAGTGCAAGGCTAATTAAGACTTGTGGGGACCAGCTGTGTGGTATAATTACATATATGTATAATATGAGCCTGAGGCAGGAAATAGTCCCTGAATTATGGAAATCTTCTTGTGTGGTACCAGTTCCAAAGAAACCTCACCCTATGGACCTCAACGACTACAGACCTGTAGCACTGACATCCCACTTGATGAAGATCTTAGAGAGATTGGTTCTCACACATCTTCGCCCTCTTGTGAGCCCCGCTATGGACCCTCTCCAGATTGCTTATCGACCGAGCATTGGGGTAGATGATGCCATCATCCACCTTCTGCACAGGGCTCTGTCTCACCTGGAAAAACCAGGGAACACGGTGAGAATAATGTTCTTTGATTTCTCCAGTGCTTTTAACACCATACAGCCCAGGTTACTGAG
Organism: Leptodactylus fallax; assembly: GCA_947044405.1. Lineage (NCBI taxonomy): Eukaryota > Metazoa > Chordata > Amphibia > Anura > Leptodactylidae > Leptodactylus > Leptodactylus fallax. The sequence continues at coordinate 719,115 of CAMRHE010000576.1, forward strand.
AGACAATCTGGGCCCTGCTGGAGTGGACCACCACCTCTCCAACTGGATCCTAGACTACCTCACAAATCGACCTCAATACGTGAGAGCCCAAGACTGTGTGTCAGGTACCGTGATCTGTAATACGGGGGCACCTCAGGGTACGGTTCTCGCCCTTTTCCTCTTCACACTGTACACTGCTGATTTTAGGTGCAACTCATCCAGCTGCTACCTACAGAAGTATTCTGACGACTCTGCAATAGTGGGTCTCATCACAGATGATGATGACAGGGAGTACAGAGACCTGAACCGGTTTTTTGTGGACTGGTGCCACCAGAACCACCTGAAGATTAACGCAGGGAAGACCAAGGAGATGGTGGTGGACTTCTGTAAAGGCAGATGCCCTCCAAAACCAGTGGACATCCTGGGGACGGGCATCGAGATTGTGAACACCTATAAGTACCTGGGTCTGCTCCTTAATAATAAGCTGGACTGGGCAGATCATATGGAGGCCCTGTACAGGAAGGGCCACAGCAGGCTCTACCTGCTTAGGAAGCTGAGAGCCTTTGGAATCCGGGGGGCACTTCTTAGGACTTTCTTCAACTCGGTAGTGGCATCAGCCATCTTCTTTGGAGTGGCCTGCTGGGGGAGCAGTATATCAACCAGGGACAGAAATAAACTTGACAAGCTGATTAGAAGGGCCAGCTCTGTCCTGGGGAGCCCACTGGACCCAGTGCAGGTGGTGGGTGACAGAAGGATACTGTCCGTGGTGAGCTCCATGCAGAAGAAGAAGTCCCATCCCATGCATGAGACTGTGATCGCGCTGAGCAGTACTGTCAGTGACCGACTGCTCCACCCTAGGTGTGAGAAGGAGCGCTATCGGAAGTCTTTCCTCCCCACCGCGGTTAGGCTGTACAACCAACACCGACCTAAGCGGAGATCATTACATACAGAGAACTGAAATATCTCTCTGCCTGTTAAATCCCCCCCCCCCCCCCTGCTACTTCCTATCTGTCTGTCTGCTATTAATGTAATGCCTCTCACCTTGGAACATTCCTGTACATGTTGTATTTGTATTTGTATCTGCTTATCTTATTTTTGCTGCTGTAACACACTGAATTTCCCCATTGTGGGACTATTAAAGGACTATTATTATTATTATTATTATATTCTACAGAGTGAGAAGCGCAAACTTAATAACAATAGGAATGACAGGAAACAAAAGGAAAAACCTTTAAGACTTACATGCGTCAATACTTAACATCCCTTGATCCCAAAAATACATGAGGTCCTGAGGAGACACTGGCCGCTTCTTCATAGGGCCTACCCCAAAATTTCAGAATTTAGCAATCCACCACTATCATACCTTAAGCATGGACACAATGTCAGGGACCGTTTGGTCCATGCTGATATAGGTCCATTACGTAGACCCTTACAACAGCAATATTTTCAATCTCCGAAAAAGGGAACATTCCCCTGACTTCATTGCGCACAGTGTAACAGTATTGCCATGAATAATTTAGCAAACTTTATCCTTCTGTTATATAGATCTAATATTGAGCTATTGAATATATATACAGTACAGACCAAAAGTTTGGACACAGCTTCTCATTCCAAGCAGTGGCGTAACTAGGAATGGCTGGGCCCCAAGGCGAACATTTGACATGGGGCCCCCCCAAGCCGCCGCCCCCAACCCCCCCAAGTCGCCACCCCAACCCCCCCCAAGCCGCCGCCCCCAACCCCCCCCCACACACAAACCGCATTCCTGCGCACACTATTTTGCCCCATAGTGGCCCATGCACACGGTATTATGTCCCATAGTGGCCCCTGCACACGGTATTATGCCCCATAGTGGCCCCTGCACACGGTATTATGCCCCATAGTGGCCCCTGGACAAGGTATTATGCAGCATAGTGGCCCCTGCACACAATATTATGCCCCATAGTGGCCCCTGCACACAGTAGTTTGCCCCATAGTGGCGCCTGCACGCAGTAGTTTGCCCCATAGTAGCCCCTGCACACAGTAGTTTGCCCCATAGTGGCCCCTGCACACAATATTATGCCCCATAGTGGCCCCTGCACACAGTAGTTAGCCCCATAGTGGCGCCTGCACGCAGTAGTTTGCCCCATAGTAGCCCCTGCACACAGTAGTTTGCCCCATAGTAGCCCCTGCACACTGTAGTTTGCCCCATAGTGGCCCCTGCACACAGTAGTTTGCCCCATAGTGGCCCCTGCACACAGTAGTTTGCCCCATAGTGGCCCCTGCACACAGTAGTTTGCCCCATAGTGGCCCCTGCACACAGTAGTTTGCCCCATAGTAGCCCCTGCACACAGTAGTTTGCCCCATAGTGGCCCCTGCACACAGTAGTTTGCCCCATAGTAGCCCCTGCACACAGTAGTTTACCCCATAGTGGCCCCTGCACACAGTATTATGCCCCATAGTGGACCACCCATGAACGATTATTATACTCTGGGGTCTTTTCAGACCCCAGAGTATAATGATCGGAGACCCAGGGGAGGAGAGAAACATAGAAAACACTGCAACTTACCTCTTCCTCGCTCCGGTGCACTCCCGTGCGCTACTTCGGCCATCTTGTCGGATCTCGTGCGATCCAGGCCGGCGTCGCGACGCATAATGACGTGGGCTGACGTCTGGGACATCACCAAACAGGCCCGAAGCCTGCGGAGCGGTGAGTTACAGTGTTTTTTATGTTTGCTCACCACCCCCTGGGCACCCGATCGTTATACTCCGGGGTCTTTTGAGACCCCGGAGTATAACGATAGCAGTGATTGTGGGGTTCGCGGTAGCGACTGTCACAGGGCTCCAGGCCCCGTAATGTTCCGGGCCCTGTGGCAGTCGCTACCACTGCTACCCCGGTAGTTACGCCCCTGATTCCAAGAGTTTTCTGTATTTTCATGACTATAAAAATTGTAGATTCACACGGAAGGCATCAAAACTATGAATTAACACATGTGGAATTATATACTTAACAAAAAGTGTGAAACAACTGAAAATATGTCTTATATTCTAGGTTCTTCAAAGTAGCCACCTTTTGCTTTGATTACTGCTTTGCACACTCTTGGCATTCTCTTGATGAGCTTCAAGAGGTAGTCACCTGAAATTGTTTTCACTTCACAGGTGTGCCCTGTCAGGTTTAATAAGTGGGATTTCTTGCCTTATAAATGGGGTTGGAACCATCAGTTGTGTTGTTCAGAAGTCAGGTGGATACACAGCTGATAGTCCTACTGAATGGAGTGTTAGAATTTGTATTATGGCAAGAAAAAAGCAGCTAAGTAAAGAAAAACGAGTGGCCATCATTACTTTAAGAAATGAAGGTCAGTCAGTCCAAAAAATTGTGAAAACTTTGAAAGTGTCCCCAAGTGCAGTGGCCAAAACCATCAAGCACTACAAAGAAACTGGCTCACATGAGGACTGCCCCAGGAAAGGAAGACCAAGAGTCACCTCTGCTGCGGAGGATAAGTTCATCCGAGTCACCAGCCTCAGAAATCGCAGGTTAACAGCAGCTCAGATTAGAGACCAGGTCAATGCCACACAGAGTTCTAGCAGCAGACACATCTCTACAACAACTGACTGTGTGCAGCAGGCCTTCATGGTAAAATAGCTGCTAGGAAACCACTGCTAAGGACAGGCAACAAGCACAAGAGACTTGTTTGGACTAAAGAACACAAGGAATGGACATTAGACCTGTGGAAATCTGTGCTTTGGTCTGATGAATCCAAATTTGAGATCTTTGGTTCCAACCACCGTGTCTTTGTGCGACGCAGAAAAGGTGAACGAATGGACTCTACATGCCTGGTTTCCAGGCAAAAGGGCAAAAAATTGCTAAGCATCTCTGGGAACTCCTTCAAGACTGTTGGAAGACCATTTCAGGTGACTACCTCTTGAAGCTCATCAAGATTGTGCAAAGCAGTAATCAAAGCAAAAGGTGGCTACTTTGAAGAACCTAGAATATAAGACATATTTTCAGTTGTTTCACACTTTTTTGTTAAGTATATAATTCCACATGTGTTAATTCATAGTTTTGATGCCTTCAGTGTGAATCTACAATTTTTATCGTCATGAAAATACAGAAAACTCTTGGAATGAGAAGGTTTGTCCAAACTTTTGGTCTGTACTGTATATATATATATATATATATATATATATATATATATATCTATTGCATACAACTTTTTGCTTTACCAATAACAATAGGCTAAGTGCCATATATGTATGCCGATGCTGCCTATTAGTAATATGTACATGCATGCGCGTGCACGCTTCTAGTCATGTGACTTTTTCCAAAAGTGAAACTACTGTGACATCCCTAACTGCGCATAGGAATGACTAGTGCGCATGTGTGAGACTTATGATCATGTGATCGGAAGAGGCCGCCTCTGATGATGTCATTTATATGTGACTAGCACGATATTTAAGTGGGACCATGCACAGGGCTAACATACACAGCGCTTTTTCCACCATCCTACCCCAACAAGTATGTTATGTATATACTATTGGAGCTCTTATACCCTTGTGGTTAATTTTGGTCTATGACATATTTATCCATGTCAATTTGAATATATACTGCTATGGTTGTACTGGATTTATCATAGCTGCCCTATTGGCGTGGGACATTGACAGCCTATACATAGGGAGTTCGGGCATTGTTATTGATGAGTCATTTATCTACTAATCTTTTTGATGGGAGAACAAGTCTTTTTACTAATATGTTGGAATAAGGTTTTTGGATAAATCAATTGGAGTGCTGAAGTATCAGAGGAGGTGATGGGTACCATGTGGTGTTGAGGTGGTCATAAGTGTTAAATTTATTACAAGTGATTACATTGTCTCATCTTCTCTCCATTCAGGTTCCTACAATATAGAATCCTCTCAGTATCTTCTATATAAGAGAATATTCCTGAAGGAATGGAAAGGAATTCAAGGATGGAAAGAGACAGGAACAAAATGGCGGAAAGTATATTAAATCTCACCCTGGAGATCATCTACCAGCTTACTGGAGAGGTGAGAGATTCTGATGATGTCACTAGAGATGATCAAATTTCTCAAAAATTCGATTCTGCAGTTCATTTCAAAATTCCCCAAAAATTTGCTTCAATCCAGATTAATTTGCGGCAAATTGCGTTAAAAAGCAGCTATTTCCTAGCTTCAGAGAGGCTGTATAGTGGTGCAGAACACTGTGCCTTGCAGTAACACTCATAGGGAGCCTACTGTGGTAGTGAAACAATACTGTGAGTCAGTATGACACGCACATGACAGGCATCACTCTTAGAACCGCTGCACACTTCACTTATTTGGCCAGTTACGGGACCAAAACTGACCAACTAACTCAAATGTGAACTCAACCTTACAGGTCCATGTTAGTGCCAGGTAGAAAGAACCGTGCAGGGGCCCAACATCCTACTGTAGTGTGAAAGAGCGCACTCCTTTTACACCGTCATCTGCTGAATCCACATAGATGTCTACAGAGTGACAAGGCAACATAATGTGGAGGTGGCAGCAGCATGAGGAGGCCATACAGTGACCCAGTGGCAGCAACATGAGGAGGCCATACAGTGACCCAGCAGTAGCAGCAGCATAAGGAGGATATACAGTGACCCAGTGGCAGCGCATGAGGAGGCCATAAAGTGACCCAGCAGTGGCAGCAGCATGAGGAGGCCATACAGTGACCCGATAGCGACAACAGGAGGAGGACACAGACTCCTTACTCTGCTGCGACCTGTGCCTGGTCCAGAAACATTTAGGCCTGTGGCTCTCCCCTGTGCATGGCCTGTTGCTTCTCTGTCTGACATACTGTTAGATGAAAAAAACATAATTGCAAAGGAAATAAATACAGGGCAAAAAGGCCCATAATTTTCTACTTTGAAGAGAATGTTGAATATGCCCCTTATTTCTTTCCCCACTAATGAACACCTTTAAAAAAAAAAACGTGATAAAGGCAGAGATTACTGGATAAGAATTATGATTTTTTTTGCAGTACTGTACTGCAAAATGGCCTGTAATTTTATATTTGGAACAGAACGTTGAATATGCCCCTTATTTGTTTCCCACCTAATAATCACCTTTAAATAAGTGTTAGAATAACAGCTAACTGCAGAGATTAGTGGCTAAGAATTATTGATTTTTGCCACTATTGTATTGAGAAATGGCCTGAAATTTTATACTGGGAATAAAATGGTGAATATGCCCCTTATTTGTTTCCCCACTAATAAACACCTTGAAAAAGGTGTTAGAACACATGACTGCAGAGATAACTGGATAAGAATTCAGTTTTCTTTGGCACAGTGGTACTGACAAATGACCTGTAATGTTATGCTTTGAAAGAACCGTGAATAATTCCCTTATAATAAACGCCATTCTTATCTATAGTAATAACAGATGATATGACTGGAGAGGTGATGGACTCTGGACATGTATGTAGTGATATTTATTAATGTGTCTCCCCATAACCAGGATTACACAGTAGTGAAGAAGACCTCTAGTGGGCGCTGTCAGGCTCCTGTGCATGAAGTATATGGAGGAACCCTGAGCCCAATCCCAGAGCCTCCACCTCACCCCCTGATACAGGAGGAGATCAATGACCAGAAGATCCTAGAACTCACCAACAAGATGCTGGAGCTGCTGACTGGAGAGGTGACACTGCTGGGAATGCTGGGACATTATACAGTAACTGGAGGGGTCTAGGTGATGACTGTATCATTGTGTTGTCAGGTTCCTATAAGGTGTCAGGATGTCACTGTCTATTTCTCCATGGAGGAGTGGGAGTATTTAGAAGGACACAAGGATCTGTACAAGGAGGTGATGATGGAGGACCACCAGCCCCTCACATCACCAGGTAATAGACATGACTATATACACATGGACTTCCATTATTTGTATGTACAGAATGAATTCAGTCCCTGTCTGTGTTTCCTACAGGTAGATCCAGTAAGAGGACAACACCGGAGAGATGTCCCAGTCCTCTTCTCCCACAGGATGATCAGGTAGATGGAGATATTCCCTATGATGTGTAGACGGGCTGTGAAGTCCTTGTGGTCAGTCTTGTTGTATCCAGCAGTATTAGATGGTTATATACATGGGCGGTGTCATTGAGCCGCCATCTAATATGTTTCTCCAGCTTCTCAGAGACCTGCAGCTACTGTCAGGACATCTTTGCTCTTCATGCTGATTAATGATCTAGAACATTCTCTGTGACTTCCCCATTTGTCCGGTGACTTTTACATTGTTTGTTTCACAGATTTTCAAACAGGATAAAAATCTGAACGACATTAATGCTCTATCTGTGACAATAAAGGAAGATCCCTATGTGAGTGGTGATGAGGAGTGTGAGGAGGACATTCCTACAGGTAACCGCCCAGGTGAGGAGTCACCACTTTATAAAGCACAGAAGGGTCACTCATTCTATTCAGCCATTTTTTAGACTATAAATAATCCTCCTGCTCGATCTTCAGGCAGATTCCACCTCAGAGCTCTATGGAAATAAATGGGAGGTGGAAAATACCGCCTGGCCAGTAAGGAATGTGATGGAGATTCGGTGGCTGATTTGGTAAAGCAGAAAAATTCTTCTTCTGAATTCCTGAAGCAGCTTCTACAGATTTCACTGTGTAAACCTCACCTTAGACCCCAATCACACTATGGAATCTGGACCATAAAATATGGTCTGTACATCACTCAAATTTCCCAGCCTGAGCTCTGTCCACACACCAAGACTCCCCGTATCTTAGGGGTCTATGAAGCTAGGTGTAAGGGAATTGCCAGTTGAGCAATTCTCCAGTGCTGCAGCAAAAACCTGAGAGGAAGGGAATACAGAGATAGTGAGCCCTAAAGTTGACCCAGACCCTGTCCCTACCTACTTGTCTCACTGTCCTAATGACAGGAACAACTTGGAGCCGGTCCCTACTCTGAATAAGTGAAAACACAGAACGCAGACAGGACACACAAACAACAAAGGGAGGTCAGCTAGCCAAGGGGTTGGTAACAATTGAGCAATGCAGTACAGAATCAAAATCCAAGAGAATAGTCAAAGTCAAAGCCAGTGGTCAGAAAATCAGAAGAGCAGGTAACAAGGAACAAGGAGTATAGCCAGTAAGCGAAATGCAATAGCAGGCACCAATGGGAAAGTGAGCAAACAATAAATAGGGAGAAAGAACCCGCCCCAGCCTTGATAGGAGGACAGGCTGTCAATCACACAGGCCAGGAAGAGATTAACTCTATGCAGTCCAAAGAGAAACAATGCTCAGAACACGGGTGTGGCTTTACACAGCAAGGGAACTAGGACAATGTTCAGACTGAGCAACTAGAAACCTACGCAAGGAATCAAACCGAACACGCCTCCTTCGTCACAGCGTGCGAGCGGAGGGTGGTGCCGAGACCCGAACAGGCAGAGACGTTACACTAGGAGTCCCTGCTTCCTTGTGACTCCACAGACCCATACTACATACTGTATGGGACAGCAGATCTGCGGTGAGTTCGGGCTGGGAAATCCAGCTGATGTGGTTTGGATTCTGTTAAGGGGATGAATCTTAATAATTAATATTCATCACTTTTGACTTGTTTCACCATTAGGTATGAGAGATCTAGGTGTTACTACTAATTAATATTCACCAATTTCCCTCCTTTCTCCTTAGGTATATCTACTTATCTGTTTCCTTGACTGGTTTGCTTGTACGATAATTTACCCCACAATATTAATCATAAAATACGTTTATTATTAATATGATGGAACTAGGTTATAGAATAATACAAAACAGTATTAACACAGTGCAATACAATAAGTACAGAACCCAATTAAAAACCTACAGATATCGCTACATACACACACACATACAACCACACACATACAACCCCTGGACAATTTACTAACTGACCCTTTCTGTAAGGAACACAGCAGTAGTAATACAGATTAATAGAGGGTGACTGATAGATAAATGGATAGATAGATAGATAGATAATAGATGGATGATGGGTGGATAGATGGATAGAGAGAGAAAGTTATACTTAAGCCTTATTATGCATGCTCTGGTGGTATATGGAGCTTGTCTAGGTGAAGCTGGTCAATCCATGGGGGCTGGTGAAGAGAGGATGAAGAGAGAGAGAGAGCTTTTGGACCATCATATATATGGCCCACAACTCCGCCCACCTAGATGTTGTCACTCCAATCAGGCTCTTGGTATTGTAATATAAGTTTAGATGCAATACTTCTTATGAGTCTTGGGATGGCGCTCTAACATCCTTGGCCTAGGGGTAATGACCTACCTCCCCCATCTGACTCCTTGTTCAGTAGCTTATCTCTGGGTCTGATTAACATCACTATGGAGGTCTCATTAGCATATTCCATCTCATTATGTTAAACAAAAGCCTTCCTGGCCCATGCGGGATGTCTGTTAGAAAACAGGTTTTGTAGCCTGCAGACAATAGCTCTCTCAGGAGTTCTGAATGGAATGATTGAATATATATATATATATATATATATATATATATATATATTAATGTTTGTGGTAAGCACTTCCCTTTACAGATTCTATTGTGTGTTTTTTGTGAGTTTGGGCTGGGAAATCCAGCTGATGTGGTTTGGATTCTATTGTGTGTATGGGGTGTAATACAGTAAGATTTATGGTGTCCTACAGTATTATTCCACATAAGTGGCCATATTTAAGCAGCCATGGATTGTGTTCACCTGTACAGTGACCTAGAGCAGTGGTGGCGTCTCCTGCCCCGCTTCATTAGTATTCACTATCACTGACCTCCGTCTCAGCACAGTGAGTACTAATGAAGTAGGCCGCGCTGCCGTCGTTTGCTGCCTGTTCCACTGACTTCACTTCTTCACACGGTCTGAATCGTCTCAGGCAGCGGCAGCTCAGTGGGGAATATACTTATAAGGTTATGTTATTCAAAAATAGTAACATCAGTTTTCTTCTTGTCAGATGACTGTACCAAGAGCTCAGAGGGACATCTGATATCTACAGATTATAAAGCAGAGGATCATGGTATCACACAAGATCCATATGAAGAACATGCCATTACCCCAGATATACCCTCAGCCCTTCAGGAGAAAGATCTTTCTCATAATTCATCACAGTCTGTTAAGCAAAATAATAGATGCAAAAGAGGTGTTATATATCAGAGAACTCACACAGGAGAGAAGCCATATTCATGCCCAGATTGTGGGAAATGTTTTATTGGTAAATCAGATCTTGTTAAACATCAGAGAATTCACACAGGGGAGAAGCCATTTTCATGCCCAGAATGTGGGAAATGTTTTACTTACAAATCAAATCTTGTTCAACATCAAAAAATTCACACAGGGGAGAAGCCATATTCATGCTCAGAATGTGGAAAATGTTTTACTCACAAATCACATCTTGTTGAACATCAAAGAACTCACACAGGGGAGAAGCCATATTCATGCCCAGAATGTGGGAAATGTTTTCCTCGGAAATCAAATCTTGTTGAACATAAAAGAACTCACACAGGGGAGAAGTCATTTTTATGCCCAGAATGTGGGAAATGTTTTACTCGCAAATCAAATCTTGTTGAACATAAAAGAACTCACACTGGGGAGAAGCCATATTCATGCCCAGAATGTGGGAAATTTTTTACTCAGTTATCAATTCTTGTTAGACATCAGAGAATTCACACAGGGCAGAAGCCATTTTTATGCCCAGAATGTGGGAAATGTTTTACTCAGAAATCACATCTTGTTGAACATCAGAGAATTCACACAGGTGAGAAGCCATATTCATGCCCAGAATGTGGGAAACGTTTTATTTCTAAATCAGAACTTGTTAAACATCAGAGAATTCACACATAATTGTCAATCCTGTTTTGTATCTCTTGCAGTTGTAAATCTGAGTGGAGGTCCTTAAGATTCTAGAGATTTCGGTAGTAGTCTCGGAAAGATTGAGCTATAGCATCAGAGTGAGACAGGGACTCATCAGTGTTGTTTTTGATCATAGGAACAAACTCAGTCGGCGCCCATGGGTGGAGAAATTTTTTCTAGGGAGCTGCTGCACTTGTTAGTGAATTCATAATAGAACCTTTTAGTGCATTCATGTGCTTCTTATTTGGTGTCTAAGCAGCCTTTCACTTTGCATCTGGCTCCAGTAGGTCTAGCAGCGTTTGTGAATCCCTGTTGCATTTATTGGATGGTTCAAGTGTTTGTATTTGAGTAAGAAGGCTCCTTGTTGAATAAAAAGCCTCGCAGACAATCTTTAGTGCTTCCCATTGTATCGGGAGAGGGGTCTTGTCACGTTCGTGATGGTGAAAAAGTCTGTAATGTCTTGTGAAGATTGGGGTTAAGAGTCCAGCCCCATTAACTTCTAGACTGATCAGGGATCAGCAAGGAAAGGTGAAGAGAGCTTGGTCAGACCACTTGGTAGGATCTATGATAGTACGAGGGTCCCATGCGAGCAAATGGTGATTGATAAGGGAGTAGTCATCTACTGTGAGTGTTATGGACTTGTGGATGAAGGGTCCAGCAGACAAAAAGCCTCATGTCAGCGATCTTAGATTTCAGGGCCAGTAAATATGACAAAGGGATGGGGAACCTGCCTAACAAGGAATCGATTATTGTAAACTTAGCTAAGGCACAAAGAAAGGAGCGCCAAACTTGAGCTTGACTCTGGTTGGGGAGATTGAAATTAGAGATCGTGAATAGTGATGAGCGATCCCGAACCGCACATTTCAGGTCTGTGCCGAACATTGTGGGTTCGGGTATCGAAACCCGAACCTCAGCGCTGATGTTCGGGTTCGGCTCATGCCTAAAGCTGGTTGATTGACTGCTGAGCAGTTTCCTTGTACTGAGTGTTAGGTCCTCCCCATTCAATTTCTGAGTTGGTAAATTGGACACGCTGACCTGCCCTGCAGAAAGTGTCCTATCAGAACGTGTGTTCAGCACTACAGGGGGTGTCCTCACCGACAAGAGTATCCGCCCATCCACAGCCAACGTGGACATAATTACGTTCATTAAGATGAACCAGGCATGGATTCCACAGGACTTGGCTGTGCCAGCTTCTGAGTGAGTGGTTATTATTTTAAATACTTTTCTTACCCCATTTTTTGCAGGGCACTTGCCCTGTTATTACCCCCATTTTGCAGCCCTCTACCCCTTACTATACCCATTTTACAGCCATTTTTGAGACACCAAGTTCGGGTCACCATTGATTTCAATCGGGTTTGGGTCAAGTTTGGATACCCAAAACCAAAGTTTTGGGCAAAGTTCGGCCAAACTTGTCAAATCTGAACTTCGACAGGTTCGCTCAACCGTAATCGTGAATAATTTCTCATGGATAGGTATTTTTAGAAACAAGTATCTACCCTGTGCATCAGAGCACTGGGAAATGACCGTGGCTTGGAGGTGTGTATGTAAGCCAACACTAACTCCCTTTGATTTACCGTCAGGGTTGGAGCTGTGGAACCAGTGAGGGAAATATCTCTTTACTATCGTGGAGACGTGGCCCGTCTTAAAGTAGGTTTCCTGTAGCAGTAGGATGTCAGCCCTTAGCTTGTGCATGTTGTAGAGTACCTGGGTCCTCTTCTGTGGCACGTTGAAGCCTCTGATGTTCAGGGAGCACAACAAAAGTCTGGCTATTTGTCTGTGGGAAGGCAAAACCTGTAAAAGGGGAGAAGAGAAAAAAGAATAGGGGAGGAGATAAAGAGGGGAGGAAGGTGAGGAAAAGGAAGGGGGGGAGGTTAGCTAGTCAAGGCATTTAGTGGAGCCTCTTTAACCCTGGGACCTAACCCAGGGGAAAGGTAAAAGTAAGTGTTCTATGAGCAAACCTTAAGGACAGGGATGTCCAAGTCAATATGTTTCTACTGCACCAAACTTGTTATCAAGAAAAAATAAAAACACTGCTGATGACGGGTGTTCTCGGACAGAAACGTTGCTTATCGATGATGTACTCGAGCTCTATGACTTTATGAAGTTACAATGCGGCTTCTTATCATACATGGAGTCTGATATGTTGTAATAAAATACGCAAGATCAAAGAAATCATTTGGAGTGCTGTCCATCCTTTTCCTAAGTTTATCATCTATCCCAGCAGCCATCCCCCACTCTGACACTTATCACCTATCCTGACCCCGCCATCATCAGAACAGGGGTCCTGCATTTGCACTACTGCTCCAGTCATCTCTATGGGAAGGCTGATAGGAAGTAGAGTTCAGCGTTCCATTATCTCTGGCAGTCCCAAAGAGATGAGCGGATTGGCATCATTCTATTTAGAGCTGCGCCCCTGGGCTGATCGGTGTAGGTACAGCAGTGTTTTATATTCCCTCCAATAGACTGAAATATCCTGTACCTGGCACTGTCTAAGAATAACATTTCACTTAATGCTGATGAGATTATAGTGTAAATATAACCATGTAAATCCTCATTGATGAATATAGACAATTACCAATTACTGACTAGATGCCTGGTATATACCCGCCGAATTACTGAGTTACTATGAATAATAAGTAAGTGCTAATGGTTACTTTATAGTGTCGTCCCCTGTAAAAAACAAAACAAAAAAAACATGTTAAAACATTATTGAACTAATAACATTCAAGACAGGGACGATACAATAGAACCCGATCATTACATATGACTGAGAGATTCTGACAAAGGGATATCCTAAAAGATTGCTTTCCAAGACCTCCCGTCAATTGAGAGACATTCCATATTTGAGCAACTTTATAGAGGTACTCTGCTCAGTATGAAGTATCCCGACTGCTTTGTCCAACATGAAGAGAGGAGTAGGTTCCCAATGATATAAAATTTTTCTCAAAGTTCATCTCGAAAAACATGAAAATAGAGAGTGGATCTGTATACATATGCAATTTCTCTATAACACCGCACTTTCCTGTACAATGCAGAACTTTTCCGCCCACACAAGAGTCTGATCACATAGTCATGATGTCATCAGAGGTCCTTTAACCCCCTAGGAAATAGAATCTGCTGTGAGCTCATGGCTGCTGTACCTGAGGAGGTAAGTGCTCGCTCTCAGCCCTTCTCATACAGTCAGTCACCCTCATTTCCAGTCTGCAGCCTCTTCTATGGTCAGACTTTTGGCTCGGTGTCGCCCCCTAGTACTGGCCACATGTTCTCCTCCCTCTCCCCAGCACGGCCTCAGCTCCGCTCCCCCTCCTCTGTAGCTCCATATGTATCTGCACTACATGGACACTAATGGACACCCAAACTTCCCAGTGGAGCCGAGTAATAGAAAGTGAATCTCCCTGTAAATCCTCCGAATCTAGAGAGAGAACATATTCCAGAATCACACACAGTATAAAGACCGTTTAGTGGCCCTCACACAGTATAATGTCCTCCTTGTGGCCCCCACACAGTTTAATGTGCCCATTTGTATCTCTCACACACTATCATGTCCTCTATGTGGTCCACACACAGTATAATGTCCTCCTTGTGGCCCCCACACAGTATAATGTCCTCCTTGTGGCTCTCACACACTATAATGTCTTCCTTGTGGCCCCCCATAGTATGATGTGTACATGTCAGGAGTGTCTCTTCAGCTGCTGCTTTAAGGTTGCCGTGACAACTTAGGGAAGCTTTTCTGTGTATACTTCCATGCCTTGACCTATTAGCAGCTTACGAGGCCTTTATAAGACCACTCCTTGTTGATACAGGCGCCGACTAATTTAGTTTGCTCACTAGTTTGGCTCTTCTACTGTCAGTGAATACTTTCTTGCTTACTGACCTCTGACTTGCTCCTTGGTTTCCCCTTTTGCCTCTTGATTCTGTATTATCATTCCCAGCTAGATTTGTGACCCTTGGCTAGTTTCATTTGGATATTGCATCTCTGCTTACTACGTTCTCTCCTGGTTTTTTAACCCTGCTATACGACTCCTCTTGTATCCACGCCACTTTGTAAGTTTAGTCGACTTTGTGACCCCTGCAGGGTGATCCCCAGGCCTGGGCCTTCTCATTAACGTCACATGCTCCTGAACTATATTCTGTCGACAAATTTTTTGCTGCCCTGGGATTGCCCTGGGATTGCTCTATGATGAACCCGATATCCAAGTTGTTGCTGAATTGCATTTAATTTCTCTCTGGCAAGGTCATCAGATAACAGAGGATTACTGTTCTGAATTTCGTAGATGGTCCGTTCAGTCTGAAATGATCCTGCACTTATCTCTCATTTCCACAATGGCCTATCCAAGTCTATAAAAAATCTGATGGTAAACTATCTGCAACGAGCCACGCTAGAAAAAACCATGACTCTAGCCATACAACTGGATAGGCATTTATATGAACATGAAAGGGAACGGTCATCAGCCTCCAGTCTTCTGTTTTCACCTGAGCCACCTCCTAAAATGATGCAACGTAGTTCTGCCATATCATATTTGATACAGCAGAGAGACAGACACTGGTGTTCTGTATTAGTGCAGTGGTGATGTCATGGGATTAGGTATATAATTGGGTGTCGTCAGTATAAATATGGTACCGAAAACTAAATCTGGTGATGGCTTGTCCAATAGGGGCTGTGAAGAGAGAGAAGAGCAGGAGGCCTAGGACCGAGCCCTGAGGAACCCCTATGGCAAGGGGAAGAGTCAGAGCCCACAAATAATACACTGAGAGTGCGGTCTTAGAGATAAGAGAAGAACCAGGAGAGCGCAGTGTACGCAAGGCCGACAGAGCTGAGCATAGTGAGTTGGTGGTCAACAGTGTCAAAAGCTACTGAGAGATCCAGAAAAGTAAGAAGAGAATAGCCACCATTAGATTTATCTGTCAGGAGATCATTGGAGATTTTTGTGAGTGCAGAATGCGGAAGCCAGATTGTAAGTGGTCCAGAAAAGAGTTAACGGAAAGGTAGCGGATTAAACAAGCATAGACCAAGTGTTCCAAGATTTTGGAGATGAAGGAGAGGTTAGAAACAGGTCAATAGTTAGCAGAACAGGACGGGTCAAGGGAGGATTTCTTTAGTAGCGGGGTTATGACAGCATGTTTGAAAGTGGAGGGAAAGATTCCAGAAAAGAGAGAGATAAATATTTTAGTAAGGTAAATAGTGATGGCAGGTGACAGAGACTGGAGAAGGTGTGAGGGGAAAGGGTTACTACAGCTGGGTGTAGGGCGAGAAGAAGAGAGGAGCCGGGAGTCTTCATCTTCTGTAAATGGTTCAAAAGATGAGAATGAACAGGATGAAGTGTGGTAGGTGAGGGGACCAATGGTGTGGTAGGTGAGGTGACCGATGGTGTGGTAGGTGAGGGGATTGATGGTGTGGTAGGTGAGGGGATCAATGGTGTGGTGGGTGAGGGGATCAATGGTGTGGTAGTTGAGGTGATCAATGGTGTGGTGGGTGAGGGGATCAATGGTGTAGTAGGTGAGGTGATCAATGGTGTGGTGGGTGAGGGGATCAATGGTGTAGTAGGTGAGGAGATCAATGGTGTGGTAGGTGAGTGGGATCAATGGTGTAGTAGGTGAGGAGATCAATGGTAAGGAGTTGGAAGAAGACAAGAAGGCAATCATGTTGCTGTCTTCGCATGTGGCGGAAGAGGAAAGTTGTGAAAGGCCAAAAGTGGTTATAGAGAGAAACTGTGAGGCTTTTGGGGAGATAGGGGTGTCAATGGGGATATTAACATCACCCATGATAAGGGTAGGAATTTCACAGGATAGAAAGAGAGAAAGCCAGGAAGCAAAGTCGAGATCTGGCGGAGAAGTCTGATGGCATGGACATCAAATGAGGGGAATGTGAGAGGGACTCGAGAAAGATAAGGAGAGGGAATACTGTGAATATGGATGATGTTAGTGGGACTTCAATGTGTGCAGGAAGAGGAAAAGTTACTGAAAGAAGGAGGACAGGGTTAGGAGAAATGTCCCCAGCAGCTAGGAGGAGAAAAATAGACAGAGACAGAAGGAGGTTCAGTGATTTATGCAGGCGCTTCTGTTTGGTTTTACTGCTAAAAGAAGTATAGGGGTTAGGGTGGTTAAAGAGAGTGAAAAGTGTGTTAGAACAGTACATGGAAAAGGAAGAAGAGAGGACTGATATGGATAGTGTGCACTCCAGATCTTGGCTGAGCAGTAGCTGCTGACTGTCCTCTAGTACCTCCTTCTCACTGTACAGTGGATCTGAGCCCACAGCATAGTGTAGTTCTTTAGCTGAGGAAACAGAAAAGGACAGAGGCAGATTGAGGACAGGTGAGGGCACAGGGCCTGCTGCCGGGCCATGCCAACTAAGGGTTGTGTCTGACAAAGCCACCGACTCTTGACAGGGTTGCTGGTCAAGACACGACCACTACTTGACACTGGGAGCTTAGGTCTTTGTAATTGACCCCTGCTGCCACGCCTCCTTACTCTGCTGCGACCTGTGGAGTTTTAGACCATTCTTCTTTGGCAAATTTCTCCAGGTCCCTGAGATGTGAAGGGTGCCTTCTCCAAATTGCCATTTTGAGATCTCTCCACAGGTGTTCTATGGGATTCAGGTCTGGACTCATTGCTGGCCACTTTAGAAGTCTCCAGTGCTTTCTCTCAAACCATTTTCTAGTGCTTTTTGAAGTGTGTTTTGGGTCATTGTCCTGCTGGAAGACCCATGACCTCTGAGGGAGACCCAGCTTTCTCACACTGGGCCCTACATTATGCTGCAAAATTTGTTGGTAGTCTTCAGACTTCATAATGCCATGCACACGGTCAAGCAGTCCAGTGCCAGAGGCAGCAAAGCAACCCCAAAACATCAGGGAACCTCCACCATGTTTGGCTGTAGGGACCGTGTTCTTTTCTTTGAAGGCCTCTTTTTTTTTTCTTGTAAACTCTATGTTGATGCCTTTTCCCCTAAAGCTCTACTTTTGTCTCATCTGACCAGAGAACATTCTTCCAAAAAGTTTTTGGATTTCTCAGGTAAGTTTTGGCTTTTTTATGTCTCTGGGTCAGAAGTGGGGTCTTCCTGGGTATCCTACCATAGAGTTCCTTTTCATTCAGACGCCGACGGATAGTACGGGTTGACACTGTTGTACCCTCGGACTGCAGGGCAGCTAGAACTTGTTTGGATGTTAGTCGAGGTTCTTTAGCCACCATCCGCACAATCTTTCGTTGAAATCTCTCGTCAATTTTTCTTTTCCGTCCACATCTAGGGAGGTTAGCCACAGTGCCATGGGCTTTAAACCTCTTGATGACACTGTGCACAGTAGACACAGGAACATTCAGGTCTTTGGAGATGGACTTGTAGCCTTGAGATTGCTCATGCTTCCTCACAATTTTGCTTCTCAAGTCCTCAGACAGTTCTTTGGTCTTCTTTCTTTTCTCCATGCTCAATGTGGAACACACAAGGACACAGGACAGAGGTTGAGTCAACTTTAATCCATTTCAACTGGCTACAAGTGTGATTTAGTTATTGCCACCACCTGTTATGTGCCACAGGTAAGTAACAGGTGCTGTTAATTACACAAATTAGAGAAGCATCACATGATTTTTCAAAGGGTGCCAATACTTTTGTTAACCCCCTTTTTTATGTTTGGTGTGGAATTATATCCAATTTGGCTTTTTGACAATTCTTTTTGTGGTTTTCCATTGACGACAAATTTGCCAAAGAAGAATGGTCTAAAATTCCACCAGAGCATTGTAAGAAACTCATTGATGGTTACCGGAAGCGGTTGTTCGCAGTTATTTTGTCTAAAGGTTGTGCTACCAAGTATTAGGCTGAGGGTGCCAATACTTTTGTCCGGCCCATTTTTGGAGTTTTGTGTAAAACGATCAATGATTTGACTTTTTTTTCATTCTCTTTTGTGTTTTTTCATTGCAAGCAAAATAAATGAAGATATTATTACCAAAGCATTTGTGATTGCAATCATTTTCTGGAAGAAATTGAGTATTATCTGACAGATTTGCAGGGGTGCCAATACTTTTGGCCAGCACTGTATATTGTATGGGTCAGTACTGATAAAGAAATAGAATCATTACAGTCTTTACTAATAAATGTCATTGCTTTTCTATTGTAATGTAATCCTATGGTGCATATATACAGTCATGGCCAAAAGTTTTGAGAATGACACAAATATTCTATTTTCACATGATCTGCTGCCCTCTGGTTTTTATGTGTGTTTGTCAGATGTTTTTATCACATACAGAAATAGAATTGCATTCATATTATGAGTAACAGAAGCTTATATTGACAGTTAGAATGAGTTAATGCAGCAAGTCAATATTTGCAGTGTTGACCCTTCTTCTTCAGGACCTCTGCAATTCTCCCTGGCATGCTCTCAATCAACTTCTGGACCAAATCCTGACTGATAGCAGTCCATTCTTGCAGAATCAATGCTTTAATTTTGTCTGAATTTGTTGGTTTTTGTTTGTCCACCCGTCTCTTGATGATTGACCACAAGTTCTCAATGGGATTAAGATCTGGGGAGTTTCCAGGCCATGGACCCAAAATCTCTATGTTTTGTTCCCTGAGCCATTTAGTTATCACCTTTGCTTTATGGCAAGGTGCTCCATCATGCTGGAAAAGGCATTGTTGAGCGCCAAACTGCTCTTGGACGGTTGGGAGAAGTTGCTCTTGGAGGACATTCTGGTACCATTCTTTATTCATGGCTGTGTTTTTAGGCAAGACTGTGAGAGAGCCGATTCCCTTGGCTGAGAAGCAACCCCACACATGAATGGTTTCAGGATGCTTTACAGTTGGCATGAGACAAGACTGGTGGTAGCGCTCACCTCTTCTTCTCCGAATAAGCTGTTTTCCAGATGTTACAAACAATCGAAAAGGGGATTCATCAGAGAAAATGACTTTACCCCAGTCCTCAGCCCAGTCCCACTCCCTGTACCTTTTGCAGAATATCAGTCTGTCCCTGATGTTTTTTCTGGAGAGAAGTGGCTTCTTTGCTGCCCTCCTTGAGACCAGGCCTTGCTCCAAGAGTCTCCGCCTCACAGTGCGTGCAGATGCACTCACACCTGCCTGCTGCCATTCCTCAGCAAGCTCTGCACTGCTGGTAGCCCGATCCCGCAGCTGAAACACTTTTAAGAGACGGTCCTGCCGCTTGCTGGTCTTTCTTGGGCGCCCTGGAGCCTTTTTGGCACCAATGGAACCTCTCTCCTTGAAGTTCTTGATGATGCGATAGATTGTTGACTGAGGTGCAATCTTTCTAGCTGCAATACTCTTCCCAGTTAGGCCATTTTTGTGCAGTGCAATGATGACTGCACGTGTTTCTTTAGAGATAACCATGGTTAACAGAAGAGAAACAATGATGGCAAGCACCAGCCTCCTTTTAAAGTGTCCAGTGGTGTCATTCTTACTTAATCATGACAGATTGATCTCCAGCCCTGTCCTCATCAACACCCACACCTGTGTTAATGGAGCAATCACTGAAACGATGTTAGGTGGTCCTTTTAAGGCAGGGCTGCAATGATGTTGAAATGTGTTTTGGGGGATAAAGTTCATTTTCTAGGCAAATATTGACTTTGCAAGTAATTGCTGTTAAGCTGATCACTCTTTATAACATTCTGGAGTATATGCAAATTGCCATTAGAAAAACTGAAGCAGTAGACTTTGTAAAAATTAATATTTGTATCATTCTCAAAACTTTTGGCCATGACTGTACACACGTGGACAAAATTGTTGTTACCCCTCGTTTAATGAAAGAAAAACTCACAATGGTCACAGAAATAACTTGAATCTGATAAAAGTAATTTGCCAAACTACATGATGACAAGCCACAAAGCTTCTGGGAGAATGTCCTATGGACAGATGAGACAAAAATCAAAATTTTTGGCAAGGCACATCAGCTCTATGTTCACAGACAGAAAAATGAAGCCTATCTTGAAAAGAACACTGTCCCTATTGTGAAACATGGAGGAGGCTCTGTTATGTTCTGGGGCTGCTTTGCTGCATCTGGCACAGGGTGTCTTGAATCTGTGCAGGGTACAATGAAATCTCAAGACTATCAAGGGTTTCTAGAGAGAAATGTGCTGCCCAGTGTCAGAAAGATTGGTCTCAGTCACAGGTCATGGGTCTTGCAATAGGATAATGACCCAAAACACACAGCTAAAAACACCCAAGAATGGCTAAGAGGAAAACATTGGACTATTCTGAAGTGGCCTTCTATGAGCCCTGACCTAAATCCTATTGAGCATCTTTGGAAGGAGCTGAAACATGCCGTCTGGAAAAGGCACCCTTCAAACCCAAGACAACTGGAGCAGTTTGCTCATGAGGAGTGGCCAAAATACCTGCTGAGAGGTGCAGAAGTCTCATTGACAGTTACAGGAATCGTTTGATTGCAGGGATTGCCTCAAAAGGTTGTGCAACTAAATATTAAGTTAAGGGAACCATCATTTCTGTCCAGGCCTGTTTCATGAGTTTTCTTTGTTTAAAAATTCTGTTGAAGCCTGGTTGGAAAGCAATGTCTGATTTTCATTTGTTCATTTTCATAGAATTTTTATATATTATTACTTTTGTCAGATTCAAGTTATTTCTGTGACCATTGTGGGTTTTTCTTTTATTAAACGAGGGAGGGGACCAACAATTTTGTCCACATGTGTATATACTGCTAATTCCTTTATTGCTGCCACTTTTCCATTTGGCCTTATGATCTAGTTCATTGGATCCTAGCAAGTCCACAAAATATTGTTTAAGGTAAATGAGACAAAACAGTTGATAAAGAGAGTTCTGATGTTTAGAGCACACAATGTTCTTTAGACTAAGGCCCCACGTAGCGAGCTGCACCCCAAAAGCACAGCGCTTTACACGAAAAGTCCACATTGATTTCCTCTTTGGACTTTCTGCCCCTATTATACTTATATGGAGAACGTCAGTGTTTCCGTAGGTATAATTGACATGCTGCCATATTCTGCTGTGGATTTTTCCTGCAATATCTGTATGGGGATCAGCCAGAATCTCATTCACTTTGCAGATACTGTAAAATGCTGCATTTTCACAATGTGGGGCTTCAGTCTTGTATAGTTTGTGTTAAGTATTAACAAAAATCCAAAACATTAAAAAAAAAAAAAAAAAAAACAATTTTAAGTCTCCATATTCTCCCATATATGTTTTTTTTTAATATTTCCATATACATTCCCATTTTATTTTATTTGCTCTTGTGTCGGGGGGAGGGGACATTTCTGTAATATACTTTATTAATCTATCAAACTTTCTGTAAATCAGAGAGAGAAGGAATAAAAATTTCAGGATAAGAATACGGGGTCGCCATTGTACAATTAATTTATTGGCATTACATGTTATTACTAATTACAGACAAAGCGGCAGATTTACTAAAACTAATTTGTTGTATCCTCATTGTATGTTGTGAGAAGGTGACAGGCAGAGTGCTGGAGTCTCGCTGTCTTAGCCCCAGGTTTTTGACATATGTCTGGTCCAGGGCGGGATTTGAGTAGGCCTCAGCCCAGGTGTGAGTCCTGGCCTCATTACTGGCCCATAAAGACCTACAGAGCCTGCACTTCAGGGCAGATCCTGGGGAGTGAGAGGAGGCGCCTGGGTCTGTTCTGGAGAGCTGAGTTTTTGGTGAGACCAATCTGGGACTTCTGCTATATTGTTGTGTTTGTGAGGCCGGTAGTAGGCCCCACGTATAGCTAGCCTTATTCTGTACTAGTTAGAGCTCGGACGAGCAGGAGTTTTGTTTTGCCTTTTTGCCTAAAGTTAATGCTGTATTTTATTTTGCTTGTTTTTGTACCTATTTATTTTGCCATTTTTCAAATAGACCTGTTTGCACCAGACATTGTGTCCCTGTCTCTGACTGGTTGGGTCCGCACCATTGCTGATACTGAGCTACCTCCCCTACAATGTATATATTGCCCCTGTATCACTGACATATTTACACCTGGCCTAGTTACTATGTTCCTTTCCAGAATGTTCCCCTATGATGTAACTACTTAGAATATCTTACGCCCACCAATTCCAGCAGAAACCTTGGTTGAAGATTGTTTAGGAACTGCGAGGCCTAAAGATTAGATAGCACTGCCTTGAAGAGAGCGGCCTGATGCTTAGAGCACATATGGCTTCTTAGAAGTAACTATATGTCACATATACAATTCTGCTAATTCTCCTTACACAGTAATGTAGATTGTAAGGTGCTCGCGTCATAAGGGAGGAAAATCACATTCATCTTTTCTATGTTGTCCCAATTTTATTCAGACAGTTTAGGAGGCGGCAAAATATTTCCCAAGAAGCTTTATGTAATTTATTATTCCGCAGTGTTCTTTTATAAGGCAGAAGGAAACATTTTATACGTGATATGTAAAGACACAGAAATCGCACGTCTACAGCTCATATATGATTATATGTAAGTTTATGTGATATATGTAATACATGAAAAAGCCCCAGAAGAGAGAAGCAGAGGAGATGTCCGAGGATGTCAGTGATAGCAAGAAAAGAAAGTTACTAGAGATGAAAAGATTGTGGGTGTAATCCAGGTTATTATATATATGGAAGGAGCACTGGGGGAGGGGCAGGAGCAAGGAAGATAGATCTAAGGTACATACACATCACCGAGACAGCTCTGCTACATACACATCACACACACAGCTCCGCTACACACACATCACCCAGACAGCTCTGCTACATACACGTCACCCAGACAGCTCTGCTACATACACGTCACACACAGACAGCTCTGCTACATACACATCACCGAAAAAGCTCCACTACATACACATCACCGAGACAGCTCTGCTACATAAACATCACCGAGACAGCTTTGCTACATACACATCACACAGACGGCTCCGCTACATACACATCACACACAGACGGCTCCGCTACATACACGTCACACACAGACGGCTCCGCTACATACACGTCACACACAGACGGCGCCGCTACATACACATCACCCAGACAGCTCTGCTACATACACGTCACACACAGACGGCTCCGCTACATACACGTCACACGCAGACGGCTCCGCTACATACACGTCACACACAGACAATACACGTCACACAGACGGCTCCGCTACATACACGTCACACACAGACGGCCCCGCTACGTACACGTCACACACAGACGGCTCCGCTACATACACGTCACACACAGACGGCCCCGGTACATACACGTCACACACAGACGGCTCCGCTACATACACGTCACACACAGACGGCCCCGCTACATACACGTCACACACAGACGGCTCCGCTACATACACATCACACGCAGACGGCTCCGCTACATACACGTCACACACAGACGGCTCCGCTACATACACGTCACACGCAGACGGCTCCACTACATACACGTGTAGGGAACTGCCATTTCTACTAGTATATAATGTATCTGGCTTCTTTGCCCCTGCAGTTTGGCTTCAGAGACCCCAGGCATTTAGTGCAAGTTTTGTTTTGTAAATACAGTGAGTCAGACACATGTGAGGCAGAGCTGCTGGGGGGAGAGATGTGAGGCAGAGCTGCTGAGACAGACATGTTGTGTCTGGGGGAGTCTAAGAGCCACTTGTTCCTCTTTACTTCACAGTATATAGTTAGGTATGTGTTACCCCCTATATACTCACAGGACCTAGCTAGTAACTGTAGTTAGGGATCCATATATATATATAGTTCAGGGCAGTGATAGGTTAGGCTTCCGAAGGCCAACTAGCTAGTTAGAGGCCCGGTGGCACTAGTAGTTTAGCTGGCAGGTTAAGGACTCAGTGTTAGGGTAGTCAGGCCTGCATCTACTGCCGTCACCGTCACCCTGTTTGCTGCCTGTGAAGAATCTCACCATCATCATCATCATCTCCTGATCGGCTGTCTGTCATCTCCTGGAAGAATCCGAGGATCCACAGTCATCCACAGGGGCCCCTGCATCTCTTCTGTTGCCTGGAGGTATTGTGCACTGGACTCTTGCTATATATCTATATATATACCCGGGTATATAACCTAAGACGGTTGAGGACTTGCTGGTTGTTGTAGTATTGCTGTGTTCTGAGTATATTGTATGTATGTACTATTACCCTGTTGATTCTTATAAAGCTACTGTTATAACCTTATGTGGTATCTGTATGTATTCTTCAGACTGTGAGATTAGTACAGTGATCCTTGTTAAGGCTACTAACTGTACTTCATGGGTAAGTCCCAGGAAGAGATCCCCCCTGTAATACAGAGGCTCTATCCTGGGTGGAGGCACTGATATATTTCATATATGTTCCCACTCTTCCCTTCAGCGAAGGCTTCAGGTCCCATTATACACACAGGTCAGCGCCAGAGTCTGTTGCGGGAGGGATAATACTCATACCCCCCCCCAAATAGGGCTACATTTGGAGGCACTGCTGAGATTTAGAAGTGGGAATAGTCATTGATATGGAGAAGCGATATAGCTCAGAGGGGAACCTCCCACTAGCTACTACATGGGATTACCAACCGCCTGTTCCTCCCCTGGTTCAGGTAAAGGAAGAACCCCGCTCAGCCAGTTACCCCCCCCAGTATGGCCGTCGCTAGCAGTTCCTCTAGTGACAGTGCTATTAGCACTTTAGCCAGGCTGACTGAAATGTTAGCTCAGGGCCTGCAGGCCACTCACTACAAGAAACTAAAAGTATTCTCTGGTAATGTCCCAGTACCACAAGGGGAGGAAAACTTTGAGATATGGAAAGAACATACTCTCCAATGCCTGAAGGAATGGTCTTGCTCTGAAGAAGGCAAGCGGCAGCGTATCAGTGAAAGTTTGCGGTCTCCTGCTGCAGAATTGATCCGCTTGTACAGAGACTCTCATGAAGGAGTGAGTGCATTGGACTATATACAAGTACTGTCTGATCACTTTGAGCCATACTATGACCTTGCCCAGATGGTTGCTGATTACCGAATGGTTCGTCAAAAAGAAGGGGAAAATGTCTCTACTTTTATTAACCGTTTACAGCTACTTCTTTCACGTCTGGTGTACCACGCAGCTATATCTACTTCAGAGGTAGACGCTATGAGAACCAGTCAGTTGGTGAGAGGGTTACAACCTCATCATCCTCTTGCTCAAGTACTCAAGGTCTTACTATCTGATAGAGTCCTTCCATTTCCTGACTTAATGAAGTTAGTGAAGAAACAAGAAGCTGACATTAGTTTTAGTACCCCTAAGAAAGCGAAAAGCATCTCTAAAGAAGATGTTGTTCCTAATTCAAACAAGGACAAACCAGCGGAGCGGTCAGAACTTAGACAGTCCGCCACTCCACCCACTGCCACTCAACGGAGGAAGGATGCTAGAACCTGTTATAAATGTGGTCAGACGGGCCATACTGCCAGACAGTGTACGGAGGACAGTGAGGGATTGGGACACAGTGCTGTCTTCTCTATTCAGAATCAAAGACACCAAAGGAAGGCGGGCCGAGTAAATACCAGAGGCGCTATCGCGGGCTCCAGGTCCGTTGTCAAAGTCACTGTCAATGGTCATGCCGCTCCTGCCCTGTTTGATACAGGATCTCAAGTGACCCTGATTTATCGCTCGTTCTACCAAAAGTATCTGAGGGATATACCTCTTCAGTCTACAGGACAAATGAAATTGTGGGGGCTTAATTCAGGATCATATCCTGTAGATGGCAGCCTACAAGTAGTTATAGCTGTCCCTGAATTAGAAGATCAGAGTGTCGCTCCCATGAAGATTACGGCTCTTGTCTGTCCTGATACAGGGGATTCTTGTGCAGCTCCTGTGATACTTGGCACTAATTGTCCCGCAGTGCATTATGCTTTTCAGAAGTTTCTTGGAAGAGATTGGAACCCTGCAGCTCAGCCGGTGAATATATCTTCTGATCTTAGAGAACTCTGTGATGCCCTGTCTACTGGCTATCGACATGGAATGGTATATCATATCGGTGAGAGAACCGTGGAAGTTCCTGCCGGCGGGGAGAGAATTCTGAGAGTAGCCTCCAGCATTGCTCCCGATTTGCTTGAAGGGGGGAGTTATGTCCTTATGGAAACCCCTGAAGAAATGATTAACCAGAATGGCTGGATGGTGATCCCAGAGAGAAAGGACTGGAGAAATAAAGTGGAGTTATCTACCTGTGTGACAGTGAGGAACTGTTCACCGCATCCGATTGTAATTGGACCATACCAGAATGTGGCCCACTGCTACCCTGTGCTTGGAGTAAATCCATACGCTGAAGTGTGCAGGATTCAAATCCGAGATGCAATCCCTAATCTCAATCTTGACTTGAGTGATCCACATTTACCAGAGGCCTGGAATCAGCGACTGACACAGAAGTTGTCTGAATTATCGGAAGTGTTCTCCATGGATGATATGGATGTAGGTTGTGCTAAAAGTGCTCAACACACTTTCCGATTGACCGATTCTACTCCCTTCCGGGAGCGACCACGGAGAGTTGCTCCAAAGGATGTTGATGAGTTAAGACAGACTCTACAGCAAATGAAAGGTCAGGGGATCATTGTGGACAGTAAGAGCCCCTATGCCTCACCTATTGTGGTGGTAAGAAAAAAATCTGGAGCAATTCGCCTATGTGTGGATTACAGAACTCTGAACCGGAGAACCTTACCTGATCAGTATACACTGCCGAGAATTGAAGAAGCTCTGGAAGCTCTGAATGGAAACTGTTGGTTCACAGTGCTGGACCTAAGATCGGGATACTATCAAGTCCCAATGGCACCTGAGGATCAGGAAAAGACAGCCTTCATATGCCCCTTGGGTTTCTTTCAGTTCACTCGTATGCCGCAAGGTACAAAAGGTGCGCCAGCAACGTTCCAAAGGTTGATGGAAAGAGTGTTAGGTGATTTAGTGCCCCGGGAATGCCTTGTATATCTTGATGACATTATTGTGTTTGGAAAGACGCTGGAAGAACATGAAGAACGACTCATGAGAGTACTCCATCGCTTAAAAGAAGAGGGGCTGAAGTTGTCGGCTGACAAATGCAAATTTTGTAGATCTTCGGTCACTTATGTAGGTCATATTGTTTCTGCTGAAGGAGTTGCTACCGATCCTGGTAAGATTGAAGCTGTGGTGAATTGGCCCCGACCGCAAAATATTACGGAGTTGCAATCTTTCTTGGGGTTTTGTGGATTCTATCGACGATTTGTGGAAGGATATTCAAAAATTGCTCGAGCCCTCCTCGACCTGTTGAAGAGTGATGCAGGAGATCCGGGAAAGAAGAAAGGGTCTTCCAAAAGCCTTTTTGGCGATAGGTGGACTGCGGATTGTGAAGAAGCATTTAAGTTGTTGAAGAAGAAATTGACAGAAGCTCCCGTTCTGGCTTATGCTGATGCACAGAAGCCATATGTGCTACATGTAGATGCCAGCTTTGAAGGATTAGGTGGCGTGCTGCACCAAGATTACCCGGCCGGGTTACGGCCCATAGCTTTCATAAGTCGAAGTCTTTCTCCCAGCGAGAAAAATTATCCAGTACATAAATTGGAGTTTTTGGCGCTCAAGTGGGCCATTGTTGATAAATTACATGACTATTTATACGGAGCCACGTTTGAAGTAAGAACAGACAACAATCCACTGACATACGTTTTGTCAACCGCTAAACTCGATGCTACAGGACATCGCTGGTTGGCAGCTTTATCCAACTACCAATTCACACTCAAGTATAAATCGGGGCCTAAGAACATTGGGGCAGATGCTCTATCAAGACGGCCTGGATTACCTAGTCCGGAAGTAGTGGATGAATGGGAAGAAGTGCCAAGTCCTGGAGTAGGAGCTTTGTGTGCCATGGCTGCTGTAGTTGAAGACCGAGTAGCCTTTTCTGAAACTCGGCTTATTGACTCTATTGGGGGAGGTCCCGAAGCTGTACCAGACATGTTTGCCTACCCTGCCGCTTTAGGATCCTTTGAGAGTTGTTCTATATCTTCAAAGCGAATGATCTGGAGTCAAAAGACTGATCCTTTAATTGGACCTCTTTATCAAGCAGTGAGTTCTCAAGACAGAGAAATGTTAAAGACATCCCTACCCTCTGAATGCAGTCAACTTCTACGAGATTGGGAGAAGTTTGAAATAGACAATGGCCTACTTTATCGTGTGGTGCTGTATCATGATCACCCTGGAAGGCGCCAACTAGTTATTCCAAGCTGCTTTCAGAAGATGATTTTCCGAAGTCTGCATGATTATCATGGTCATTTGGGACCTGAGAAGACTTATGGCCTAATACAAGACCGATTCTACTGGCCCAAAATGAGAGATACCGTGACTCGTCTGTGTAGGTGCTGTCGCAGATGTTTGCAGAGGAAGACTGTCCCGGTTCGAGCGGCCTTCATGGGACACTTGAAGAGTTCGGGCCCCATGGATCTTGTCTGCATAGACTTCCTTTGTATTGACAACGACTCCAGAGGATTTGGAAATGTATTGGTGGTGACTGATCACTTCACACGATATGCTCAAGCCTTTCCAACTAAGGATCAAAAAGCAGTCACTGTTGCAAGAGTTCTTTGGGAAAAGTATTTTATCCATTATGGCTTACCACACCGGTTGCATTCTGATCAAGGCCGGGATTTTGAGAGTAACCTGATCAAAGAGTTACTTCAGTTGTTGAACATCCGCAAAAGTCGGACGACGCCTTACCATCCAGAGGGAGATGCCCTTCCTGAAAGATTTAACAGGACTTTACTTGATATGCTTGGTACCTTACGAATTGAGGATAAGCGATCCTGGAGTCGAAAAGTGGAGGCTATGGTGCATGCCTATAATAGTACAAGGCACGAGAGCACAGGATATTCACCATACTTTCTGATGTTTGGAAGAGAGCCTAGGCTACCTATTGACATCTTGTTGGGAGTCTCTACCGATGGTATCAGTCATCGAGATCATTACCGATACGTGGCACGTTTGAAAGAAACGCTTAAGAGTGCTTATCAGCTGGCTGAGGAAAATGCGGCCAAAGTGAATGAAGGAAATAAAAGGAGATTTGATCTTCGAGTAAGATACCGAGAATTGAACCCTGGGGACCATGTTCTGCTACGGAATTTGGGAGCATCTGCAAAACATAAGCTGGCTGATCGATGGCGGAGTGAACTCTTTACAGTGGTAGATCGGTTGCCTGGAATACCAGTCTACAAGATAAAAGGACGGGACGGGAGGATCAGGACTTGGCATAGAAATCATTTGTTGCCTGTACCTCAGATTGATGGTATGGATATCTCCAATGATGGCTCGGCCTGCGATTCTCCACAGTCCTTAGCCGATATTCCACCTGACCTTCCTGAAACTCCTGAGAGTGATTGGACTGTGGCTCCTGAAGTTCCTAGATCACCAGTATCTTCTCCTTCAGGGAGACCTATGAACCCTCAAACTCCAGAATTCGTACCTAGATCTGTGTCTACAGATGAGCAGGGATCTAGCTCTCCTACGCCACCAGCACCATCCCCTCCCATGGCAGACAACCCTAGTTTAGGGCCTGGACATGCTAGTTTACCTCAGAGAGAGGTACGGAGAGGAGAGAGAATTAGACACCCTCCACCTATGCTGACATATGATAGTTTGGGGGACCCCAGATTTACTACTCAGCCTCATTTATACCATGCTTGGGTGGGTGCAGTGTCCACTTTGGTCAATATGTTACCAATTTTCGCTCCTGCTGGCATGTATACCTATTAACCTGTTGTGACTCTGTAAATGCAAAAGCAACCATATTGATATTGTCATTGGTAATGTTAACTGTATACTATGACTTTGTATGTCTTTGACGTGACGTAAAGATTTCACCAGAGGGAGAGTGTAGGGAACTGCCATTTCTACTAGTATATAATGTATCTGGCTTCTTTGCCCCTGCAGTTTGGCTTCAGAGACCCCAGGCATTTAGTGCAAGTTTTGTTTTGTAAATACAGTGAGTCAGACACATGTGAGGCAGAGCTGCTGGGGGGAGAGATGTGAGCAGAGCTGCTGAGACAGACATGTTGTGTCTGGGGGAGTCTAAGAGCCACTTGTTCCTCTTTACTTCACAGTATATAGTTAGGTATGTGTTACCCCCTATATACTCACAGGACCTAGCTAGTAACTGTAGTTAGGGATCCATATATATATATAGTTCAGGGCAGTGATAGGTTAGGCTTCCGAAGGCCAACTAGCTAGTTAGAGGCCCGGTGGCACTAGTAGTTTAGCTGGCAGGTTAAGGACTCAGTGTTAGGGTAGTCAGGCCTGCATCTACTGCCGTCACCGTCACCCTGTTTGCTGCCTGTGAAGAATCTCACCATCATCATCATCATCTCCTGATCGGCTGTCTGTCATCTCCTGGAAGAATCCGAGGATCCACAGTCATCCACAGGGGCCCCTGCATCTCTTCTGTTGCCTGGAGGTATTGTGCACTGGACTCTTGCTATATATCTATATATATACCCGGGTATATAACCTAAGACGGTTGAGGACTTGCTGGTTGTTGTAGTACTGCTGTGTTCTGAGTATATTTTATGTATGTATTATTACCCTGTTGATTCTTATAAAGCTACTGTTATAACCTTATGTGGTATCTGTATGTATTCTTCAGACTGTGAGATTAGTACAGTGATCCTTGTTAAGGCTACTAACTGTACTTCATGGGTAAGTCCCAGGAAGAGACCCCCCTGTAATACAGAGGCTCTATCCTGGGTGGAGGCACTGATATATTTCATATATGTTCCCACTCTTCCCTTCAGCGAAGGCTTCAGGTCCCATTATACACACAGGTCAGCGCCAGAGTCTGTTGCGGGAGGGATAATACTCATACCACCCCCCCAAATAGGGCTACACACGTCACACACAGACGGCTCTGCTACATACACGTCACACACAGACATCTCTGCAGAGACCTCTAATATCTGGTCATGTGATTCTGTGACTCCTCCCACACATGTGACATCTTCACAAGTCCTTTAAGATTTAGTATCTTCTGCCAGATGGAGCTATCACAGCAGGACCTGATCATGTGACTCCTCCCACACCTATGACATCATCACAGGTCCTGTGAGCAGACGGCTGTTGTACAGAAGGAGGTAAATGATCGCTCTCAGCCCTTCTCATACATTCAGTCACCGTCTTTATGGCCCCCACTCACTATAATGTCCTCCTTGTGGCCCCCATACAGTATAATGTCCTCCTTGTGGCCCCCACACAGTATAATGTCCTCCTCATGGCCCCCACTCACTATAATGTCCTCCTTGTGGCCCCCACACAGTATAATGTCCTCCTTGTGGCCCCAACACACTATAATGTCCTCCTTGTGGCCCCCATACAGTATAATGTCCTCCTTGTGGCCCCCACACAGTATAATGTCGTCCTCATGGCCCCCACTCACTATAATGTCCTCCTTGTGGCCCCCACACAGTATAATGTCCTCCTTGTGGCCCCCACACAGTATAGTGTCCTCCTTGAGGCCCCCACACACTATAATGTCCTCCTTGTGGCCCACACACAGAATAATGTCCTCCTTGTGGCTCCCACACAGTATAATGTCCTCCTCATGGCCCCCACTCACTATAATGTCCTCCTTGTGGCCCCCACACAGTATAATGTCCTCCTTGTGGCCCCCACACAGTATAGTGTCCTCCTTGAGGCCCCCACACACTATAATGTCCTCCTTGTGGCCCACACACAGAATAATGTCCTCCTTGTGGCCCCCACACAGTATAATGTCCTCCTTGTGGCCCCCACACAGTATAGTGTCCTCCTTGAGGCCCCCACACACTATAATGTCCTCCTTGTGGCCCACACACAGAATAATGTCCTCCTTGTGGCTCCCACACAGTATAATGTCCTCCTCATGGCCCCCACTCACTATAATGTCCTCCTTGTGGCCCCCACACAGTATAATGTCCTCCTTGTGGCCCCCACACAGTATAGTGTCCTCCTTGAGGCCCCCACACACTATAATGTCCTCCTTGTGGCCCACACACAGAATAATGTCCTCCTTGTGGCTCCCACACAGTATAATGTCCTCCTCATGGCCCCCACTCACTATAATGTCCTCCTTGTGGCCCCCACACAGTATAATGTCCTCCTTGTGGCCCCCACACAGTATAATGTCCTCCTTGAGGCCCCCACACACTATAATGTCCTCCTTGTGGCCCACACACAGTATAATGTCCTCCTTGTGGCCCCCACACAGTATAATGTCCTCCTTGAGGCCCCCACACAGTATAATGTCCTCCTTGTGGCCCCCACACACTATAATGTCCTCCTTGTGGCACTCACACAGTATATTGTCCTCCTTGTTGCCCTCACACAGTATAATGTCCTCCTTGTGGCCCCCATACAGTATAATGTCCTCCTTGTGGCCCCCACACAGTATAATGTCGTCCTCATGGCCCCCACTCACTATAATGTCCTCCTTGTGGCCCCCACACAGTATAATGTCCTCCTTGTGGCCCCCACACAGTATAGTGTCCTCCTTGAGGCCCCCACACACTATAATGTCCTCCTTGTGGCCCACACACAGAATAATGTCCTCCTTGTGGCTCCCACACAGTATAATGTCCTCCTCATGGCCCCCACTCACTATAATGTCCTCCTTGTGGCCCCCACACAGTATAATGTCCTCCTTGTGGCCCCCACACAGTATAATGTCCTCTTTGAGGCCCCCACACACTATAATGTCCTCCTTGTGGTCCCCACACAGTATAATGTCCTCCTTGTGGCCCCCACACAGTATAATGTCCTCCTTGAGGCCCCCACACAGTATAATGTCCTCCTTGTGGCCCCCACACACTATAATGTCCTCCTTGTGGCCCTCACACAGTATATTGTCCTCCTTGTTGCCCTCACACAGTATAATGTCCTCCTTGTGGCCCCCATACAGTATAATGTCCTCCTTGTGGCCCCCACACAGTATAATGTCGTCCTCATGGCCCCCACTCACTATAATGTCCTCCTTGTGGCCCCCACACAGTATAATGTCCTCCTTGTGGCCCCCACACAGTATAGTGTCCTCCTTGAGGCCCCCACACACTATAATGTCCTCCTTGTGGCCCACACACAGAATAATGTCCTCCTTGTGGCTCCCACACAGTATAATGTCCTCCTCATGGCCCCCACTCACTATAATGTCCTCCTTGTGGCCCCCACACAGTATAATGTCCTCCTTGTGGCCCCCACACAGTATAGTGTCCTCCTTGAGGCCCCCACACACTATAATGTCCTCCTTGTGGCCCACACACAGAATAATGTCCTCCTTGTGGCTCCCACACAGTATAATGTCCTCCTCATGGCCCCCACTCACTATAATGTCCTCCTTGTGGCCCCCACACAGTATAATGTCCTCCTTGTGGCCCCCACACAGTATAATGTCCTCCTTGAGGCCCCCACACACTATAATGTCCTCCTTGTGGCCCACACACAGTATAATGTCCTCCTTGTGGCCCCCACACAGTATAATGTCCTCCTCGTGGCCCCCTCTCACTATAATGTCCTCCTTGTGGCCCCCACACAGTATAATGTCCTCCTTGTGGCCCCCACACAGTATAATGTCCTCTTTGAGGCCCCCACACACTATAATGTCCTCCTTGTGGCCCCCACACAGTATAATGTCCTCCTTGTGGCCCCCACACAGTATAATGTCCTCCTTGAGGCCCCCACACAGTATAATGTCCTCCTTGTGGCCCCCACACACTATAATGTCCTCCTTGTGGCCCTCACACAGTATATTGTCCTCCTTGTTGCCCTCACACAGTATAATGTCCTCCTTGTGGCCCCCACACAGTATAGTGTCCTCCTTGTGGCCCCCACACACTATAATGTCCTCCTTGTGGCCCCCACACAGTATAATGTCCTCCTTGTGCCCTTGTTGGAGGCTGCAAAAGACTTGAGACTGGGAAGGAGATTCACCTTCCAGCAATGACCCTAAACCTCCAGCCCGAGCTCCAGGGTATGGTTTAGATGACAGAATATTCCGGGGTTAGAATGGCCCAGTCACAGTCCAGACCTAAATCCCATTGAGCATCTGTGGCAAGACATGAAAATTACTGATCACAGACGCTCCATCCAATCTGGCTGCAAAGAAGAAGAAGAAGGGGCAGAAATCTCATCTCTAGATGTGCAAAGCTGGTAGAGACAGAGCCCAAAAGACTTGGAGCTGGAATTGCAGCCAAAGGCGGCTCTACAAAGTATTGCTATAGGGGGGCTGAAGACTTTTGCATGTCACAGTTGTCAGATTTTTATTGGATTACAATGTTGATAACCTTGTATCATTTTCCTTCCACTTCACAATTATCTGATACTTTGTGTTGTTATCACTGAAAATCTCAAGAAAATACATTTAAGTTTGTGGTTGTGACTAGACATGAGCGAAGTTTTCAAAAATTCGATTCGGCAACTTAGCCAAAATTTCCAATATGATTCTCTTCGATCCGAATTAATTTGCGGCAAATAAACAGCTATTTCCTGGCTACAGAGAGCCGGGGTGGGCAGCAAAGTGACGGAAGCCCTTCGATGCCGCGGTCATGTTTCTCTCTCTCTCCAGCACGGACAACTTTTATTCATGTGAAAGGATCTGCTAACAAGTAAAGACACGTCTACCCAATCACATCACTAGAGAATATCTTGTGACTGTCTGATGTCACAAATTCCTTACTAAATATTTGTTACCGCAAAGCATCAGGAAATCCGGATTCCATGCGAATCAAAGATTTCCTAAAATTCGGATCTAATTCCACTTCTGCAGCTTCGTTTCACTCGTCTCTAGTTGTGACAAAATGTGACAAAGATCAAGGGGTGTGAAGACTTTTACAAGCCCCTGTATCTGTGTTAGATCTCTGGATGGAACATTCTTCGGGACACTCATTACTCTCATGTCACTACAGCGGGGCCCATTCTCTACGTCCTCTATACCATCATGTAAGATTCTGGTCATTTCAGTAAGTCACAAACCTCCAGATTCCCGTTGGCCACTTTCTCCTCTGCATTAGTAACTTGTTGTTGCACGGTGTGTACTATGCTGTAATACTTCCTCTTCTGTGAGGGTCAGGGAGGACTGTACAGTTAGTTCCAGTGTGCTGATAATATCAGGGGCCAAGTGTCTTCCACCTCTATGGCCAGTAGATTGTAGTCCAGACAGAAATGTGGGAGATCTATCTGTGACAGTTGTGGCTGTTCCAAGAGATCGATGGACTAACCATCACTTGCTGGGAATGAAGCTGCAGGGAAAGTCAGTGTCATCTTTAGGATTGTCAGCTGTATTGCCAAATGAAAACAGATTCTTTAGATTCCGTGTAATAGAATAAAGTTATAGAGTAAAAACACTAGACTATCCCCAAAGGGCTTAACATTTTATTAAGAAGAGTATAAGAAGATAGCAAAAGGTAAGAAGATATCAAAAAGTAACATAGTATAAGAAGAAGGTCTTACAATAAGGAAAAGTATAGCAGATATTGGAATATATATATATCAAATCAACATTGGCAATAGAGCCAGATATAATCAAATAGCAAATATTATCAAACTATGATATATTCAACACTTACAATACAACCGGTATAGCAAGGTAATCAAACTTAGTCAAACTGTGACTTAATCAAAACTTGTACTAATGCAAGGTATAATCGACACTAGCAATAAAGCTAGGTATATCAAAGTTAATCAGAAAAGAAGGTAATTAAATCTACACTTACAACACTGCCAAACTTCATTGATGAATTCCGATAAGAGTATCTGCAGGAAGTACCACTCAGCCAGGTGACAGGTCTCATCAAGCAGAATCAGGCGTCCCCAATCACTGCTGTAAGGATTGCAACTCCATGCTGAGGGATGTCTTCCATTCTTATACCCTTTGTGTGTGTCATAAAGTGGGCGTCTACAGAAGTGATACACCTCTGTAAGGCCTCACTTATCTCCAAGATCATATTCATGTAGAAGGGGTCAGTTTTCTACTTGAATATGTCTCATGACATATATTCTTCAAACAGAGTGGCTCTTTTGATCTAGACATATAGATATCACCTTAAATAGAGTCTATTGATCTAATCTGTTTAGGTATGTAAATAGCGTCTTTTGATCTAGACATATAGATATCACCTTAAATAGAGTCTTCTGATCTAATCTGTAACTCTCAGTACAGGTACTGGGTTCAAATTAAGGTTACTTACTGCCTGACTAGCATAACATTTTGTAATAAGCAGCCATAGTCAAGGGCTGCTATTTTGCAATACATCAGCTCGGTATCTTTGGACTCTTTCTCACCTTTTTGAGGGTTTCTTCCCCCTCCTTAGTGGGTAGCACGGCTCATTCTACTAGAGCTGCTGGAGCCTCCTGGGCTGTTCGGCATCAGGTTTTGGTTCTTCCAGATATAATTTGTGTTGCAACACCACGGGCAGCACTGAACACCCTCTCAGCCAGTACGCCTGAGGCTGGTCAAAAACTCCCATGGCAAACTGGGCCAGCTCCTTCCACTGCTCTAACCTATTGGCCCAGAATTCCATGGGGTCAGAGTTATCTGCTGGAACATAGGAACCATCTAGTTATGTCTGTACCTGCTGGAACATAGGA
Organism: Leptodactylus fallax; assembly: GCA_947044405.1. Taxonomy (NCBI): domain Eukaryota; kingdom Metazoa; phylum Chordata; class Amphibia; order Anura; family Leptodactylidae; genus Leptodactylus; species Leptodactylus fallax. The sequence continues at coordinate 756,401 of CAMRHE010000576.1, forward strand.
ACCATCTAGTTATGTCTGTACCTGCTGGAACATAGGAACCATCTAGTTATGACTGTACCTGCTGGAACATAGGAACCATCTAGTTATGTCTGTACCTGCTGGAACATAGGAACCATCTAGTTATGTCTGTACCTGCTGGAACATAGGAACCATCTAGTTATGACTGTACCTGCTGGAACATAGGAACCATCTAGTTATGTCTGTACCTGCTGGTGCAGCCGGTGGGTGTCGGTGCCTGTTGTGGGTCTGGTTGGTGCTGCGAGGTGAAACATTTCTGGTTCCTCATGTTCCAGATACTGTACTGGCTGCTGATGCTGCTGCTCGTCCTCCTGCTACTTGTAGCTGTGGCACTGGCAGAGGAGGCGGAGTGTCTCTCAGTTTGACACATCCCAAAATATCCCTGTCCTCCTCAGCTAAAACCTTATGTCATGTCTTTGGCTGCGAGGCTGTCAGGTGATGCTAGAACCCCAGCCCACGTCTCAGACATGTCTCCTCAGTATTATCACTGCTCACTGCACGTTACAAAGGACATTTTAGTAGTTCAGTATTTGGTAAATGTATTCTATTTTGTTAAAAAAATGAACTACTTGGAATATTTGGGTTGACTTCAGCTCTACAGTGAACCTTTTGCCACATCAGTGGCACGTGATTCTCCACAGTTTCCATGTTGGTTATTCCCAATGGTGCCATTTCTCCACTCACAATGCACTTTCACCAAAGCAGCACACGAACAGTTCACAGCCTGCACTGTTAGAGAAATACTGTCACCCTTGGCCCAACAGCCAATAATCATCCCTTTTGTAACTCTGATAAATCGCCCTCTTTATCCATGACAACAATGAGATTCTGTTCAGCCTATCACACACCTTATATACCCACCAAGCCGGCCCACAACAAGTCACTTCCTTCCTGAGCTACACGCTGCCGACGTCAGAAGTAGGAGGTGGTCATAATAATGTGACTCATCTGTTCTATGTATTACATGGGATTCCGTGTAGTGATTACATTGTCTCATCTTCTCTCCATTCAGGTTCCTACAATATAGAATCCTCTCAGTATCTTCTATATAAGAGAATATTCCTGATTGATCCATCAAGGATGGAAAGAGACAGGAACAAGATGGCGGAAAGTCTATTAAATCTCACCCTAGAGATCATCTACCAGCTTACTGGAGAGGTGAGAGATTCTGATGATGTCACATTACATCATTCTTATCTATAGTAATAACAGATGATATGACTGGAGAGGTGATGGACTCTGCACATGCATGTAGTGATATTTATTAATGTGTCTCCCCATAACCAGGATTACACAGTAGTGAAGAAGACCTCTAGTGGGCGCTGTCAGACCCTTGTATTTGATGGATGGAGAGGAACCCTGAGCCCATTCCCGGGGCCTCCACCTCATCCCTTGAAACATGAGGAGATCAATGGACAGAAGATCCTAGAACTCACCCACAAGATGCTGGAGCTGCTGACTGGAGAGGTGACACTGCTGGGAATGCTGGGACATTATACAGTAACTGGAGGGGTCTGGGTGATGACTGTATCATTGTGTTGTCAGGTTCCTATAAGGTGTCAGGATGTCGCTGTCTATTTCTCCATGGAGGAGTGGGAGTATTTAGAAGGACACAAGGATCTGTACAAGGAGGTGATGATGAAGGACCACCAGCCCCTCACATCACCAGGTAATAGACATGACTATATACACATGGACTTCCATTATTTGTATGTACAGAATGAATTCAGTCCCTGTCTGTGTTTCCTACAGGTAGATCCAGTAAGAGGACAACACCGGAGAGATGTCCCAGTCCTCTTCTTCCACAGGATGATCAGGTAGATGGAGATATTCACTATGATGTGTAGACGGGCTGTGAAGTCCTTGTGGTCAGTCTTGTTGTATCCAGCAGTATTATATGGTTATATACATGGGCGGTGTCATTGAGCCGCCATCTAATATGTTTCTCCAGCTTCTCAGAGACCTGCAGCTACTGTCAGGACATCTTTGATCTTCATGCAGATTAATGATCTAGAACATTCTCTGTGACTTCCCCATTTGTCCGGTGACTTTTACATTATTTGTTTCACAGATTTTCCATCAGGATAAAGATCTGAAGGACATTAATGCTCTATCTATGACAATAAAGGAAGATCCCTATGTGAGTGGTGATGAAGAGTGTGAGGAGGACATTCCTACAGGTAACCGCCCAGGTGAGGAGTCACCACTATATAAAGCACAGAAGGGTCACTCATTCTATTCAGCCATTTTTTAGACTATAAATAATCCTCCTGCTCGATCTTCAGGCAGATTCCACCTCAGAGCTCTATGGAAATAAATGGGAGGTGGAAAATACCGCCTGGCCAGTAAGGAATGTGATGGAGATTCGGTGGCTGATTTGGTAAAGCGGAAAAATTCTTCTTCTGAATTCCTGAAGCAGCTTCTACAGATATCACTGTGTAAACCTCACCTTAGACCCCAATCACACTATGGAATCCGGACTAGAAAATCTGGTCTGTACATCAGTCAAATTTCCCAGCCTGAACTCTGTCCACACACCAGGACTCCCCGTATCTTAGTGATGTATGAAGCTAGCAGTATGAATCTGATGTGGTTTGGATTCTATTGTGTGTGTATTGGGTGTAATATAGTAAGATTTATGGCATCCTACAGTATTATTCCACATACGTGGCCGTATTTAAGCAGCCATGGATTGTGTTCACCACTACAGTGACCTAGAGCTGTGGTGGCGTCTCCTGCCCCGCTTCATTACTATTCACTATCACTGACCTCCGTCTCAGCACAGTGAATACTAATGAAGTAGGCCGCGCTGCCGTCGTTTGCTGCCTGTGTCACTGACTTCACTTCTTCACACGGTCTGAAGTGTCTCAGGCAGCGGCAGCTCAGTGGGGAATATACTTATAAGGTTATGTTATTCAATAATAGTAAAATCAGTTTTCTTCTTGTCAGATGACTGTACCAGGAGCTCAGAGGGACATCTGATATCTACAGATTATAAAGCAGAGGATCATGGTATCACACAAGATCCATATGAAGAACATGTCATTACCCCAGATATACGCTCAGCCCTTCAGAAGAAAGATCTTTCACCTAATTCATCACAGTCTGTTAAGAAAAATAAACGATGCAGAAAGGGCGTTATACATCAGAAAACTCACACAGAAGAGAAGCCATATCCATGCCCAGAATGTGGGAAATGTTTTACTCAGAAATCTGATCTAGGTATACATCAAATAACTCACCATATGGCAAAGCCGTATTCATGTTCAGAATGTGAGAAATGTTTTACCTCTAAATCAATCCTTGTTAAACATCAACAGATTCACACAGGGGAGAAACCATATTCATGCCCAGAATGTGGGAAAAGTTTTGGTCAGAAATCAATTCTTGTTGAACATGAGAGAATTCACACAGGGGAGAAACCATATTCATGCCCAGAATGTGGGAAATGTTTTACTCAGAAATCAAGTCTTGTTAAACATCAACAGATTCACCCAGGGGAGAAACCATATTTATGCCCAGAATGTGGGACATGTTTTGCTCAGAAATCAAATCTTGTTCAACATCAAAAGATTCACACAGGGGAGAAACCATATTTATGCCCAGAATGTGGGAAATGTTTTAATAAGAAATCAAGTCTTGTTGAACATCAAAAGATTCACACAGGGGAGAAGCCATATTTATGCCCAGAATGTGGGAAATGTTTTACTAAGAAATCAAGTCTTGTTGAACATCAAAGAACTCACACAGGGGAGAAGCCATATTCATGCCCAGAATGTGGGAAATGTTTTAATAAGAAATCACATCTTGTTAAACATCTGAGAATTCACACAGGGGAGAAGCCATATTCATGCCCAGAATGTGGGAAATGTTTTAATCAGAAATCAAATCTTGTTCAACATCAAAAGATTCACACAGGGGAGAAGCCACATTCATGTCCAGAATGTGGGACATGTTTTGCTCAAAAATCAATTCTTGTTGAACATCAGAGAACTCACACAGGAGAGAAGCCATATTCATGCCCAAAATGTGGGAAATGTTTTGCTCAGAAATCAGATCTTGTTAAACATCAGAGAACTCACACAGGGAAGAAGCGGATTGTAAGTGGATTTTCAACCTGAAGTCATTGACCCGTCTAGGTATTAACAAGGAACTTACATTCACTTTTTTTTTTTAGATTAAATTATTTATTTTAATTTAATGTTATTTAATAAATTTTTCCCCTCAGTCTCCTTACATTGCCTCTGTTCCGTGCGTCTTATTTAGTATATTTTCATTACTATTTCACCTCTAACATGGTTTCAATTATTCATCACAGCATCAGTTTCATTCTTCATGTTTAACAATTAGAAAAAAAAATTCTTTGAGCACTATTTATCATGTCACTTATATATTGTGGTGTGAAGAGTCAATGCCACGTATGTGACAGTAAATTTTTCTTTTCCTCTTACTTACGCTTTTGTTGTTAGTAGATATTTAGAGTCTTATTGGTGAACGTTGTCTTCACTTCTAACACTAAAGGTCGATTTCTATAAATAATCTACTTGAAGCACATTCCTCCAGTCTCCATCTTCACCCTACAAGTTAAGACCATCTACGGAAATTGCCTATAAAATATAGGTCCATCTGGTACCTACAGATTCAAAGAACCTATAGAAATTGGCTATATATACAGATCCATTCTATTTTCATGTTTTTCAAGACTTCTGACTTGTGGGAGAAATTTAATATAATTTGGGGCCCACTCCTCTCTTCATGTTGGATATAGCAGTCGGGATACTTCTTACTGAGAAGAGTACCTCTATACATTTAATCAAATATGGTCCCTCTGTACAATAAGAGATTTTTTGATGTTTCTCGGACCTCGAGTTCTCGTCCCCCCAGAGCAAAATTGACTCTGATTAAGGCAGAGCTGTAATTTGTTTGCTATTACATAATGGACCTAGGTTATTTTTATCTGGGATACCTATAATGGCAACTCAATTACATTCAGATGTCGCTTCTTGGGACTGAATTTCCTGTCATTTCTTTTTTCATTAGGAAATCATGTATACTGATCTATTGGAATAATGTCTATTATATATACAGTACAGACCAAAAGTTTGGACACACCTTCTCATTCCAAGAGTTTTCTGTATTTTCATGACTATAAAAATTGTAGATTCACACTGAAGGCATCAAAACTATGAATTAACACATGTGGAATTATATACTTAACAAAAAAGTGTGAAACAACTGAAAATATGTCTTATATTCTAGGTTCTTCAAAGTAGCCACCTTTTGCTTTGATTACTGCTTTGCACACTCTTGGCATTCTCTTGATGAGCTTCAAGAGGTAGTCACCTGAAATGGTCTTCCAACAGTCTTGAAGGAGTTCCCAGAGATGCTTAGCACTTGTTGGCCCTTTTGCCTTCACTCTGCGGTCCAGCTCACCCCAAACCAACTCGATTGGGTTCAGGTCCACATTGATTTCCTCTTTGGACTTTCTGCCCCTATTATACTTATATGGAGAACGTCAGTGTTTCCGTAGGTATAATTGACATGCTGCCATATTCTGCTGTGGATTTTTCCTGCAATATCTGTATGGGGATCAGCCAGAATCTCATTCACTTTGCAGATACTGTAAAATGCTGCATTTTCACAATGTGGGGCTTCAGTCTTGTATAGTTTGTGTTAAGTATTAACAAAAATCCAAAACATTAAAAAAAAAAAAAAAAAAAAACAATTTTAAGTCTCCATATTCTCCCATATATGTTTTTTTTTAATATTTCCATATACATTCCCATTTTATTTTATTTGCTCTTGTGTCGGGGGGAGGGGACATTTCTGTAATATACTTTATTAATCTATCAAACTTTCTGTAAATCAGAGAGAGAAGGAATAAAAATTTCAGGATAAGAATACGGGGTCGCCATTGTACAATTAATTTATTGGCATTACATGTTATTACTAATTACAGACAAAGCGGCAGATTTACTAAAACTAATTTGTTGTATCCTCATTGTATGTTGTGAGAAGGTGACAGGCAGAGTGCTGGAGTCTCGCTGTCTTAGCCCCAGGTTTTTGACATATGTCTGGTCCAGGGCGGGATTTGAGTAGGCCTCAGCCCAGGTGTGAGTCCTGGCCTCATTACTGGCCCATAAAGACCTACAGAGCCTGCACTTCAGGGCAGATCCTGGGGAGTGAGAGGAGGCGCCTGGGTCTGTTCTGGAGAGCTGAGTTTTTGGTGAGACCAATCTGGGACTTCTGCTATATTGTTGTGTTTGTGAGGCCGGTAGTAGGCCCCACGTATAGCTAGCCTTATTCTGTACTAGTTAGAGCTCGGACGAGCAGGAGTTTTGTTTTGCCTTTTTGCCTAAAGTTAATGCTGTATTTTATTTTGCTTGTTTTTGTACCTATTTATTTTGCCATTTTTCAAATAGACCTGTTTGCACCAGACATTGTGTCCCTGTCTCTGACTGGTTGGGTCCGCACCATTGCTGATACTGAGCTACCTCCCCTACAATGTATATATTGCCCCTGTATCACTGACATATTTACACCTGGCCTAGTTACTATGTTCCTTTCCAGAATGTTCCCCTATGATGTAACTACTTAGAATATCTTACGCCCACCAATTCCAGCAGAAACCTTGGTTGAAGATTGTTTAGGAACTGCGAGGCCTAAAGATTAGATAGCACTGCCTTGAAGAGAGCGGCCTGATGCTTAGAGCACATATGGCTTCTTAGAAGTAACTATATGTCACATATACAATTCTGCTAATTCTCCTTACACAGTAATGTAGATTGTAAGGTGCTCGCGTCATAAGGGAGGAAAATCACATTCATCTTTTCTATGTTGTCCCAATTTTATTCAGAAAATATTTCCCAAGAAGCTTTATGTAATTTATTATTCGGCAGTGTTCTTTTATAAGGCAGAAGGAAACATTTTATACGTGATATGTAAAGACACAGAAATCGCACGTCTACAGCTCATATATGATTATATGTAAGTTTATGTGATATATGTAATACATGAAAAAGCCCCAGAAGAGAGAAGCAGAGGAGATGTCCGAGGATGTCAGTGATAGCAAGAAAAGAAAGTTACTAGAGATGAAAAGATTGTGGGTGTAATCCAGGTTATTATATATGGAAGAAGCACCGGGGGAGGGGCAGGAGCAAGGAAGATAGATCTAAGGTACATACACATCACCGAGACAGCTCTGATACATACATGTCACCCAGACAGCCTGCTACATACACATCACCGAAACACCTCTGCTACATACACATCACACACAGACAGCTCTACTACATACACATCACCCAGACAGCTCTGCTACATACACGTCACACACAGACAGCTCTGCTACATACACATCACCGAAAAAGCTCCACTACATACACATCACCGAGACAGCTCTGCTACATAAACATCACCGAGACAGCTTTGCTACATACACATCACCCAGACAGCTCTGCTACATACACATCACCCACACAGCTCCACTACATACACGTCACCGAGACAGCTTTGCTACATACACGTCACACACAGACGGCTCCGCTACATACACGTCACACACAGACGGCTCCGCTACATACACGTCACACGCAGACGGCTCCGCTACATACACGTCACACACAGACGGCTCTGCTACATACACGTCACACACAGACGGCTCCGCTACATGCACGTCACACGCAGACGGCTCCGCTACATACACGTCACACACAGACAGCTCCGCTACATACACGTCACACACAGACGGCTCCGCTACATACACGTCACACAGAGACGGCTCCGCTACATACACGTCACACACAGACACCTTCTACATACACGTCACACACAGACGGCTCCGCTACATACACGTCACACACAGACGGCTCTGCTACATACACGTCACACGCAGACGGCTCCGCTACATACACGTCACACAGACGGCTCCGCTACATACACGTCACACAGACGGCTCCGCTACATACACGTCACACACAGACGGCTCCGCTACATACACGTCACACACAGACGGCTCTGCTACATACACGTCACACGCAGACGGCTCCGCTACATACACGTCACACACAGACGGCTCTGCTACATACACGTCACACACAGACGGCTCCGCTACATGCACGTCACACGCAGACAGCTCCGCTACATACACGTCACACACAGACGGCTCCCGCTACATACACGTCACACAGAGACGGCTCCGCTACATACACGTCACACACAGACACCTTCTACATACACGTCACACACAGACGGCTCCGCTACATACACGTCACACACAGACGGCTCTGCTACATACACGTCACACGCAGACGGCTCCGCTACATACACGTCACACAGACGGCTCCGCTACATACACGTCACACAGACGGCTCCGCTACATACACGTCACACACAGACGGCTCCGCTACATACACGTCACACACAGACGGCTCTGCTACATACACGTCACACACAGACGGCTCCGCTACATGCACGTCACACGCAGACGGCTCCGCTACATACATGTCACACACAGACAATACATGTCACACAGACGGCTCCGCTACATACACGTCACACACAGACGGCTCTGCTACATACACGTCACACGCAGACGGCTCTGCTACATACACGTCACACGCAGACGGCTCTGCTACATACACGTCACACACAGACATCTCTGCAGAGACCTCTAATATCTGGTCATGTGATTCTGTGACTCCTCCCACACATGTGACATCATCACAAGTCCTTTAAGATTTAGTATCTTCTGCCAGATGGAGCTATCACAGCAGGACCTGATCATGTGACTCCTCCCACACCTATGACATCATCACAGGTCCTGTGAGCAGACGGCTGCTGTACAGAAGGAGGTAAATGATCGCTCTCAGCCCTTCTCATACATTCAGTCACCCTCTTTATGGCCCCCACTCACTATAATGTCCTCCTTGTGGCCCTCACACACTATAATGTCCTTCTTGTGGCCCCCATACAGTATAATGTCCTCCTTGTGGCCCCCACACAGTATAATGTCCTCCTCATGGCCCCCACTCACTATAATGTCCTCCTTGTGGCCCCCACACAGTATAATGTCCTCCTTGTGGCCCCCACACAGTATAATGTCCTCATTGAGGCCCCCACACAGTATAATGACCTCCTTGTGGCCCCCACACAGTATAATGTCCTCCTTGTGGCCCCCACACACTATAATGTCCTCCTTGTGGCCCACACACAGTATAATGTCCTCCTTGTGGCCCCCACACAATATAATGTCCTCCTTGTGACCCCCACACGGTATAATGTCGTCCTCATGGCCCCCACTCACTATAATGACCTCCTTGTGGCCCCCACACAGTATAATGTCCTCCTTGAGGCCCCCACACACTATAATGTCCTCCTTGTGGCCCACACACAGTATAATGTCCTCCTTGTGGCCCCCACACAGTATAATGTCCTCCTCATGGCCCCCACTCACTATAATGTCCTCCTTGTGGCCCCCACACAGTATAATGTCCTCCTTGTGGCCCCCACACAGTATAATGTCCTCATTGAGGCCCCCACACAGTATAATGACCTCCTTGTGGCCCCCACACAGTATAATGTCCTCCTTGTGGCCCCCACACACTATAATGTCCTCCTTGTGGCCCACACACAGTATAATGTCCTCCTTGTGGCCCCCACACAATATAATGTCCTCCTTGTGACCCCCACACGGTATAATGTCGTCCTCATGGCCCCCACTCACTATAATGACCTCCTTGTGGGCCCCACACAGTATAATGTCCTCCTTGAGGCCCCCACACACTATAATGTCCTCCTTGTGGCCCACACACAGTATAATGTCCTCCTTGTGGCCCCCACACAGTATAATGTCCTCCTCATGGCCCCCATTCACTATAATGACCTCCTTGTGGCCCCCACACAGTATAATGTCCTCCTTATGGCCCCCACACAGTATAATGACCTCCTTGAGGCCCCCACACACTATAATGTCCTCCTTGTGGCCCACACACAGTATAATGTCCTCCTTGTGGCCCCCACACAGTATAATGTCCTCCTTATGGCCCCCACACAGTATAATGACCTCCTTGAGGCCCCCACACACTATAATGTCCTCCTTGTGGCCCACACACAGTATAATGTCCTCCTTGTGGCCCCCACACAGTATAATGTCCTCCTTGTGGCCCCCACACAGTATAATGTCCTCCTTGTGGCCCCCACACAGTATAATGTCCTCCTTGTGGCCCCCACACAGTATAATGTCCTCCTTGTGGCCCCCACACAGTATAATGTCCTCCTTGTGGCCCCCACACAGTATAATGTCCTCCTTGTGGCCCTGTTGGAGGCTGCAAAAGACTTGAGACTGGGAAGGAGATTCACCTTCCAGCAATGACCCTAAACCTCCAGCCCGAGCTCCAGGGATGGTTTAGATGACAGAATATTCCGGGGTTAGAATGGCCCAGTCACAGTCCAGACCTAAATCCCATTGAGCATCTGTGGCAAGACATGAAAATTACTGATCACAGACGCTCCATCCAATCTGGCTGCAAAGAAGAAGAAGGGGCAGAAATCTCATCTCTAGATGTGCAAAGCTGGTAGAGACCGAGCCCAAAAGACTTGGAGCTGGAATTGTAGCCAAAGGCGGCTCTACAAAGTATTGCTATAGGGGGCTGAAGACTTTTGCACGTCACACTTTTCAGATTTTTCTTGGATTACAATGTTGATAACCTTGTATCATTTTCCTTCCACTTCACAATTATCTGATACTTTGTGGTGTTATCACTGAAAATCTCAAGAAAATACATTTAAGTTTGTGGTTGTGACAAAACTTGACAAAGTTCAAGAGGTGTGAAGACTTTTACAAGCCACAGTAGCAGTGTTAGGGTGCGTTCACATATGTCCGGCGCAGCTATCTGTTTCCCTCCGGCGTGGTGCACACAAGCTGGAGGGAAACTGATGCCAGGACGGATCCCATAGTTTTCTATGGGATCGGTTCTGGCACAAGAGGCATCAGTTCTGGCGCCGTATCTGTGCCTTAGCCGGATGGAAAACGTTACCTGCAGCGTTTTTCCATCCGGTTTCCTTAAAATTTCATTAGCGCCGGGGGCTGCCTGAAGATGGATGCGGCAGCCCCCGGCTCCTGCACAGTCTCTGTACAGTAGTGAAGCCGGCAATTGACAGCTTCACTACTGTACCTGAGCGAATTGCTTAGGATCACAAAGGTGACACCTGCGGGCGGAGTTGGGCTTCGATCGTGGGTGTTAACCCCTTAGATGCCGCGGTCAAACATGACCGCGGCATACAAGGGGGTTGCGCTATAATAATGACCCCCTCCGACACCCCCTGCGGAGAGATCGGGTGGTGCCGTTATGCCATTTCGGCAGCCTGGGGTCTGGTCAGTGACCCCAGACTGCTAGGACCCCCAAGTACCTGGCTGATCCTGCCTGCGATGGAGAAAGTCAGTCAATACGTCTGCATAGACTGACTTTCTCTATAGACTGAAATACACGTGTATGCTCGTATATTGCAGTCTATGGTACAGAACCAGCGATCAGTGTATGGCTGGTTCAGATGCCCTTAAAGGACAAGTACAAAATGTACAAAAAAAAAATAAAGTTATTAAGCCCCAAAAAATCCCTTTTCCTATGTAAAATGAATTGTATAAAAAAAACTAAAATTAATAAAAACAATATATATTTGGTATTGCCACGTCCGCAACATCTTGTACAATAAAACTGAAACAATATTTAACCTACACGGTGAACATCGTAAAAAAACCCGGAAAAAAAATGCCGAAATTAATGATTTTTTGCCATCTTACCTTACAAAATATGCTATAAAAAGTAATCAAAAAGTTATATGTACCCCAAAGCAGTGCCAATAAAAAGCACAGGTTGTCCCGCAAAAAATAAGCCCTCAACCAACTCTGTAAACTAAAAAATAAAAATGTTACACCTCTCAGAAGATGGCGATGCAAAGATAATTGATTTTTTTCCCCAGATGGATTTTTGTTCTGTAAAATTAGTATCGCATAAAAAACAATATAAATGAGGTATCGCTGTAATCGTACCGACCTGCAGAATAAAGGTCACATGTGACTTATGCTGTATGCTGCGTGGCAAAAAATTTAAAAGGTAAAATGCAATGCCAGAATTTATGTTTTTTTTATAATCCACTAAAAAATGAGTTGATAAAATGTATTCAATAAGTTATAGGCACCCAAAACTGGTGTCATTACAAAATGCATCTCATCCCGCAAACAACAAGCCCTCATATGGCTACATCACCAGGAAAATAAAAAATATAGCTCGTACAATGTGAAGACAAAACCCCAAATATCGCCAAATCATTAGAACATAACTGGCTGCGGCAGGAAGGGAATGTATAAGCTGTGCGAGCGGATATCAGGGGACACCCCAGATTTAGAGATTATGAGGGATAATAAACTAAAAGTGACCCCCAATAATAGGAGCTACTGGGGAAATAGTAGGGAATTTGGTGTTCCCCATGTACTCCGCACAGCTTACATATTCACTCTTCACCATCCGCTGTGCAGTCACGTCTGGGATACTAAAGCTCACTACACCCCCTGATAAATTCTTTGAGGGGTGCAGTTTTCCAAAATGGTGTGAACCGAGAGCAAGGCAGGTGGTTTGGACTCCGCAACCAGAAATGTACGCACACGCGGTAGTTCAAGAAAAGAATATATATTTACTATAAGTTAATAAAGGCTAGTTAAAGGTAAAATGACAGGGATAAAGACAAGCAAAATATACAATATAGCATGAACAATTTCAAGGCAAATTCTGCAATGGTTTCTACTTTTACTCTGTCCACTTCTGCAGTATGGACACTGAATGAACAATATACTCAAAACTATCCCTAACTGACCCTGACATCACATTTGGGTGCACCCCCTTTTCCCCAGTGGTCCAGGTGGACCGCTTACAGTCCGTAGAAGCGCGTGGTGGGGCCCAAAGTCGGTCCTTTCTTTTATAGTGAAGCGTCCTCTCCTCACGGTTATCAGGATCTTGGGAGAAATGAAGTCCTCTTTAACAGACAGGGAAACCCAATGAATGCAATGTAATCCAACAGCAGATTCCACTCAGCACACTGACAGTCCTGCTGAATCCATACACTGAGCTGGGATGTAAACCGGGATTTAGCAGGTGCTGTCCAGTACATCAACAGCACTGCGAGTCTCTATCTGTGGTATCCATATACACAGTCACAATGTCAGTCTCACTGATCAGCCACTGAGCACAGTTCCTTTCACGTGGACTCACTAGTCCTGTTGTCTCTTTACACTCTGGTTGTCTCTGGACCAAGATACAGCTTAGCTGTACAGAAAAATATCCACACCAGTTCCATACAGCACAGACACCTGTCTTCTCTCTTGCCAAGATGGCTGCTGCTCTCTGTCTCATCACTTCCTGCTTCTCTGCTCACACTCTGTCTGCAGAACAGGCAGGCTAACATAAAAGGGGGGTGTCACTCCAGCATCATGTCACAATTACAATGGCTGCTGTCTTAAAGGAACAGAATCACAGAAATACATTCAACATTAACAGTTTATACAGACAAATGAAGCTTAGGACAACATTGGCTGTCTCTTACAATGGGGTCACTCCTTAGGGGATTCCACTTTTCTGGTACTTTAGAGGCTCTGCAAACATGACATGGCGTCCAGATCCCAAACATCTAAATCTGTTCTCCAAAAGCCACATAGCGCTCCTTCTTATCTGCCCCCTCCTGTGTGCCCAAACTGCAGTTTATGCCCCCATGTATGACACTGGTGTACCCAGGATAACGTACTTAATGTCATATGTGGTATAAACTGCTGGCAGAAGGAAAGGAGCGTGATTTGGTTTTTGGTGCTTAGATTTAGACGGTTTGGTTTTTGGACGGCATGACACTTTTGCAGAACTCTTGAAATGCCAGTAAATATCAGATCCCGAGTCTCGAGCACTCTGCATCAGGTAAGGGCCAAGAGGGTTGTACTATACAGCTATAACTCACCCTAAAAGGAAAAAGTCATGTTAAACGCTGATGTCAACTGAAGATAACTTATGACAACTTATAGTGTTGGAGTAGAAATTTATGAAAAAAGCCTGATGACAACTGATGCATTTTCACATCAGTTTTGGCATCAGTTGTGATGACTAAAAGACAAAAAAAATGATACTGATGCAACTGATACATGTGAACCTACCCTTAGATCTCTGGATGGAACATTCTTCGGGACACTCATTACTCTCATGTCACTACAGCGGGGCCCATTCTCTACGTCCTCTATACCATCATGTAAGATTCTGGTCATTTCAGTAAGTCACAAACCTCCAGATTCCCGTTGGCCACTTTCTCCTCTGCATTAGTAACTTGTTGTTGCACGGTGTGTACTATGCTGTAATACTTCCTCTTCTGTGAGGGTCAGGGAGGACTGGACAGTTAGTTCCAGTGTGCTGGTAATATCAGGGGCCAAGTGTCTTCCACCTCTATGGCCAGTAGATTGTAGTCCAGACAGAAATGTGGGAGATCTATCTGTGACAGTTGTGGCTGTTCCAAGAGATCGATGGACTAACCATCACTTGCTGGGAATGAAGCTGCAGGGAAAGTCAGTGTCATCTTTAGGATTTAGAACTCAAACCTATTGGCGCAGATTTCCATGGGGTCAGAGTTATCTGCTGGAACATAGGAACCATCTAGTTATGTCTGTACCTGCTGGAACATAGGAACCATCTAGTTATGTCTGTACCTGCTGGAACATAGGAACCATCTAGTTATGACTGTACCTGCTGGAACATAGGAACCATCTAGTTATGTCTGTACCTGCTGGAACATAGGAACCATCTAGTTATGACTGTACCTGCTGGAACATAGGAACCATCTAGTTATGACTGTACCTGCTGGTGCAGCCGGTGGGTGTCGGTGCCTGTTGTGGGTCTGGTTGGTGCTGCGAGGTGAAACATTTCTGGTTCCTCATGTTCCAGATACTGTACTGGCTGCTGATGCTGCTGCTCGTCCTCCTGCTACTTGTAGCTGTGGCACTGGCAGAGGAGGCGGAGGGTCTCTCAGTTTGACACATCCCAAAATGGCCCTGTCCTCCTCAGCTAAAACCTTATGTCATGTCTCTGGTTGCGAGGCTGTCAGGTGATGCTAGAACCCCAGCCCACGTCTCAGACACGTCTCCTCAGTATTATCACTGCTCACTGCACGTTACAAAGGACATTTTAGAAGTTCAGTATTTGGTAAATGTATTCTATTTTGTTAAAAAAAATGAACTACTTGGAATATTTGGGTTGACTTCAGCTCTACAGTGAACCTTTTGCCACATCAGTGGCACGTGATTCTCCACAGTTTCCATGTTGGTTATTCCCAATGGTGTCATTTCTCCACTCACAATACACTTTCACCAAAGCAGCACACGAACAGTTCACAACCTGCGCTGTTAGAGGAATACTGTCACCCTTGGCCCGACAGCCAATAATCATCCCTTTTGCAACTCTGATAAATCGCCCTCTTTATCCATGACAACAATGAGATTTTGTTCAGCCTATCACACACCTTATATACCCACCAAGCCAGCCCACAACAAGTCACTTCCTTCCTGAGCTACACGCTGCCGACGTCAGAAGTAGGAGGTGGTCATAATAATGTGACTCATCTGTTCTATTTATTACATGGGATTCCGTGTAGTGATTACATTGTCTCATCTTCTCTCCATTCAGGTTCCTACAATATAGAATCCTCTCAGTATCTTCTATATAAGAGAATATTCCTGATTGATCCATCAAGGATGGAAAGAGACAGGAACAAGATGGCAGAAAGTCTATTAAATCTCACCCTAGAGATCATCTACCAGCTTACTGGAGAGGTGAGAGATTCTGATGATGTCACATTACATCATTCTTATCTATAGTAATAACAGATGATATGACTGGAGAGGTGATGGACTCTGGACATGTATGTACTGATATTAATGTGTCTCCCCATAACCAGGATTACACAGTAGTGAAGAAGACCTCTAGTGGGCGCTGTCAGGCTCCTGTGTATGAAGGATATGGAGGAACCCTGAGCCCATTCCCGGAGCCTCCACCTCATCCCTTGAAACATGAGGAGATCAATGGACAGAAGATCCTAGAACTCACCAACAAGATGCTGGAGCTGCTGACTGGAGAGGTGACAGTGCTGGGAATGCTGGGACATTATACAGTAACTGGAGGGGTCTGGGTCATGACTGTATCATTGTGTTGTCAGGTTCCTATAAGGTGTCAGGATGTCGCTGTCTATTTCTCCATGGAGGAGTGGGAGTATTTAGAAGGACACAAGGATCTGTACAAGGAGGTGATGATGGAGGACCACCAGCCCCTCACATCAGCAGGTAATAGACATGACTATATACACATGGACTTCCATTATTTGTATGTACAGAATGAATTCAGTCCCTGTCTGTGTTTCCTACAGGTAGATCCAGTAAGAGGACAACACCGGAGAGATGTCCCAGTCCTCTTCTTCCACAGGATGATCAGGTAGATGGAGATATTCCCTATGATGTGTAGACGGGCTGTGAAGTCCTTGTGGTCAGTCTTGTTGTATCCAGCAGTATTATATGGTTATATACATGGGCGGTGTCATTGAGCCGCCATCTAATATGTTTCTCCAGCTTCTCAGAGACCTGCAGCTACTGTCAGGACATCTTTGATCTTCATGCGGATTAATGATCTAGAACATTCTCTGTGACTTCCCCATTTGTCCGGTGACTTTTACATTATTTGTTTCACAGATTTTTCATAAGGACAAAGATCTGAAGGACATTAATGCTTTATCTATGACAATAAAGGAAGATCCCTATGTGAGTGGTGATGAGGAGTGTGAGGAGGACATTCCTACAGGTAACCGCCCAGGTGAGGAGTCACCACTATATAAAGCACAGAAGGGTCACTCATTCTATTCAGTCATTTATTAGACTATTTGTTGTTCCCCGATTCAGCTAAAATACTAATAATGCATGAATATAAATGTGATACCGCTATAGGGGATAATAAATGTAGTATAGAATATAACGTACAGCCGGAATATGGACTTGACATCTATGTGAACGAGGCAAATTTCTTCCTCACCGGCTGTCAGTCCTCGTGAAGGGAAAGAATTTGCCAGAATTATATAGCAGGTTATTTCAGATAGCGGAAAAATAATCCTCCTGCTCGATCTTCAGGCAGATTCCACCTCAGAGCTCTATGGAAATAAATGGGAGGTGGAAAATACCGCCTGGCCAGTAAGGAATGTGATGGAGATTCGGTGGTTGATTTGGAAAAGCAGAAAAATTGTTCTTCTGAATTCCTGAAGCAGCTTCTACAGATATCACTGTGTAAGCCTCACCTTAGACCCCAATCACACTATGGGATCCGGACTAGAAAATCTGGTATGTACATCAGTCAAATTTCCCAGCCTGAACTCTGTCCACACACCAGGACTCCCCGTATCTTAGTGATGTATGAAGCTAGGAGTCCCTGCTTCCTTGTGACTCCACAGACCCATACTACATACTGTATGGGACAGCAGATCTGCGGTGAGTTTGGGCTGGGAAATCCATCTGATGTGGTTTGGATTCTATTGTGTGTGTACTGGGTGTAATATAGCAAGATTTATGGCATCCTAAAGTATTATTCCACATAAGTGGCCATATTTAAGCAGCCATGGA
Organism: Leptodactylus fallax; assembly: GCA_947044405.1. NCBI lineage: Eukaryota > Metazoa > Chordata > Amphibia > Anura > Leptodactylidae > Leptodactylus > Leptodactylus fallax. The sequence goes on from CAMRHE010000576.1 coordinate 774,099, forward strand.
TTGTGTTCACCTCTACAGTGACCTAGAGCAGTGGTGGCGTCTCCTGCCCCACGTCATTACTATTCACTATCACTGACCTCCGTCTCAGCACAGTGAGTACTAATGAAGTAGGCCGCGCTGCCATCGTTTGCTGCCTGTGCCACTGACTTCACTTCTTCACACGGTCTGAAGCATCTCAGGCAGCGGCAGCTCAGTGGGGAATATACTTATAAGGTTATGTTATTCAAAAATAGTAATATCAGTTTTCTTCTTGTCAGATGACTGTACCAGGAGCTCAGAGGGACATCTGATATCTACAGATTATAAAGCAGAGGATAATGGTATCACACAAGATCCATATGAAGAACATGTCATTACTCCAGATATACCCTCAGCCCTTCAGAAGAAAGATCTCTCTTCTAATTCATCACAGTCTGTAAAGCAAAATGAAAGCTGCAGAAAGGGTGTTATACATCAGAGAACTCACACAGGAGAGAAGCCATATTCATGCCCAGAATGTGGGAAATGTTTTACTCAGAAATCTGATCTAGGTATACATCAAATAACTCACCATATGGCAAAGCCGTATTCATGTTCAGAATGTGAGAAATGTTTTACCTCTAAATCAATCCTTTTTAAACATCAACAGATTCACACAGGGGAGAAACCATATTCATGCCCAGAATGTGGGAAAAGTTTTGGTCAGAAATCAATTCTTGTTCAACATGAGAGAATTCACACGGGGGAGAAACCATATTCATGCCCAGAATGTGGGAAATGTTTTAATAAGAAATCAAGTCTTGTTGAACATCAAAAGATTCACACAGGGGAGAAGCCATATTCATGCCCAGAATGTGGGAAATGTTTTAATAAGAAATCACATCTTGTTACACATCAGAGAATTCACACAGGGGAGAAGCCATATTTATGCCCAGAATGTGGGAAATGTTTTAATCAGAAATCAAATCTTGTTCAACATCAAAAGATTCACACAGGGGAGAAGCCACATTCATGTCCAGAATGTGGGACATGTTTTGCTCCAAAAATCAATTCTTGTTGAACATCAGAAAACTCACACAAGGGAGAAGCCATATTCATGCCCAGAATGTGGGAAAAGTTTTGGTCAGAAATCAATTCTTGTTGAACATGAGAGAATTCACACAGGGGAGAAACCATATTCATGCCCAGAATGTGGGAAATGTTTTAATAAGAAATCAAGTCTTGTTGAACATCAAAAGATTCACACAGGGGAGAAGCCATATTTATGCCCAGAATGTGGGAAATGTTTTACTATGAAATCACATCTTGTTACACATCAGAGAATTCACACAGGGGAGAAGCCATATTCATGCCCAGAATGTGGGAAATGTTTTAATCAGAAATCAAATCTTGTTCAACATCAAAAGATTCACACAGGGGAGAAGCCACATTCATGTCCAGAATGTGGGACATGTTTTGCTCAAAAATCAATTCTTGTTGAACATCAGAGAACTCACACAGGAGAGAAGCCATATTCATGCCCAAAATGTGGGAAATGTTTTGCTCAGAAATCAGATCTTGTTAAACATCAGAGAACTCACACAGGGAAGAAGCGGATTGTAAGTGGATTTTCAACCTGAAGTCATTGACCCGTCTAGGTATTAACAAGGAACTTACATTCACTTTTTTTTTTTAGATTAAATTATTTATTTTAATTTAATGTTATTTAATAAATTTTTCCCCTCAGTCTCCTTACATTGCCTCTGTTCCGTGCATCTTATTTAGTATATTTTCATTACTATTTCACCTCTAACATGGTTTCAATTATTCATCACAGCATCAGTTTCATTCTTCATGTTTAACAATTAGAAAAAAAAATTCTTTGAGCACTATTTATCATGTCACTTATATATTGTGGTGTGAAGAGTCAATGCCACGTATGTCACAGTAAATTTTTCTTTTCCTCTTACTTACGCTTTTGTTGTTAGTAGATATTTAGAGTCTTATTGGTGAACGTTGTCTTCACTTCTAACACTAAAGGTCGATTTCTATAAATAATCTACTTGAAGCACATTCCTCCAGTCTCCATCTTCACCCTACAAGTTAAGACCATCTACGGAAATTGCCTATAAAATATAGGTCCATCTGGTACCTACAGATTCAAAGAACCTATAGAAATTGGCTATATATACAGATCCATTCTATTTTCATGTTTTTCAAGACTTCTGACTTGTGGGAGAAATTTAATATAATTTGGGGCCCACTCCTCTCTTCATGTTGGATATAGCAGTCGGGATACTTCTTACTGAGAAGAGTACCTCTATACATTTAATCAAATATGGTCCCTCTGTACAATAAGAGATTTTTTGATGTTTCTCGGACCTCGAGTTCTCGTCCCCCCAGAGCAAAATTGACTCTGATTAAGGCAGAGCTGTAATTTGTTTGCTATTACATAATGGACCTAGGTTATTTTTATCTGGGATACCTATAATGGCAACTCAATTACATTCAGATGTCGCTTCTTGGGACTGAATTTCCTGTCATTTCTTTTTTCATTAGGAAATCATGTATACTGATCTATTGGAATAATGTCTATTATATCTACAGTATGTCTAATATCATGCACCCACAGGTCCCCCTCTTAGGTCTCCTATAATGTCCCCCCATGTCCTGTCCCCCTCTTTGTTATCTCTCATTGTACTGCAGATTTCAGATGCTTTATATAAGAAATCTATACATTGTAAAATATATTTTCTTGTTTCTGCTGTTTGTATAGATGCCACATTTTGAGTGTTTTCTCCATTATGTCGGCCTACAGCAGAGCCTACAATGCATGGTGTACAATCTGGCTCCTGGGGACCAAATTCTCCACAGCTGCTGTAAAGTGACAAAATGACTATGTTGGACACATTAGACCCCGCCCCTTCTTTTCTGTTTATATTTATCGTTACTCTTCTTATGAGGCAAAAGGTTAAAAAATCCAGAAAACACGACTTGTGCTAAAAGTTCTGTTTATGTGGAGTCTCTCCTAATGCCCGGTATGATGGGCACTGTGGGCAGTAGTATAAGGAGTCTCCTAATGTACTGTATGATGGGCACTGTGAACAGTAGTATCTGGAGTCTCTCCTAATGTCCTGTATGATGGGCACTGTGGGCAGTAGTATCTGGGGTCTCTCCTAATGTCCTGTATGATGGGCTCTGTGGGCAGTAGTATCTGGAGTCTCTCCTAATGTCCTGTATGATGGGCACTGTGGGCAGTAGTATTTGGAGTCTCTCCTAATGTCCTGTATGATGGGCACTGTGGGCAGTAGTATCTGGAGTCTCTCCTAATGTCCTGTATGATGGGCACTGTGGGCAGTAGTAGCTGGAGTCTCTCCTAATGCCCTGTATGATGGGCACTGTGGGCAGTAGTATCTGGAGCCTCTCCTAATGCCCTGTATGATGGGCACTGTGGGCAGTAGTATCTGGAGTCTCTCCTAATGCCCTGTATGATGGGCACTGTGGGCAGTAGTATCTGGAGTCTCTCCTAATGTCCTGTATGATGGGCACTGTGGGCAGTAGTATCTGGAGTCTCTCCTAGTGCCCTGTATGATGGGCACTGTGGGCAGTAGTATCTGGGGTCTCTCCTAATGCCCTGTATGATGGGCACTGTGGGCAGTAGTATCTGGAGTCTCTCCTAATGTCCTGTATGATGGGCACTGTGGGCAGTGGTATCTGGGGTCTCTCCTAATGCCCTGTATGATGGGCACTGTGGGAAGTAGTATCTGGGGTCTCTCCTAATGGCCTGTATGATGGGCACTGTGGGCAGTAGTATCTGGAGTCTCTCCTAATTCCCTGTATGATGGGCACTGTGGGCAGTAGTATCTGGAGTCTCTCCTAATTCCCTGTATGATGGGCACTGTGGGCAGTAGTATCTGGGGTCTCTCCTAATGTCCTGTATGATGGGCACTGTGGGCAGTAGTATCTGGGGTCTCTCCTAATGCCCTGTATGATGGGCACTGTGGGCAGTAGTATCTGGAGTCTCTCCTAATGCCCTGTATGATGGGCACTGTGTGCAGTAGTATCTGTTGGTATATACTATATAAATATATATGCAACAGGTTATGGGCCCAGGCATAGAAGACAAAAAGACCCAGTGAATGTAAAAGGATTCTTCAGAACAATTCTCTCCAAACAAGTAAGACAAGTTAAAATGACCAGCAATTCAGAACTCAGACTTACAGTAGCTAAGCTGAACAATGAGAACTATCAGTTATGGAAGTTCAAAGTGGAGATGTTATTGTCTAAAGATGATTTATGGGATGTAATCACTACAGATAGACCCAATGATAATAATGAGACATGGGATAAGAAAAACAGACAAGCAAGAGCTACTATCAGCTTATTAGTGGAAGATGATCAGTTAATCCACATAAGGAATGAGAATACAGCAAAGGGAATGTGGGAAGCATTGAGAAAGTTACATGAAAGATCCAGCTTAAATCACAAATTGTTTCTGCTAAGGAAACTTTACAAGATGAGATTAAGTGCACAGGAAGACATGCAGGAGCACATAAACTCCATGATGGAAGTGATAACACAGCTGAGATCAGTTGGTGAAGATATTAAAGAAAGTCATGTAGCAGCAATATTATTGTGTAGCTTGCCGGATTCATACACTGCTTTGATAAATGCACTAGAAACAAGACCTGAAGCAGACATTACACTATTATTTGTAAAAACACGACTCATAGATGAATACCAGAGAAGGAAAGAACAAACAAATGATTCCACAGAAAAGGACAGTGTAAATGCTCTTAAAATTACAGATAAGAGGACCTATAAAACAGAAACAAGAGAATGTTTCAGATGCAAGAAAAAGGGACATTTAAAGAAAGACTGTACTATATGGAAAGCAGAACAGAAGTTATACCATAAAGAAAGTAAACAGAAGGTGAAAAGCACAATATCTAACCCACATGCAGATCACTGGAATGGTACATTTAAAGTAACCGATAAAAGGTTATCAATGAGTTGGTATATTGACTCAGGAGCAACAAGTCACATGACAAGTAATAAGAGCTTCTTTACTGAACTTGATCTAAATAAGAAGGAAGCTATTTACCTTGCAGATGGGAGCAAAATAACCGCGGAAGGTACTGGACAAGGAATGCTAATCTATTCTGATAAATTTGGGCATAATTCAAAGATACTAGTAAAGGATGTGTTATATGTTCCAGGACTAGATGGAGGACTATTATCTGTAAAACGTCTAACAGCTAAAGGACTTACTGTAAAATTCAAAGATGATGAATGTACAATCCTAGCAGGAGACAAGATAATAATAAATGTAAAAGCAGGTGAACAATTATATCATCTAGACACATTAAAGGAACAGATGAAGTTATGTACACATGATCACAAGAATTGTATTCACATGTGGCATAGACGCTTAGGACACAGACATCCTGAGAGTATCATGGCATTACAGAACAAAAATTTGACAAAAGATCTGTTGATATCTGATTGCTCAATTATTGTAAGATGTGAATGTTGTATAAAATCTAAAGCTACAAGAGTGTGTATACCTAAAGAGAGTGAAACAAAAGGCACAAAACCACTTGACTTGGTGCATACTGATGTATGTGGACCCATGAAAGTAACCACATCAGGAGGTAATAGATATATGGTGACTTTTATAGATGACTACTCAAGATACACAGTCACGTACTTAATAAAGAACAAAAGTGAAGTTTTCAGTAAATTAGAAGAATACGTGTCAAAGTCGTATAATAAGTTTCAGAGGAAGCCAATCATCATTAGAAGTGATAATGGAGGTGAATTCACAGGACACCAAATAGAGAACTATTTAAGACAGAATGGAATAGAGCATCACAAAACTGTTCCATACACACCTGAACAAAATGGCGTAGCAGAAAGGAAAAACAGAACTCTGACTGAAATGATAAGATGCATGCTAACAGATTCCAAACTACCAGAGAAATACTGGGGTGAAGCAGCAATGACAGCTACTTATCTGCAAAATAGACTTTTTTCAAGAAAACTGGAAAAAAACCCATATGAACTGTGGCATGGTAAGAAACCAAGTGTGAATCATTTAAGAGTTTTTGGTTGCAAAGCTTTTGTTTTTGTTCCAGAAGAGAAACGCTCCAAACTTCAAAACAGAGCCATAGAAGGAATATTTGTTGGATATAGTGACAACTGCAAAGGATACAGAATCCTAGATCCTAAAAAAGACAGAGTTACGGTGAGTAACAGTGTAACATTCATTGAAGATCTAAATGATAACATTATGACATCACTGGAAATGAGAAATGAGAGAGACAACAATGATATAAGTCCAGGAACATCTGATGAAAAAGAAGTTGAAATTGATAAAGTTCAAAATACTGAAAGTGAAGAGATAGAACTACAGACAGACACAGAACCAAGACGTTCAATGAGAGAAAACAAAGGAAAACCACCTGTACGTCTTTCATACAAGGCAAGTACAAATAAAGTATATGAACCTACATCTTGGGAGGATATATCTCAACTTTCAGAAGAAGAGGCCAATAAGTGGATAAAGGCTACAGAAACAGAAATGAAATCCATGCATGATTCAAAGACATGGACACTGACAGAATTACCAAAAGGGAGAAAAGCTATAGGATGTAAATGGGTTTTTAAAGTTAAATACCAAACAGATGGCACCGCTGAACAATACCGAGCAAGACTCGTAGCTAAAGGTTATTCTCAAAAATACGGAGAAGACTATGATGAAACATTTGCTCCGGTTGTCAAGCATACTACAATCAGAACTTTGCTTGCGGTTGCAGCTACTAAAGGAATGGAATTGAAACATCTGGATGTAAAGACAGCATTTCTGAATGGAGATTTAACAGAAGAAATTTACATGGAACAACCTCCAGGATTCAAAGATAAAGAGAAACCAAACATGGTTTGTAAGCTACAGAAAAGTATATACGGTTTAAAACAAGCCGCTAAAGCGTGGAATGATAAAATCACTGAAGTGCTCATAAATGAACATTTTCTAAGAAGCAAAGCGGATCCCTGTCTATACACAAAGAAACTAGATGACAGATGGATCTATGTACTGATATATGTTGATGATATTTTAGTTTGTTTTGAAAGAGAAAGGGATGAAGCTGAAATACGGAAAATTTTGGATCAACACTTTGAGATCAAAGATCTGGGAAATGTGAAGCATTACCTAGGGATACAGATAGAAAGAGAAGAAGATGGGAGTTTCCAACTTAACCAAAATCACATGATCAAAGATATAATAGAAACATTTGGACTGAAAGATGCGAAACCAGTAAAGTCTCCAATGGAAACTAATTATCTGAAGGAAATTAAAAGTGAACAAAATATGTTACCAGATAATGAGCTATACAGAAAAGCAATGGGAAAATTACTATATTTAGCGACTGTTACAAGGCCAGACATTGCAGCAGCAGTAGGAATTTTGAGCAGAAAAGTGTCAAACCCCAATGAAATGGATTGGAAAGCTGTAAAGAGAGTAATACGTTATCTGAAAGGAACTAGCAACGTTAAACTGAAACTACCTGCAAGTGATGAATGCGTTTTAACTGGATATGTTGATGCAGACTGGGCTGGAGATCCAATTGATAGAAAATCTACCAGTGGCTATCTTTTCTTACTCTCGGGCGGACCAATTAGTTGGACTAGTAAAAAACAATCTATAGTAACACTATCGTCTACAGAAGCAGAATATGGAGCCGCCGCTCATGCGAGTCAAGAAGTTCTTTGGTTAAGACAACTACTAACAGACTTAGGACAACAACAGTTAGGACCAACAACGTTACATGAAGACAATCAAGGATGTCTTGTTCTTGCTCAGATGGAAAGAGTTAATCCCAGAACAAAACACATTGATGTGAAGTTTCATTTCTTACGGGATCATCAGGAACAAGGAATTCTGAATTTAGAATACTGCCCAACTGAAGATATGACAGCAGATATTTTCACAAAGGCGTTGAGTGCTCAAAGACACCAGAGACTGATGAAGAGATTATATTTAACTGAATAAGTTCTTACTGTTGAGAAAGGGTGTTGGTATATACTATATACATATATATGCAACAGTATCTGGGGTCTCTCCTAATGTCCTGTATGATGGGCACTGTGGGCAGTAGTATCTGGAGTCTCTCCTAATGCCCTGTATGATGGGCACTGTGGGCAGTAGTATCTGGAGTCTCTCCTAATTCCCTGTATGATGGGCACTGTGGGCAGTAGTATCTGGAGTCTCTCCTAATGTCCTGTATGATGGGCACTGTGGGCAGTAGTATCTGGAGTCTCTCCTAATATCCTGTATGATGAGCACTGTGGGCAGTAGTATCTGGAGTCTCTCCTAATGTCCTGTATGGTGGGCACTGTGTGCAGTAGTATCTGGAGTCTCTCCTAATGCCCTGTATGATGGGCACTGTGGGCAGTAGTATCTGGAGTCTCTCCTAATGTCCTGTATGATGGGCACTGTGGGCAGTAGTATCTGGAGTCTCTCCTAATGCCCTGTATGATGGGCACTGTGGGCAGTAGTATCTGGAGTCTCTCCTAATGTCCTGTATTATGGGCATTGTGGGCAGTAGTATCTGGAGTCTCTCCTAATGTCCTGTATGATGGGCACTATGGGCAGTAGTATCTGGAGTCTCTCCTGGTGTCCTGTATGATGGGCACTGTGGGCAGTAGTATCTGGAGTCTCTCCTAATGCCCTGTATGATGGGCACTGAGGGCAGTAGTATCTGGAGTCTCTCCTAATATCCTGTATGATGAGCACTGTGGGCAGTAGTATCTGGAGTCTCTCCTAATGTCCTGTATGATGGGCACTGTGGGCAGTAGTATCTGGAGTCTCTCCTAATGTCCTGTATGATCGGCACTGTGGGCAGTAGTATCTGGGGTCTCTCCTAATGCCCCGTATGATGGGCACTGTGGGCAGTAGTATCTGGGGTCTCTCCTTATGCCCCGTATGATGGGCACTGTGGGCAGTAGTATCTGGAGTCTCTCCTAATGTCCTATATTATGGGCACTGTGGGCACTAGTATCTGGGGTCTCTCCTAATGTCCCGTGTGATGGGCACTGTGGGCAGTAGTATCTGGAGTCTCTCCTAATTCCCTGTATGATGGGCACTGTGGGCAGTACCTAATGCCCTGTATGATGGGCACTGTGGGCAGTAGTTTCTGGAGTCTCTCCTAATATTCTGTATGATGGGCACTGTGGGCAGTACTATCTGGAGTCTCTCCTAATGCCCTATATGATGGTCACTGTGGGCAGTAGTATCTGGAGTCTCTCCTAATGTCCTGTATGATGGGCACTGTGGGCAGTAGTATCTGGAGTCTCTCCTAATGCCCTGTATGATGGGCACTGTGGGCAGTAGTATCTGGGGTCTCTCCTAATGTCCTGTATGGTGGGCACTGTGGGCAGTAGCATCTGGAGTCTCTCCTAATGTCCTGTATGGTGGGCACTGTGGGCAGTAGTATCTGGAGCCTCTCCTAATGCCCTGTATGATGGGCACTGTGGGCAGTAGTATCTGGAGTCTCTCCTTTTGCCCTGTATGAAGGGCACTGTGGGCAGTAGTATCTGGGGTCTCTCCTAATGTCCTGTATGATGGGCACTGTGGGCAGTAGTATCTGGAGTCTGTCCTAATGTCCCATAGTATGGGCACTGTGGGCAGTAGTATCTGGGTTCTCTCTTAATGTCCCGTATGATGGGCACTGTGGGCAGTAGTTTCTGGAGTCTCTCCTAATATTCTGTATGATGGGCACTGTGGGCAGTACTATCTGGAGTCTCTCCTAATGCCCTATATGATGGTCACTGTGGGCAGTAGTATCTGGAGTCTCTCCTAATGTCCTGTATGATGGGCACTGTGGGCAGTAGTATCTGGAGTCTCTCCTAATGCCCTGTATGATGGTCACTGTGGGCAGTAGTATCTGGAGTCTTTCCTAATGCCCTGTGTGATGGGCACTGTGGGCAGTAGTATCTGGAGTCTCTCCTCATGCCCTGTATGATGGGCACTGTGGGCAGTAGTATCTGGAGTCTCTCCTAATGCCCTGTATGATGGGCACTGTGGGCATTAGTATCTGGAGTCTCTCCTAATGCCCTGTATGATGGGCACTGTGGGCAGTAGTATCTGGAGTCTCTCCTAATGTCCTGTATGATGGGCACTGTGGGCAGTAGTATCTGGAGTCTCTCCTAATGCCCTGTATGATGGGCACTGTGGGCAGTAGTATCTGGAGTCTCTACTAATGCCCTGTATGATGGGCACTGTGGGCAGTAGTATCTGGAGTCTCTCCTCATGCCCCGTATGATGGGCACTGTGGGCAGTAGTATCTGGAGTCTCTCCTAATGCCCTGTATGATGGGCACTGTGAGCAGTAGTATCTGGAGTCTCTCCTACATCCCTGTATGATGGGCACTGTGGGCAGTAATATCTGGAGTCTCTCCTAATGCCATGTATGATGGGCACTGTGGGCAGTAGTATCTGGAGTCTCTACTAATGCCCTTTATGATGGGCACTGTGGGCAGTAGTATCTGGAGTCTCTCCTCATGCCCCGTATGATGGGCACTGTGGGCAGTAGTATCTGGAGTCTCTCCTAATGCCCTGTATGATGGGCAGTGTGGGCAGTAGTATCTGGGGTCTCTCCTAATTCCCTGTATGATGGGCACTGTGGGCAGTAGTATCTGGGGTCTCTCCTAATGTCCTGTATGATGGGCACTGTGGGCAGTAGTATCTGGAGTCTCTCCTCATGCCCTGTATGATGGGCACTGTAGGCAGTAGTATCTGGAGTCTCTCCTAATGTCCTGTATGATGGGCACTGTGGGCAGTAGTATCTGGAGTCTCTCCTAATGTCCTGTATGATGGGCACTGTGGGCAGTAGTATCTGGAGTCTCTCCTAATGTCCTGTATGATGGGCACTGTTGGCAGTAGTATCTGGGGTCTCTCCTAATGTCCTGTATGATGGGCACTGTGGGCAGTACCTAATGCCCTGTATGATGGGTACTGTGGGCAGTAGTTTCTGGAGTCTCTCCTAATATTCTGTATGATGGGCACTGTGGGCAGTACTATCTGGAGTCTCTCCTAATGCCCTATATGATGGTCACTGTGGGCAGTAGTATCTGGAGTCTCTCCTAATGTCCTGTATGATGGGCACTGTGGGCAGTAGTATCTGGAGTCTCTCCTAATGCCCTGTATGATGGTCACTGTGGGCAGTAGTATCTGGAGTCTCTCCTAATTCCCTGTGTGATGATTCTGCCTAAATATGGCCATAACTCAGCTATATTTTGGTCTCTGGGTATAGGATATCCCCTCTTCCTTGCATACTGTGTACCTACAAGCCTAGGTGCATATTGGCAGTGGCGTCTGGGCTGGAACAATAGGGCTCCATTGTATTCCTATACAGCCCTGGCTGATCAAACAATAGTGCATTGTTCAAGCCTGGGCTGTTGACCAGATATGACTGATAACAGGGTATCAATTCACTTTGTCTCATCTACATACAAAGGGTCTGAACGTGATTGAATTAACTCATCAGACATACTGTCGCCGGTGACCACATTCTGGGAGGGGGCATAAAGGGTATAAAAGATGAGGTAAGAGGTCTGTGGGAGAGATTATGCAGGAGATTACACTAAGAGATCATGCTATGGAGTTTTGGGAGGAGACCATCACAGACTTCCACGAGGAGAGACTTTGACTGAGATGCTACTATGAGCAGGCAGGTTGGAATGCTGCTGCTGACGATGATGAGCCTACAAGAGACTGAGAGAGACTGTAAAAAGAGCATGCAGGCGGGATTATCGTTTTAATGCCACATGCTAAACAGCCTCCACTGGTACTCACACCTGCCATGTGTGAGCGTTGGACTATAGAACCACATCAAGGACATGTGTGGTAAAGTAATCATTTCATCTTTAATCCCTTTTATTTTATTTGTACTGTATCTTGCAACTAGTAACTGTTAATGCTTGCATATGTCTGCATATCTGTTCTGATCTGTAAATGTTAGATTTTAATACCGATCCATTTAGGGGTTAATAAATATATAAAATTTAGAAGGCTTGTCGTGTATTTATCTGGTGAACCCGGCACTCACTGGCGGTGAGTGTGGTTTTTATATGAAAGAAGACTCAGGGTGTGGCCAAAGCGGTTTGACGCACGGAGGATCTTTCACACCCTGTATGATGGGCACTGTGGGCAGTAGTATCTGGAGTCTCTCCTAATGTCCTGTATGATGGGCACTGTGGGCTGTAATATCTGGAGTCTCTCCTAATGCCCTGTATGATGGGCACTGTGGGCAGTAGTATCTGGAATCTCTACTAATGCCCTGTATGATGGGCACTGTGGGCAGTAGTATCTGGAGTCTCTCCTCATGCCCCGTATGATGGGCACTGTGGGCAGTAGTATCTGGAGTCTCTCCTAATGCCCTGTATGATGGGCTTTGGGGGTGTAGTATCTGGAGTCTCTCCGAATGTCCTGTATGATGGGCACTGTGGGCAGTACCTAATTCCCTGTATGATGGGCACTGTGGGCAGTAGTTTCTGGAGTCTCTCCTAATGTTCTGTATGATGGGCACTGTGGGCAGTACTATCTGGAGTCTCTCCTAATGTCCTGTATGATGGGCACTGTGGGCAGTAGTATCTGGAGTCTCTCCTAATGCCCTGTATGATGGTCACTGTGGGCAGTAGTATCTGGAGTCTCTCCTAATGTCCTGTATGATGGGCACTGTGGGCAGTAGTATCTGGAGTGTCTCCTAATGCCCCGTATGATGGGCACTGTGGGCAGTAGTATCTGGGGTCTCTCCTAATGCCCCGTATGATGGGCACTGTGGGCAGTAGTATCTGGAGTCTCTCCTAATGTCCTGTATTATGGGCACTGTGGGCAGTAGTATCTGGGGTCTCTCCTAATGTCCTGTATGATGGGCACTGTGGGCAGTAGTATCTGGAGTCTCTCCTAATGTCCTGTATTATGGGCACTGTGGGCAGTAGTATCTGGGGTCTCTCCTAATGTCCTGTATGATGGGCACTGTGGGCAGTAGTATCTGGAGTCTCTCCTAATGCCCTGTATGATGGGCACTGTGGGCAGTAGTATCTGGAGTCTCTCCTAATGCCCTATATGATGGGCACTGTGGGCAGAAGTTTCTGGAGTCTCTCCTAATATTCTGTATGATGGGCACTGTGGGCAGTAGTATCTGGAGTCTCTCCTAATGCCCTGTGTGATGATTCTGCCTAAATATGGTCATAACTCAGCTATATTTTGGTCTCTGGGTATAGGATATCCCTTCTTCCTTGCTTGCATACTGTGTGCAGCTACAAGCCTAGGTGCATATTGGCAGTAGCGTCTAGGCTGGAACAATAGGGCTCCATTGTATTCCTATACAGCCCTGCATTGTTCACGCCTGGGCTGTTGATCAGATATGACTGATAACAGGGTATCAATTCACTTTGTCTCATCTACATACAAAGGGTCTGAACGTGATTGAATTAACTCATCAGACGTACTGTCGCCGGTGACCTCATTCTGGGAGGGGGCATAAAGGGTATAACAGATGAGGTAAGAGGTCTGTGGGAGGAGATTATGCAGGAAATTACACTAAGAGATCATGCTATGGAGTTTTGGGTTGAGACCATCACAGACTTCCACTGAGAGAGACTTTGACTGAGATGCTACTATGAGCAGGCAGGTTTGAATGCTGCTGCTGACGATGATGAGCCTACAAGAGACTGTGAGAGACTGTAAAGAGCATGCAGGCTGGATTATTGTACTGTGATGCCACATGCTAGGAGTTAATGCCACATGCCAAGAAGCCTCCACTTGTGACTCACACATGCCATGTGTGAGTGTTGGACTATAGAACCACATCAAGGACATGTGTGGTAAAGTAATCATTTCACCTTTAATCCCTTTTATTTTATTTGTACTGTATCTTGTAACTAGTAACTGTTAATGCTTGCATATGTCTGCATATCTGTTCTGATCTGTATATGTTAGATTTTAATACCGACCCATTTAGGGGTTAATAAATATATAAAATTTAGAAGGCTTGTCTTGTATTTATCTGGTGAACCCGGTACTCACTGGCGGTGAGTGTGGTTTTTATATGAAAGAGGACTCAGGGTGTGGCCAAAGCGGTTTGGCGCACGGAGGATCTTTCACACCCTGTATGAAGGGCACTGTGGGCAGTAGTATCTGGAGTCTCTCCTAATGTCCTGTATGATGGGCACTGTGGGCAGTAGTATCTGGAGTCTCTCCTAATGCCCTGTATGATGGGCACTGTGGGCAGTAGTATCTGGGGTCTCTCCTAATGCCCTGTATGATTGGCACTGTGGGCAGTAGTATCGGGAATCTCTCCTAATGCCCTGTATGATGGGCACTGTGCGCAGTATTATCTGGAGTCTCTCCTAATGCGCTGTATGATGGGCACTATGGGCAGTAGTATCTGGAGTCTCTCCTAATGCCCTGTATGATGGGCACTGTGGGCAGTAGTATCTGGGGTTTCTCCTAATGCCCTATATGATGGGCACTGTAGGCAGTAGTATCTGGAGTCTCTCCTAATGCCCTGTATGATGGGCACTGTGGGCAGTAGTATCTGGAGTCTCTCCTAATGCCCTGTATGATGGGCACTGTGGGCAGTAGTATCTGGATTCTCTCCTAATGTCCTGTATGATGGGCACTGTGGGCAGTAGTATCTGGAGTCTCTCCTAATGTCCTGTATGATGGGCTCTGTGGGCAGTAGTATTTGGGGTCTCTCCTAATGTCCTGTATGATGAGCACTGTGGGCAGTACCTAATGCCCTGTATGATGGGTACTGTGGGCAGTAGTATCTGGAGTCTCTCCTAATGTCCTGTATGATGGGCACTGTGGGCAGTAGTATCTGGAGTCTCTCCTAATGCCCTGTATGATGGGCACTATGGGCATTAGTATCTGGGGTCTCTCCTAAAGCCCTGTATGAAGGGCACTGTGGGCAGTAGTATCTGGGGTCTCTCCTAATGCCCTGTATGATGGACACTGTGGGCAGTAGTATCTGGAGTCTCTCCTAATGCCCTGTATGATGGGCACTGTGGGCAGTATTATCTGGAGTCTCTCCTAATGTGCTGTATGATGGGCACTATGGGCAGTAGTATCTGGAGTCTCTCCTAATGCCCTGTATGATGGGCACTGTGGGCAGTAGTATCTGGGGTCTCTCCTAATGCCCTATATGATGGGCACTGTAGGCAGTAGTATCTGGAGTCTCTCCTAATGCCCTGTATGATGGGCACTGTGGGCAGTAGTATCTGGAGTCTCTCCTAATGCCCTGTATGATGGGCACTGTGGGCAGTAGTATCTGGAGTCTCTCCTAATGTCCTGTATGATGGGCACTGTGGGTAGTAGTATCTGGAGTCTCTCCTAATGCCCTGTATGATGGACACTGTGGGCAGTAGTATCTGGGGTCTCTCCTAATGTCCTGTATGATGGGCACTGTGGGCAGTACCTAATGCCCTTTATGATGGGCACTATGGGCAGTAGTTTCTGGAGTTTCTCCTAATATTCTGTATGATGGGCACTGTGAGCAGTAGTATCTGGAGTCTCTCCCAATGCCCTGTATGATGGGCACTGTGGGCAGTAGTATCTGGAGTCTCTCCTAATGTCTCTCCTAAGATCTGCCTGGGATCCGCAGTAAGATGTCTGACCAAGCAAAGCTACGTGAGGAGTCCTTACATCTCTAAGATGGAGCGCAGCTCTGCAGGATCACTTCATGTTGTGAATCCACCTCTGTCACCAGACACCTTGTATGACATAGGCTGAGAAATAACAAGAGGGACAGGAGGTAGAAAACCCCAGAATAAGTGACATTATGTAGAATATAAGAAGTTCCGGTATCTTCTTGTGGAGCTTTATGAAGCCGGAGTGTCGCTCTTTGAGCCTTAGGTGTATGTATAGTTTACCACGGTGCGGGTGTCGGTGGAGGTTGTAAGCCGAGAGAATCAGTCGCCAGCGCTAAAGTCAGGTAAGTATCCGATGTAATGTGAACATCCTCACATAGCCGTTACATATCTGATGACATCTCGCTGTAGAGCGTCTTCCATTTACAGAAACTGAAATCCCAAAGGGAAATAGCCGGCAGTATGGAAGTTGTTTATGATGAAGCGTTGCGGTGAGAGGTTTCAACAGACGTCTCTTTGCCAAGGTTGTTGCAGCTAGGTTTTGAAATATACTGATTGGTGCAGGGGATGGTGCTTGCTGGGAGGAGTAGTACGACGACAATTGTAGACAGCTAGAGTAACTGCCGTGTGCAGCTCGGACAGCAGTTAGATGGACTGGGAGTGACTGGTAGGTTGTCTCAGGTATCCGGAGCCATGCTGACTGCAGTGCATCCCACATTTACTGGAGGGTGCATGGGGGAGGATCCATAGAACGAACACAACGGACAAGGCGGCCCCAGAGATGCTCAATTGGGTTCAAGTCTAGGAAATAAGGGAGCCAGGGAAGTACTTGGAAGTCTTGGTCTTGCTCTTCCAACCACTGTCGGGCATTTCTAGACGTTATTTTCCAAGAAGATTCAATTTGCCCCAGAGAAGAGAAACAGCATGTATGGGTGTATGTGATCTGCAAGGATGGATTCATATCCAAATCTGTTCAGATTGCCTTCCACATAGATGAGCGGGCCCAGAGAATGGCGTGAAAAAGTTCCCCAGACTATAACGCTGCCGCCACCAGCTTGTCTTCTTCCAGCACTAGTTTCAGGGTGTTTGTTCTCTGATGTTTCTTGCCTGACATGCCGATGTCCATCCATTCCATGAAGCAGAAAACGGGACTCCTCAGAGAAGGCAACCCTTAGCCAATCAATGGTGGTCCAACTCCAATACAGCCTTTTTTTTTTTTTTTTTGCCAGCATAGGTGCAATGACTATCTTTCTGCATCAATGCTCCATACACATTAGTGTTCACTGAACTGTTGTTTCAGACACATCTGGTAGCCCAGGTTCATTTTCATGCTGAGCTGCTCCACTGTAGTGTGTCGTTCGGCCCTCACACACCTTCATAGCTGATGTTCAACTTTCACATCAGTGGCACGTGGCTCTCCACTCACAGTACACTTTTGTTGAAGCAGCACACGTACAGTTCACAACCTGCGCTGTTTGAGAAATACTGTCACCCTTCGCCTGGCAGCCAATAATCATCCTTTCTGCACATGATAAAACTCCCGCTTTACCCATGACAATGATGAGATTTTGTTCAGTCTATCACACACCTTATATACCCACCAAGCCAGCCGACAACAAGTCACTTCCTTCATGGACTATGCGCTGCTGACGTCGGAAATAGGAGTTAGTCATAATAAGTGTTAAATTGATTATTAACTTGAACTATCCTGCTGGTTGTCCCTGCATGGGAGCAAATGTCAAATCAACATTGTGTTGGTGGACTGACAATTTACAGCATTTGAAGTAGTTTCAATTTACAAAATTTAAAAAACAATTGGGGCACACCATCAATGTGCCTAGCCTGCCAGCTGAAAAAGCTGGACTATCTTCCAAAAGTGATCATGATGAGGTAGACGTTGTTCTTCTTCCTCTCACAGTTATCCACTCCATTGTTTGTTTTATGATACTTCAGTACTCCAATTGATTTATCCAAAAAAGTTTATTTTGGCGCAAGTCAATTTATCTACTGACTTTCTACAAGTTTCAGGTCATGAATTACGAATCTGAGACTACAAAAGAGAGTCCAAAAGGATTGTGAGTCGAGAACTTCACTGTAGTACTCTTTCTGAATACCATAAAAGTGGGTGTATACCTAGAGTTCTAAGATGCAATTTGAGACCCACAATTATTAGCAAAAATACCGAATTCTGTACGCGGTTTCAGAGTATCTTGAATAAATGCTCATTTGACCTGATATTGTTAACTATTGAGTTTCTACAGAAGTCAATTGGTGAAAGAGAAAAATTGCGTAACATAGAAGCCCAATTCTCTTTCACTATGCCACCGGATGAATGAAATAAAATGTGAAAAACTTCCGAACAATTTAAACACCAAAAGTTGATGAGAGATGCAGAGGACTATCACAGCTAAAGAGAGTTTATAGATGGCATGATACCAACAGTCGGGGCAGTTGTAATAGATCTCTCAATTTGTCCTTTGATAGGGGTATCTTGAGTTCGTGTAGCGAATCACCACATGCCCTTAGGCAGCGTTTTTAGGACAAACCAGAGGGACATATTCAGAAAACACCCACCAGACGAGGGGGCCGTAGGAGGACAAGATCGACAACGAATCCTAACTCGATCACAGGTAACCAGGAAAACCTGGTGATTAACATTTCATCTCTAAATTTGTCTCCAGCAGAACTGTCTGTCCTACAAAAATGTCTATCATTTTGTCCCTCCTCTCCCCTTGACCTCTACAAAACAGGAACTAAAAAGATTCTTTAGATCCATCCGCCTCAAAGTACATTTTCAATCTGATCAAGATTAACTTGATTAACTCCCCAGGTGATAGGTGGCAACTAACCCATTATCATCACACTCTAGGATTATGCTTAACAAGCTCCTTTATGCCAACTAGAAGATATCATCCAGACTAAACATATATTGAGCTTGTACAAAGGGAGATTCAGGATACTGTTACACAGTATACTCCCAGGAGTTCTTTTCTCAATATATGATTGTCTGGTATCGCTATATTGATGATATTTTTTGCATAATGGGGGGCCCTGGAGCCCTATTGGGTGTATTTTTTCAATTTCTGAATACAAGGTCTTGTGATCAGAAATTTACCATCCATAGCACCCCCCTTGACACCCTAGTTAGATTAAATGGAAATGGTACTCTTTCCTTTGATTTATATCGAAAATTGACTGATCATAATGGTTTCTTGCACTTTACCAGCTGTCATTCTAAAAATTAAAAGTTAAAAATGTTCTTCTTAAATCCCAATTACATAGAGTTCAAATGATCGTATCCGACCCTATACTACAAAGAACTAGAGCAATAGAAAAACTTTCTGCTAGAGGGTATCCTATATCTCTTCTACAGAGTGAGAAGCGCAAACTTAATAACAATAGGAACGACAGGAAACAAAAGGAAAAACCTTTAAGACTTACATGCGTCAATACTTAACATCCCTTGATCCCAAAAATACATCAGGTCCTGAGGAGACACTGGCCGCTTCTTCATAGGGCCTACCCCAAAATTTCAGAATTTAGCAATCCACCACTATCATACCTTAAGCATGGACACAATGTCAGGGACCGTTTGGTCCATGCTGATATAGGTCCATTACGTAGACCCTTACAACAGCAATATTTTCAATCTCCGAAAAAGGGAACATTCCCCTGACTTCATTGCGCACAGTGTAACAGTATTGCCATGAATAATTTAGCAAACTTTATCCTTCTGTTATATAGATCTAATATTGAGCTATTGAATATATATACAGTACAGACCAAAAGTTTGGACACACCTTCTCATTCCAAGAGTTTTCTGTATTTTCATGACTATAAAAATTGTAGATTCACACTGAAGGCATCAAAACTATGAATTAACACATGTGGAATTATATACTTAACAAAAAAGTGTTAAACAACTGAAAATATGTCTTATATTCTAGGTTCTTCAAAGTAGCCACCTTTTGCTTTGACTACTGCTTTGCACACTCTTGGCATTCTCTTGATGAGACCCTCCACCAGCACCCCCTCACACACACAGTTAGCTCCCCAGGGACCCCCAAACATGCACGCAAGTGGCAGCGCCCTGGGACCACCTCCAGAACCCCCTCTCACACACAAGCAGTACCCCAGGAACCCCACACACAAAGTCAATACCCCAGGGATACCACACAGACACATGCAGCAACCCCCCAGGGACCTGAACTCCACAAGACTCTGCCCCCATTACATGCAAGCAGCACCCCTGGGACCCCTGCTCCCCATTTAGATGCCAGCAGCTCCACAAGTACCCCTGCCCCCCTTTAAATGCCAGCAGCACCCCAAAGGACCCCTGCCCCTCCCCCCTTTAGATGCCAGAAGTAAACCAAGGATGCATGCTCCCATATTTAGATGCCAATGGCACCCCAGGACCCGTGTTTCCACCCCCTTTAGTTGCCAGAAGCACATCAGGGACTTCTGGCCCCTATCCATGGCAACAGCGCCCCAAGGACCCATTAACCCCTTTAAATGCCAGCAGCACAACAAGAATCCCTACTCTCCTTCAGATGAGAGCAGCACGCAAAAGACCTGTCTCCCTCGATACCAATGGCACCCCAGGGACTCCTATACCACCCTAAACATCATTTCAATCCCCCAGATTCCAGGATACAGTCCCATGTAAAACATCAGTCTCTTTTCAGCCCCTCAACTTACAGTCCCATGTAAATACATCACTCCCCTCCCCTCAGCCTCCTCCAATATGCAGTCCCATGCAAAACAATCCTCTCTCTCCCCTTCCATCATGCAATCCCGCAAACCAGTCCTCACAGCTTTCTGTTCTCCATCTACACGAGCTCCGCTCCTGCTTCCTCTATACAGCACAGAGACCCCGCCCTCATCGGAGAGGCTCCGCCCCTTCCTGTGACATCATACCTACCAGGAGAAACTCCACTTTGGTCACGACCGTCTCTGCAAAGCCGTCTGTGTGTGACGTGTATGTAGCAGAGCCATCTGTGTGTGACGTGTATGTAGCTGAGCCATCTGTGTGTGACGTGTGTGTAGCGGAGCCGTCTGTGTGTGACGTGTATTTAGCGGAGCCGTCTGTGTGTGACGTGTATGTAGCGGGGCTGTCTGTGTGTGACGTGTATGTAGCGGAGCCGTCTGCGTTTGACGTGTATGTAGCGGAGCCGTCTGTGTGTGACGTTTATGTAGCAGGACTGTCTGTGTGTGACGTGTATGCAGCGGAGCCGTCTGTGTGTGACGTGTATGTAGCGGAGCCGTCTGTGTGACGTGTATGTAGCGGAGCCGTCTGTGTGTGATGTGTATGTAGCGGAGCCATCTGTGTGTGACGTGTATGTAGCGGAGCCGTCTGTGTGTGACGTGTATGTAGCGGAGCCGTCTGCGTTTGACGTGTATGTAGCAGAGCCATCTGTGTGTGACGTGTATGTAGCGGAGCTGTCTGTGTGTGATGTGTGTGTAGTTGAGCTGTCTGTGTGTGACGTGTATGTAGCGGAGCCGTCTGTGTGTGACGTTTATGTAGCAGGACTGTCTGTGTGTGACGTGTATGCAGAGGAGCCGTCTGTGTGTGACGTGTATGTAGCGGGGCTGTCTGTGTGTGACGTGTATGTAGCGGAGCCGTCTGTGTGACGTGTATGTAGTGGAGCCGTCTGTGTGTGATGTGTATGTAGCGGAGCCGTCTGTGTGTGACGTGTATGTAGCGGAGCCGTCTGTGTGTGACGTGTATGTAGCGGAGCCGTCTGCGTTTGACGTGTATGTAGCAGAGCCATCTGTGTGTGACGTGTATGTAGCGGAGCTGTCTGTGTGTGATGTGTGTGTAGTTGAGCTGTCTGTGTGACGTGTATGTAGCGGAGCCGTCTGTGTGTGACGTGTATGTAGCGGAGCCGTCTGTGTGTGATGTGTATGTAGCGGAGCCGTCTGTGTGTGACGTGTATGTAGCGGAGCCGTCTGTGTGTGACGTGTATGTAGCGGAGCCGTCTGTATGTGACGTGTATGTAGCGGAGCCGTCTGTGTGTGACGTGTATTAGCAGGGCCACAAATCCTAATATATCATCATATTGAGACAATTCTGAAGGCAGTTTTGCATTTCCAGGTTTGGATCTTAAAAGCTCAGGGGACAAATAAAGATTTGTTAAAAAAAAAATATATATATACAGTATATAATACAGCTATACCGGGGAGAATTATTACCACTATAGAATAAACTACTGAACAAAACATATATATTATTTATAGCGGGAGGGGCTATTTACATGGAAGAACTATTGATAATAAAGCCTTGGGAACTATTATTTATAAGGTGGGGTATAATAGTCCCTCCTTATAAATATCCCCCCTTTCTGATATTAAACCGGCAGACAATGGAGGTGACTTGGTCATCATGTACAAAACAGATTACTTAGATGAAATATACGGCCGACCACAGGACACCACAGTATACACTGTGTGCAGAATTATTAGACAAATGAGTATTTTGATCACATCATCCTTTTTATACATGTTGTCCTACTCCAAGCTGTATAGGCTTGAAAGCCAACTTAATTAAATTAACAAATTAAGTAAATCTGGTGATGTGCATCACTGTAATGAGGAGGGGTGTGGTCTAATGACATCAACACCCTACATAAGGTGTGCTTAATTATTAGGCAACTTCCTTTCCTTTGGCAAAATGGGTCAGAAAAGAGATTTGACGGACTCTGAAAAGTCAAAAATTGTGAGATGTCTTGCAGAGGGATGCAGCAGTCTTGAAATTGCCAAACTTTTGAAGCGTGATCACCGAACAATCAAGCGTTTCATGGCAAATAGCCAACAGGGTCACAAGCATGTAGAAAAAAAAAAGGCGTAAAATAAATGCTAATGAATTGAGGAAAATCAAGCGTGAAGCTGCCAAGATGCCATTAGCCACCAGTTTAGCCATATTTCAGAGCTGCAATGTTACCGGAGTATCAAAAAGCACAAGGTGTGCGATACTCAGGGACATGGCCAAGGTAAGGAAGGCTGAAAAATGACCATCTTTGAACAAGAAACATAAGATAAAACGTCAAACTGGGGCAAGAAATATCTTAAGACTGATTTTTCAAAGGTTTTATGGACTGATGAAATGAGAGCGACTCTTGCTGGGCCAGATGGATGGGCCCGAGGCTGGATCAGTAAAGGGCAGAGAGCTCCACTCCGACTCAGACGCCAGCAAGGTGGAGGTGGGGTACTGGTATGGGCTGGTATCATCAAAGATGAACTTGTGGGACCTTTTCGGGTGGAGGATGGAGTGACGCTAAACTCCCAGACCTACTGCCAGTTTCTGGAAGACACTTTCTTCAAGCAATGGTACAGGAAGGAGTCGTTATCTTTCAAGAAAAACATGATTTTCATGCAGGACAATGCTCCATCACATGCATCCAAATACTCCACAGCGTGTCTGGCCAGTAAAGGTCTAAAAGAAGAAAAATAATGACATGGCCCCCTTGTTCACCTGATCTGAACCCCATAGAGAACCTGTGGTCCCTCATAAAATGTGAGATCTACAGGGAGGGGAAACAGTAAGTCCACGTCTCTGAGCAGTGTCTGGGAGGCCGTGGTGGCTGCTGCACGCAATGTGGATCGGAAACAGATCCAGCAACTGACACAATCTATGGATGGAAGGCTTTTGAGTGTCATCGTAAAGAAAGTTGGCTATATTGGTCACTGATTTGTTTTTGGTTTTGTTTTTGAATGTCAGAAATGTTTATTTCTAAATTTTCTGTTGTTATATTGGTTTACCTGGTGAAAATAAACAAGTGAGATGGGTATATATTTGGTTTTTATTAAGTTGCATAATAATTCTGCACAGTAATAGTTACCTGCACAAACAGATATCCTCCTAAGATAGCCAAATCTAAAAAAAAAACCACTGCAACTTCCAAAAATATTAAGGTTTGATATTTATGAGTCTTTTGGGTTGATTGAGAACATAGTTGTTGTTCAATAATAAAAATAATCATCTCAAATACAACTTTCCTAATAATTCTGCACACAGTGTATGAGGTCTTACCACATAACCCTTATTCTCCATAGCTAGGGAGACTCTTGTCTTACCATTAGGAACGAGGGACCATTGATACCCACAAACTCACCAGTATTCTATACTCTTTAATAAAAGACTCCATGGGGGGCATGGCTTGATGCTGATCTAGATGGCCGCTGCTCTGTAGAGCTCCGAGGCCTCACTACCTACTGCAGTTCACAGCGGCAACCGGCGATACCCAGCTGATTGTATGCAGGGAGATCCTCTACGGCCCTATGTTGCGGGAAAATGGTGAAACGGGGGAAGAAAGGTCCCCCAAAGTGGCTAACGGACTTCTTTGCTGCACCGGCCTCGGCCCATGATGGCTCCGGTAAATCTCCCCTTCTATCACTACAGCGCGCAGCAGGCCTCTCTCATGCTGAATACGATAGCGCTTTAGGTGAGAAGTCCCATCAGCTCACCCCACCACATCTGGGGTCCTCTGATGACAGTAACGAATCCCAGGAACGTCGGAAGAGGGCTACAGAGGGCCAGCAGCAATCTCACAAGAGGGGACTACAACCCCCATCACCACCCACTCCAACTCCTGTCGGCCAACCTGAAGTTCCTCCTGCAGTAGCATCCTCCCAGGCAGGCAGTATTACCCCTACACAAAGCCCTGTAAAGCAGAAGATGAGATGGGATACCACGTTTTGCTTTGAATCTCATCCGGCTACAGAAGATCCCCAACTATGCGACTCGGATGTGCTCCAGGCTATCCCTGCAGGTACCCAATCTGCTTCTGAGTCCTTCTTGAAATAATGCCAGCTTTGCATAGATCTATTCAGAAATATATCACTAAGGCGATTACGTCCGTCTCCTCCATGGTTGACTCTCTTGGCAACAGGTTTGACCATGTTGACACTAAAATGGGTGAATTTGCAGTGGCACACAACACTATAGTGGATGTCCATAATGATCTTGAGGAAGAATTGGTGGCAGTCAAACTTAAACTTGCCGACATGGAAAATAGAAATAGACAGAATAATGTTAAGTTTCGTGGCATACCAGAGTCAGTCGGGATTTGATTTCTGCAACAATTACTGAAAGCAACCCTGCCACAATGCTCTGATGCGGATTTGATCATAGACAGGGCCCACTGCTTGCCAAAGCCGAAGGGGATGCCTGATCATATTCCCAGGGACACCCTTGCCCGCATACATTTCTACCATGTCAAAGATCGTCTCATGTTTGAGTCAAGGAAAAGATTATCTTTGCCTGAGCCGTTCAAAGAAATTCAACTATATGCAGACCTTTCTCAGGCGACCATTGCTGCCAGAAGAGAGCTGGCTCCTGTTACAGCGGTCCTCCGTCAACACAATGTTCTCTACAAGTGGGGATTCCCAACTAAAGTTATTGTTATCAGAAATGCAGTGACCTATTCGTTTAATTCCTTTGACACCGGGAAGAGTCTTCTACTCCAGTGGAACCTGCCACCACCTGCGCCTAATATCCGGAAATCCTCAAGGGCTGAGTCCCACAAGTTGGATTGTAAGAGACAGCCAATGTTGTCTTAAGCTTCATTTGTCTGTATAAACTGTTAATGTTGAATGTATTTCTGTGATTCTGTTCCTTTAAGACAGCAGCCATTGTAATTGTGACATGATGCTGGAGTGAGACCCCCCCCCCTTTTATGTCAGCCTGCCTGTTCTGCAGACAGAATGTGAGCAGAGAAGCAGGAAGTGACGAGACAGAGAGCAGCAGCCATCTTAGCAAGTGTTGTATTGAACTGGTGTGGAGATTTTTCTGTACAGCTAAGCTGTATCTTGGTCCAGAGACAAACAGAGTGTAAAGAGACAACAGGACTAGTGAGTCCACGTGAAAGGAACTGTGCTCAGTGGCTGATCAGTGAGACTGACATTGTGACTGTGTATATGGATACCACAGATAGAGACTCGCAGTGCTGTTGATGTACTGGACAGCACCTGCTAAACCCCGGCTTACATCCCAGCTCAGTGTATGGATTCGGCAGGACTGTCAGTGTGCTGAGTGGAATCTGCTGTTGGATTACATTGCATTCATTGGGTTTCCCTGTTAAAGAGGACTTCATTTCTCCCAAGATCCTGATAACCGTGAGGAGAGGATGTTTCGCTATAAAAGAAAGGAACGACTTTGGGCCCCACCGCGCGCTTCTACAGACTGTAAGCGGTCCACCTGGACCACTGGGGAAAAGGGGGTGCACCCAAATGTGAAGTCAGGGTCAGTTAGGGATAGTTTTGAGTATATTGTTCATTCAGTGTCCATACTGCAGAAGTGGACAGAGTAAAAGTAGAAACCATTGCAGAATTTGCCTTGAAATTGTTCATGCTATATTGTATATTTTGCTTGTCTTTAGCCCTGTCATTTTACCTTTAACTAGCCTTTATTAACTTATAGTAAATATATATTTTTTTTCTTGAACTACCGCGTGTGCGTTCATTTCTGGTTGCGGAGTCCAAACCACCTGCCTTGCTCTCGGTTCACAGGATCCTCCGTGGAAATCTACCGCCTCCGCCGAGTGAATAGCCCATAATGGACACACTGTGAGTCACTCGTGGTGCGTTTTGTAATTTCTATTCTATGGCAAACTTCCTCCTAAGTTTGCGCAGTATTACACTGCCCGCTTGTGTAAAACTATTTTCCTTTCTCTTACTGTTGAATAGTTATATGTTGAACACTGTCATTAACGAGTTGTCCCCCTCCAGGCCTAAGGGATTTCTTTTTGGTATCACTCTCATACTTGACTCTTTATGCTACCAGTCTGTATTGCTAACTCTTGAATATATTAATGGGTGTCAAATTGCTGTCACTTAACGCGAGGGGACTAAACAGTCCCTTTAAGCGTTCATTGTTGTGGAAAGAGGCTCTCAGATCTGCAGCAGATGTAATTTTCATACAGGAGACGCTTTTCTGTGACCCTCGTCCACCAAAGTTTTCTCACAAACTGTTCCCTCATGTTTTTTGCTCCAATGCTACCAAGAAGGTTGCGGGTGTTCTAATAGTGATAAAACACATGGTGTCCTTTCAGCTAATACAGGTCATTTCAGATCCCAAGGGACGCTATGTAGCTCTAATCTGTTTGCTTGACAACTGCCCCATCACTATTGTAAATGTATACTGCCCTAACACATCTCAAATTTCCTTTTTAAACTCGGTATTGAAAAAGATTAGGAAGCGTGCACAGGGCCAGGTTCTCTTGTGCGGTGATTTCAGTATTGTACATGATGCTGCTGCCGATTCCACTTATCGCGGCAAGCATCCACCTCAACAATTAGGACCTTGGCTCCGGCAGGCGGAGTTTCATGATGTATGGCGGTGCGTACATTCCTCCGAGAAGGATTATACGCATTATTCTGCTTGGCACCAGTCCTATTCCAGAATAGACATGTTCCTAGCCCAGACTGATATGCTCCTTAGAGTACAATGTTGTGAAATAGGAAATATTATGTGGTCAGACCACGCGCCTATTACACTCAGCATTCGCTCAGATGGTACAACAGCTCCTCCCGTGTCATGGTGAAACAATACATATGTCATGTCCCTGAAATCGGTAACCGAGAAGTTTTTTTAATATTAATTCTCCCTCGGTAGATGATAAGTTTTGCCTCTGGAATTCCCATAAGGCATTTGTTAGGGGCCTAATGATTCACATGCCTCGCGCTTTAAGCGCAAGAGATTGCAATTGATGAAGGAGCTACTTACTTCTATTGCAACTCTACAACAGCAACATAAGGCTGCCCCTAGCCCTGTCCTATTGGCTGCTTTGCGGAAAGCTAGGGATGACTTGAGCGCCCACCTACTGGTAGACTTTGAAAAACACTCCAAACGGTTGAAAGCCTCTTATTACCGGTCATACAATAAAGCGAGCAAATTAATGGCACAAAGAGTTAAGGCGGCAAGGATTAAATCTACAATTCCATTTCTTGTTTCTAAATTGACCACCACAAAACTCTTCCACCCTCAGCAAATTGCTGATGAATTCAGTACTTGTATAACTTGAGGAAAGACCTAGACACCACGCAGCCTTCGGGTATAGATATTAATCGATTCTTAAGCTCCTTACACCTTCCTTCCATCACCCATGCACAGCTGCAGTCTTTAAATGTTTCTATTTCTACTCAGGAAGTGGCTAAGGCGATAGATGGCTTGAAACTCAATAGTCTCCAGGGCCAGATGGGTTTTCTGGGGAATATTACAAGTGTTCAAGCCACTTATTCTCACTCACCTTACTGAGGTGTTTAATCTAGCAATGTTGACAGGAAAATTTCCCCTTGAGATGCTATCCGCAACGATTGTGACGTTGCCCAAACCAGGCAAGGATCCCTCCCAGCCCTCTAACTACCGACCCATATCGTTATTAAATGTGGATGTCAAGTTGTTTGCTAAGGTACTTGCAAACCGACTCCTCGATGTCATGCCCACATTGATAGGTGGAGATCAGGTGGGAATCACTAAGGGGAGACAGGCCCCAGACAGCACGAGACATGTGATCGCGCTGGTTGCGGCGGCCCAGGCCCGGCGCACGCCTTCTCTGCTCCTGTCTTTGGATGCAGAGAAGGCGTTCATTAGGGTACATTGGGGATATCTTTTTGAGGTTTTACATAAATTTGGTTTCTCTGGCCCCATAGCTACTGCAATTTCTGCACTCTATTCTAACCCATCCGCACGAGTGCTGGCAAATGGGGTCTTGTCCCGCCCCTTCTCTATTACCAATGGCACAAGATAGGGGTGCGCACTGTCCCCTTTAATATTTTCTTTAGTGATGGAGCCTTTAGCTGAAACAATCATGTCACATCCTGGCCTTACTGGTATCAAGTTGGGTCGGACAGTCCCTTTCCTACTCTGATAACATCCTACGTACTGTATCCCAAACCCTGAAGGATTTTGGAGTGGTATCATACTACAAGGTTAATGAATCCAAATCCCAGATCTTGGGAATTGGCTTGACTCAAACCAATAGACACCATTTCAAACACACATAGCCCTATCAATGGTGCCCGCAATGTATACCCTATCTGGGAATTCGGCTCACCCCAAACCCAAAAGATTTGGTTAAAGCCATCTTTCCGTTTGTTGGCTACCCTTCAGAAAGAGCTTGATGTTTTATATAAAATGTTGATTCTTCCCAGGATACTTTACTATCTAAGAACTTTAGTGATTCCGTTACCCAAGTCCGTTTTCCTGAGTTTCCAAAAACAAATGATGTCCTTTATATGGAATGGTTGTAAACCCAGAGTAGCTTTACAAACACTTTTTAAGGCAAGAGACAATGGAGGTATGGGTGTACCAAATTTGTACCATTACTATCTAGCCACAACTTTAGGTCAACTTCAATTTTGGTTTACAACGAACCATGATAAATTATGGCCAGCTATGGAGGCCCAAATGGCCGATTGGGAGGGATTCCTGCTAGCGTCAGGACCCGGAAATAGTTTTCCCTTATCTGCTCCACCGGCTGTACAGGCTACGATTGCGGCGTGGCGTGCCTTTTGTGCTATTCTGGGTGGTGATACCCCTGGGGTCACATTGAATCTACCTCTTACAACGCTCCCTCACGAGATACCACATTTATCCCTAGATGCGTGGCGTAGCTGTGGGATAAAGTATGTTTCTGACCTGTACAGAGGCAATACCATAGCGCCCTTCTCTGTGTTGAAGGAGACATATAACCTACCTGCAAAGGAGGCATATACCTATGCTAGATTGGTTTCATATTTGTCTGACACTACCTTGGCTCAACTGTGCTTGTCACAGCCAGCCGCCGACCTCTTGCACCCACAGACTTCCCCAGCTGCTTATAATACTGTACTAAGACTCTGTATCGAATTTTGAATATGGATTGCACCTTTCGTAAGACTAAACATATGTGCTTCTAGGAAGACGAACTAGGCCGTAGATTTGGGGCCGGTCACTGGCGGGAGGCGATTAGATGGGCTAAGCGATCTACAGTATGTACCTCACACTGGGAGCAATATAGCAAACTACTTTTCGCTGGTATTACCCTCCTCTACTCCTAGCTAAGTTTTACCCATCGTGTCCATCTTGCTGTTGGAAAGGCTGTGGAGAGACTGGCTCTCTGTTTCATGTGTTCTGGCACTGTCCACTCATTCAGCCCTTTTGGGTTTCTGTGCTTTCATTGCTAAATAGCCTGTGTGGTGGAGTGGTGGGAAATACACCCGAAATGGCACTCCTCCTGCTGGGCATCCACATAACGCCATGCAGATATAGGACCGTCTTACGCCAGGTACTTGGGGCTGCTTGTCTACTTATTGCATGCAATAATGGAAGCCTGGACAGATTCAGAAAACATTGGGAGCCATGGGCAACATCATTCCCTCCACCGTACACCCATTGAACCCATTGACGGCCTATACGCCTTGGCCTTTCCTGGCACTATGAGTATTGCAGTTTATTTTATTTTATTCCTGTAATCTCTTGGAGGGGACACTCTGCTTGATTATTCCTGAAACACCTATACGCTATCTCTCTAATTAATTACTTTGAAGGTTAATACCTGGTAGCAGATGGGTCTGCACATTTGTTTGCGTGGCGGGCTATCTGCTTTGTGGGTTGATGGGAGTGATCCGATCCTATTTGTTCTTTAGGCCTGTTCTATGTTCCTTTGTCATTTGTTCTTTGCCTTATTTTCTGCTTGTTCCGATCTTCTCCCCCCCCCTTCCCTCATGGCAAAACGATTGATGTTCCATACTGCCTTTACCGTGTTAGGCTTTTCATATGTCTGTAAAGACTTACATGCTCTTAATATGCCTTGCTATATGTATCTTTGTACTGATGTACTTCTCTTGAGTCTATTGTATTATCCTTTGTATATGCAAAATCGTTCCTGCTGGTCACTTCCATGTTCTTATCCATCATACGACAAACAGGCCCCATACCCAAGGAGGCATTTCTGGTTACCTTAGACATGGTGAGCTTATACACGTCTATACAACACTCCAAGGGCATAACTGGGAATATCACATACTGATCCCAACAATATATCACTGTGTATTGATTTATTGAAATTGGTCCTAGAAGAGAATTATTATTTATTTCCAGATACATTTTATATTCAGAGACGGGGCTATAGGGTCCAATATGGCTCCTCCATACGATAACATCTACAGGAACTACTTTGAAGAGCAATTTATCTTCCCCAAGAGTCATTTTCCCACTAACGCCCTCATCTGGAGGAGATACATTGACGATGTTTTCTGTATTTGGACAGGATGACTAGACTCCTTACTAGAAGTTACAGGTTAACAACACATGGCCTGAATTGCCATTTACACTACGTTACTGCGCAGTAGAGGTGGATTATCGGCTGTAGAGCACAGAGCAGCACTGGGACAATAGCACACGACGACAGAATCAGAAAAGAAGGAGGGGCCATCCCGCAGGAGGAAGCCTGGAAGGAAGATAGGTAAATATGATGGAGTGGATGGGGGGGGGGGGGAGTAGTAGTGACATTCTGTTTCCGGAAACAGTGAAACGGATCCGGATAATCAGCAAATGTCCCTGGGGCGGTCACATGACCTGAATAGGAAAAATAGGAATTGTTTGTCTGTAACTTTCTGTAGCTGCTTAGAATTAGATTCTTCCGATGTGGAACTATGGGTCCTAGGAAACCCTGCAATATGTAGTTCTTAAGACTAATATGCTTTGATTATGATGAGTAAGGGGGTATGTCAAGACCCTCCTCCTGCCAATGACCAATCATAATTACCGGTTTCTGTACATGGTCTGTGATGATTGACATGACCATTTACTTTCCTGTATAAAATCTTATGCTATGTTTTTAATAAGCAAAAATTTGCTTTGATAACACCGAGTGCTGTGTGTCAGGCCAGTTCTTCCTTCGTGAGCTCACGATATTATATATATACACACGGATTACAAATAATTTGGCACCACTTGACAATCAGAATATTGAACCCGTTTTGGGTTTCGATAACAGTTGGAGATACTGCTGAGATCAAGGACCAACCTGTGAACCCACTAAACCCGAGATCTATCAGGTGATGATCTGCACATCTGAACGGACAGAATAGGAGCTGCAAAACGGTAAATTTTGGGTGTTAGGTGTGGTGGTAAGTAAAAGGGAAGTTATATTCAGAGGGTTCGGTCCTTAGTAAAAAGAATTCTGTATTTCCCTCAGATATAAAGAGTGATTGTCAGGTGGTTTCTTTTGGTCGAAAAAGGTCACGAGTGCAACAAATGGTTGTTAAAGATCCTTGTTCCTTACTCTGGATAAAGGCCTTGTCCGCATTGTATATGTACCGGGACTAAGCTGGTGGAGGAACTCATTTTGATGACTGGGCTTAAATGCTGTACCAAACACAGGAAGGAAATCATATGAGTAATTGGTAAACAGAAGAGACCACATACCAGGAAAACCCAGAAGGGAATTTATTTGTGCAAAAACATCCTTAGATATTGAGGAAGAAGTGTTGAAATTGATTTTGCTTTGCATCTTGTGCTATTGAGCTGAGTAGAAGTGGAAGGAACCCATTTTGCTGTGGAATTGCTCTTAGACAAATCGACAGATATTGTTCTGAATTATCCACTCCTAGTTCTAGCACCGCATGACATTGCTGCCGAGTTAACACAAGTACATCCATGATATTTATCAAATGCAACACATCTCCGCATACAACATGCATTACTTATGCCATCAAATGTCACATGGTCTATGGTCCACTGGACCTACGGATGTGGAGAGATTGGCAGTAGAACCTGCCCAAGTTAAACTAAAACCTGGAGCTCCCTTGCCTCGAAAGAAGCTGTACCCGCTCAGCCCTGCCCAAGCTGATGCCATCACTGCGGCCATTGTTGATTTCCTAAAAGTGGGAGTCCTGATAAAAACCAGGTCTCCGTGTAACACACCCCTTTATGCCATTAAAAAGAAAACGGGGAAAGGTGAACCCTCAAGATATTGAATGGTACAGGATCTGAGGGCTGTTAATGAAGCTACTGTTCTAGAGACCTCAGTTGTCCCAAACCCATATATTTTGTTATCACAAATTCCCAGTACCACCACTGGTGAAAGTCAAAAGCCACAGCAAAGCGGATACTCCTGAGAGAAGGGGAATGGCCAAGCAGGTGGCTAAGAGAGTGACAGCCTGCACTATACCACAGGTAATGGTCGCCGCTCCTGCTGACATAACAGTCTCCCCTGCTTTACTTAAGATATTATAGAAACAAGATTCTCAAGAAGAATTCCAGGAATGGCAACGCAAAGGAGGCACAGAGAGAGTGGATGGACTTTGGCAGAAGGAGAATAAACTTTGTTTTCCTCGGACACTCTATCCTATGATGGCTCAGGTATCACATGGTGTGACACACCAATCTAAGACTGCAATGAATGATTTGGTAAGTGCTCACTGGTTTCCCCCTGGATTCAGCACTGTTGCAGCAGCTTTCACTCAGGCATGTATGATATGTGCCTTGAACAACCAGGGTAGGACTGTGAAGCCACCTAAGAAGCTCACGCCATGTCCACGCCACGTCCACTGTATCCTTTCCAGAGACTACAGATTGATTATATTCGATTACCAAAGTTGGAATGCTATGAGTATGTCTTGGTGTGTGTTGATCTCTTTTCAGGAAGGCCGGAGGCATATCCAGTAACAAAAGCCACAACACAAGTCACTGCAAAGAAACTTTTGTCAGAAATTGTGTGCAGGTATGGTGTACCATAGACTATTGAAAGTGACAATGGAACTCATTTCACAGGGGAAATTATGACGTCTATCCTAAAAGCAGTAGGGATAGAACAAGCTTTTCGTACTCCATACCATCCACTAAGTAGTGATAGAGTAGAAAGGTTAAATGGTACCTTGAAGTCAAAAATCCAAAAGGCCATGGCTGAGACAAGTAGGCCTTGGACTGAGTGCCTTCCCCTAGCACTCTTCTCAGTAAGGTACACGCCAGATAAGAGGACAGGTCTGAGTCCATTTGAGATCCTTTTTGGGACAGCCCCTAGGTTAGGACTGTATTTTCCACAATTGCTCCAGATGCAATATGGTATGATGAAGGACTATGTAATAACCTTACAGAAACAGGTGACTAATGTACATTCTTGAGTTTTCTCTTCCCTTCCAGATCCTGAAGCGGTTCCAGGCTCTCATGCCCTCCAGCCAGGAGACTGGGTGGTGATAAAGAGACATGTGAGAAGGACTCTGGAGCCTCAATACGACGGTCCCTTCCCGTTGACGACCAGCACTGCTGTGAAACTGCAAGGAAAACCTAACTGGGTGCACGCCAGCCATTGTAAGAAGGTGACAGCCCAAACGGAAGGATGTTGAAGAAATTCTACCTGATGATTTTGATTTTTATCTCGGTGGTGTCCTCACTGAATGACTTTCTTAAGGACAAATGAGACAAACTGATTAAGCACCACCAGGTCCTGATACGGGATATGGATCCTGAAAAGAAGCCCAAGGACTGTTGGATCTGCACCCACAGCCCAATATCTGCTACCACTATGCCTTATTCAGCCGCACCCCTGACTAAAACTGAATTGTTTAATGGTAAATGTGATGATGATGTATTTTATCCTAATGATCCCCAAAGGAGAGAGATAGCAAACACGAGTGTCCCTCTGCCGATAGCAGGATGGGTGACCTTACCATGGTGGCAGGTAAACCTAACCACAACCCCGGGACACACTCAGGTCCTTGTGTATAAGGAAGTTAAGTGGGTCCAAAAGGAGGTCATTGGGACTTTAAGAATAGGAGAGATACCAGAGGACAGAATCCAAATTAGTTTTGACAAGATTTCAGGATCTAGAAACACAGCAGACACTTTCAGACCCATGTTCATTGAAAGATACATACATAACGCTTCATGGCCTTATGTGAAACTGTTCCCAAGTGGGAATAAGGAGGGTTATCACGATTCCTAATTTCAACCTCCCCAACTCGACCCAAGCTCAAGTCTGTTGCTCCTTTCTTTGTGCCTTAGCTAAGTTTGTTGAAAGATCGGTGGTCATGGCAAGAGAGCTGAACTTAACCATGGATACAATAATGGATTCCTCGTCGGGCAGGTTCCCCATCCCTTTGTCACATTTACAGGCCATGAAATCTAAGATCACTGACAGTAGGCTTGTCGACATCTGGTGGATCTTTCATCCCCAAGTCAGAGACTACACCTATTTTTCACAAGTCCACAACACACACAGTAGATTAGACAACTCCCTTATCAATCACCATTTGCTCGCATGGGACCCTCGTGCTAACATAGTTCCTACCGAGTGGTCTGACCAAGCTCTCATTCACCTTTCTTTGACAATCCCTGATCAGTCTGGAGGTGAGTGGGGCTGGACTCTTAAAACCCAACCTTTCAAACACCAAGCGTGCACAGCGGCGATTTCACAAGCCTTTACGGACTTTTTTCACCATCATGAACGTGACAAGATCCCTCTCCCAATGCAATGGGAAGCATTAAAGACTGTCAACGGGGGTTTTCATTCAACATGGCTCCTTCTTACTCTAATACAAACACCAGAATCCTCCCGTAAACGCAACAGTCGTTCACAAAGGCTTGTGGACTTACTGGAAGACAGATGCAAAGTGAGGCAATTTAGACACCAAATATGAAGCACACGAATGCACTAAAAGGTTCTATTATGAGTTTACTAACAAGCGCGGCAGCTCTCTAGAAAAATGTCTCCACCTATGGGAGCCCACTGAGTTTGTTACTACCATCAAAAACGACACTGGGAAGTCCCTGTCCCTCCCTGATGCTATAGATAAATCTTTCCAAAAGTACTACCGAAATCTCTACAATCTTAGGGACCCCCTCAGATTTACAACTGCAAGATATGCAAAACAGGATTGACGATTATGTGTGAATTCTCTGACGTCTAACAAGTTCTGATTTAGAGATAAAACATTTCCCACATTATGAGCATGAATATGGCTTCTCCCTTGTGTGAGTTCTTTGATGCTCAACAAGATGTGATGTGCGAGTAAAACATTTCCCACATTCTGGGCATGAATATGGCTTCTCCCCTGTGTGAGTTCTTTGATGCTTAACAAGAGTTGATATACGAGTAAAACATTTCCCACATTCTGGGCATGAATATGGCTTCTCCCCTGTGTGAATTCTTTGATGTTCAACAAGATATAATTTGTGAGCAAAACATTTCCCACATTCTGGACATGAATATGGCTTCTCCCCTGTGTGAATTCTTTGATGCATAACAAGATGTGATTTGCGAGTAAAACATTTCCCACATTCTAGGCATAAAAATGGCTTCTCCCCTGTGTGAATTATCTTATGTTTAACAAGAGATGATTTCTGAGCAAAACATTGCCCACATTCTGAGCAAGAATAAGGCTTCTCCCTTGTGTGAGTTTTTTGATGTTCAACAAGATGTGATTTGTGAGTAAAACATTTCCCACATTCTAGGCATAAAAATGGCTTCTCCCCTGTGTGAATTATCTTATGTTTAACAAGAGATGATTTCTGAGCAAAACATTGCCCACATTCTGAGCAAGAATAAGGCTTCTCCCTTGTGTGAGTTTTTTGATGTTCAACAAGATGTGATTTGCGA
Organism: Leptodactylus fallax; assembly: GCA_947044405.1. Taxonomy (NCBI): domain Eukaryota; kingdom Metazoa; phylum Chordata; class Amphibia; order Anura; family Leptodactylidae; genus Leptodactylus; species Leptodactylus fallax. The sequence continues at coordinate 810,292 of CAMRHE010000576.1, forward strand.
GAAAAACATTTTCCACATTCTGTGCATGAATGTGGCTTCTCTCCTGTGTGAATTTTTTGATGTTGAACAAGATTTGATTTGTGAGTAAAACATTTCCCACATTCTGGGCATGAATATGGCTTCTCCCCTGTGTGAGTTCTCTGATGTATAACACCTCTTTTGCATTTTTCATTTTGCTTAACGGACTGTGATGAATTAAAAGAAAAATCTTTCTCCTTAAGGGCTGAGGGTATATCTGGGGTAATGGCATGTTCTCCATATGGATCTTGTGTGATACCATGATCCTCTGCTTTATAATCTGTAGATATCAGATGTCCCTCTGAGCTCCTGGTACAGGCATCTGACAAGAAGAAAACTGATTTTACTATTTTTGAATAACATAACCTTATAAGTATATTCCCCACTGAGCTGCTGCTGCCTGAGACGCTTCAAACTGTGTGAAGAAGTGAAGTCAGTGGCACAGGCAGCAAACGATGGCAGCGCGGCCTACTTCATTAGTACTCACTGTGCCGAGACGGAGGTCAGTGATAGTGAATAGTAATGAAGCGGGGCAGGAGACGCCACCACTGCTCTAGGTCACTGTAGAGGTGAACACAATCCATGGCTGCTTAAATATGGCCACTTATGTGGAATAATACTGTAGGATGCCATAAATCTTACTGTATTACACCCCATACACACAATAGAATCCAAACCACATCAGATGGATTTCCCAGCCCGAACTCACCGCGGATCTGCTGTCCCATACAGTATGTAGTATGGGTCTGTGAAGTCACAAGGAAGCAGGGACTCCTAGCTTCATAGATCATTAAGATACGGGGAGTCTTGGTGTGTGGACGGAGTTCGGAATGGGAAATTTGACTGATGTACAGACCAGATTTTCTGGTCCAGATTACATAGTGTGATTGGGATCTAAGGTGAGGCTTACACAGTAAAATTTGTAGAAGCTGCTTCAGGAATTCAGAAGAAGAATTTTTCCGCTTTACCAAATCAGCCACCGAATCTCCATCACATTCCTTACTGGCCAGGCGGTATTTTCCACCTCCCATTTATTTCCATAGAGCTCGGAGGTGGAATCTGCCTGAAGATCGAGCAGGAGGATTATTTTTTCCGCTACCTGAAATAATCTGCTATATAATTCTGGTAAATTCTTTCCCTTCACGAGGACTGACAGACGGTGAGGAAGAAATTTGCCTCGTTCACATAGATGTCAAGTCCATATTCCTGCTGTACGTTATATTCTATACTACATTTATTATCCCCTATAGCGGTATCACATTTATATTCATGTATTATTAGTATTTTAGCTGAATCGGGGAACAACAAATAGTCTAAAAAATGACTGAATAGAATGAGTGACCCTTCTGTGCTTTATATAGTGGTGACTCCTCACCTGGGCGGTTACCTGTAGGAATGTCCTCCTCACACTCCTCATCACCTCTCACATAGGGATCTTCCTTTATTGTCACAGATAGAGCATTAATGTCCTTCAGATCTTTATCCTGATGGAAAATCTGTGAAACAAATAATGTAAAAGTCACCGGACAAATGGGGAAGTCACAGAGAATGTTCTACATCATTAATCCGCATGAAGATCAAAGATGTCCTGACAGTAGCTGCAGGTCTCTGAGAAGCTGGAGAAACATATTAGATGGCGGCTCAATGACACCGCCCATGTATATAACCATCTAATACTGCTGGATACAACAAGACTGACCACAAGGACTTCACAGCCCGTCTACACATCATAGGGAATATCTCCATCTACCTGATCATCCTGTGGAAGAAGAGGACTGGGACATCTCTCCGGTGTTGTCCTCTTACTGGATCTACCTGTAGGAAACACAGACAGGGACTGAATTCATTCTGTACATACAAATAATGGAAGTCCATGTGTATATAGTCATGTCTATTACCTGCTGATGTGAGGGGCTGGTGGTCCTCCATCATCACCTCCTTGTACAGATCCTTGTGTCCTTCTAAATACTCCCACTCCTCCATGGAGAAATAGACAGCGACATCCTGACACCTTATAGGAACCTGACAACACAATGATACAGTCATCACCCAGACCCCTCCAGTTACTGTATAATGTCCCAGCATTCCCAGCAGTGTCACCTCTCCAGTCAGCAGCTCCAGCATCTTGTTGGTGAGTTCTAGGATCTTCTGTTCATTGATCTCCTCCTGTATCAGGGGGTGAGGTGGAGGCCCTGGGATTAGGCTCAGGATTCCTCCATATCCTTCATACACAGGAGCCTGACAGCGCCCTCTAGAGGTCTTCTTCACTACTGTGTAATCCTGGTTATGTGGAGACACATTAATAAATATCACTACATCCATGTCCAGAGTCCATCACCTCTCCAGTCATATCATCTGTTATTACTATAGATAAGAATGATGTAATGTGACATCATCAGAATCTCTCACCTCTCCAGTAAGCTGGTAGATGATCTCTAGGGTGAGATTTAATAGACTTTCCGCCATCTTGTTCCTGTCTCTTTCCATCCTTGATGGATCAATCAGGAATATTCTCTTATATAGAAGATACTGAGAGGATTCTATATTGTAGGAACCTGAATGGAGAGAAGATGAGACAATGTAATCACATGCAATAAATTTACCACTTATTATGATCACCTTAAAACCACATGGTACCCATCGCCTCCTCCAGTTCCTTCACACTGGACCAGTTCCTGCCCCCAATTTCACCAGGACAAGCCATTACTTACACTCCCCCTCTCTCACTTCATGGCTGTAAGGTGAAGCGCACATTAAGTGGCACATGCTGGAGCGTCAGTCTGAGCAGCAGAATACGGTGAATGACTACTACATGCAGAAAACCACAAACACAATGGAGTGGATCAAAAATAAAAACATTAGATATCCACTCTTTTTCTATAAAGAAATAAGATATTCCAATCTCAAGGTGGTGCCAGAAGATATGGGAAAATCCGTCACAGTTTGTTGTATGATACTTCAGCACTCCAATTGATTTATCCAAAAACCTTATTCCAACATATTAGTAAAAAGACTTGTTCTCCCAGCAAAAAGATTAGTAGATAAATGACTCATCAATAACAGTGCCCGAACTCCCCATGTATAGGCTGTCAATGTCCCACGCCAATAGGGCAGCTATGATAAATCCAGTACAACCATAGCAGTATATATTCAAATTCACATGGATAAATATGTCATAGACCAAAATTTATTATGCTTACTTATATAGCGCCATCATATTCCGCAGCGCTTTACAGACATTGACAGTCACTATCCCATATAGGGCTCACAATCTCCATTCCCTACCAGTATGACTTTGGAGTGTGGGAGGAAACCGGAGTACCCGGAGGAAACCCTCTATAGATCTATATAACAGTATTGCTGAATTATTCATGGCAATACTGTTACACTGTGTGCAATGAAGTCAGGGGAATGTTCCCTTTTTCGGAGATTGAAAAAATTGTTGTTGTAAGGGTCTACGTAATGGACCTATATCAGCATGGACCAAACGGTCCCTGACATTCTGTCCATGCTTAAGGTATGATAGTGGTGGATTGCTAAATTCTGAAATTTTGGGGTAGGCCCTATGATGATGTGGCCAGTGTCTCCTCAGGACCTGATGTATTTTTGGGATCAAGGGATGTTAAGTATTGACACATGTAAGTCTTAAAGGTTTTTCCTTTTGTTTCCTGTCGTTCCTATTGTTATTAAGTTTGTGCTTCTCACTCTGTAGAAGAGATATAGGATACCCTCTAGCAGAAAGTTTTTCTATTGCTCTAGTTCTTTGTAGTATAGGGTCGGATACGATCCTTTGAACTCTATGTAATTGGGATTTAAGAAGAACATTTTTAACTGTTTTAGGATGGCAGCTGGTAAAGCGCAAGAAACCATTACAATCAGTTGGTTTTCAATATAAATCAAAGGAAAGAATATCATTTCCATTTAATCTAACAAGGGTGTCAAGGAAGCTGACTTCAAGGGGGATGCTATGGATGTCAGATCACCAGACCTTGTATTCAGAAATTGAAAAAATTCATGCAATAGGGCTCCAGGGCCCCCTCCATAGGCAAAAAATATCATTAATATAGCAATACCAGACAATCATATATTGAGAAAAGAACTTCTGGCCATTTGTTCAAGATACTCTCAAACCGTGTACAGAATTTGGGATTTTTGATAAAAATTGTGGGTCTCAAATTGCATCTTAGACCTCTAGGTATATGCCCACTTTTATGGTATTCAGAGGGAGTACTACAGTGAAGTTATTATTGTTTATATAGCGCCATTAATTCCATGGTGCTCTGTACATTATTATATTAATTCCATGGTGCTCGGTACATTATTATATTAATCCCATGGTGCTGTACATTATTATATTAATTCCATGGTGCTGTACATTATTATATTAATCCCATGGTGCTGGACATTATTATATTAATCCCATGGTGCTGTACATTATTATATTAATCCCATGGTGCTCTGTACATTATTATATTAATCCCATGGTGCTGTACATTATTATATTATTTCCATGGTGCTGTACATTATTATATTAATCCCATGGTGCTCTGTACATTATTATATTAATCCCATGGTGCTCTGTACATTATTATATTAATCCCATGGTGCTCTGTACATTATTATATTAATCCCATGGTGCTGTACATTATTATATTAATCCCATGGTGCTGTACATTATTATATTAATCCCATGGTGCTCTGTACATTATTATATTAATTCCATGGTGCTCTGTACATTATTATATTAATCCCATGGTGCTCGGTACATTATTATATTAATTCCATGGTGCTCTGTACATTATTATATTAATTCCATGGTGCTGTACATTATTATATTAATTCCATGGTGCTCTGTACATTATTATATTAATTCCATGGTGTTCTGTACATTATTATATTAATCCCATGGTGCTCTGTACATTATTATATTAATTCCATGGTGCTCTGTACATTATTATATTAATCCCATGGTGCTCTGTACATTATTATATTAATCCCATGGTGCTCTGTACATTATTATATTAATCCCATGGTGCTCTGTACATTATTATATTATTCCCATGGTGCTCTGTACATTATTATATTATTCCCATGGTGCTCTGTACATTATTATATTAATCCCATGGTGCTGTACATTATTATATTAATTCCATGGTGCTGTACATTATTATATTAATTCCATGGTGCTTTACATTTGAGGGTTTACATACAGTACACAAGATATACAGAACAGATAATACTAACAGTGATCACTGGCACAGTGGGATAGAGGGCCCTGCCCGCAAGGGCTTACAATCTATGAGGGAAGAGGGATAGAGACAGAAGGTGGGGGTAGAGGCTGTACAGATGGTGGTTTGGAGACAGTAGTGTTATTGAAGGTTGTAGGCCTTCTAGGTCTTTGGAGGATCGGAGGTTATGTGCGGGCAGGTAGCAGGAGATTAGGTCGGAGATATATGGAGGGGACAGGTTGTGGATGGCATTGTATGTCAGTGTTAGTAATTTGAATTCTATTCGCTGGGCAACGGGTAGTCAGTGAAGGGATTGGCAGAGCGGAGCGGCGGATGAATAACGGGGGTAGAGGTGTATTAAGCGAGCAGCACAGTTTAAGGTGGACTGGAGGGGGCGAGAGTGTTAGCTGGGAGGCCATGGAGAAGTTTATGACTCACAATACTTTTGGACTCTCTTTCATAATCTCAGATTCGTAATTCATGACCTGAAACTTGTAGAAAGTCAGTAGATAAATTGACTTGCGCTAAAATAAAGTTTTTTGGATAAATCAATTGGATTGCTTTAGTATCATAGAACAAACAATGGAGTGGATAACTGTGAGATGAAGAATAACTTCTACCTCATCATGATCACTTTGGAAGATAGTCCAGCTTTTTCAGCTGGCAGGCTAGGCACATTGATGGTGTGCCCCAATTTTTTTTTAAATTTTGTAAATTGTAACTACTTTAAATGCTGTAAATTGTCACTCCACCAACACAATGTTGATGTGGCATTTTCTCCCATGCATTGATAACCAGCAGGATAGTCCAGGTATATAATCAATTTAACACTTAATGTACTATGACCACCTCCTACTTCCAACGTCAGCAGTGCATAGTCCATGAAGGAAGTGACTTGTTGTGGGCTGGCTTGGTGGGTATATAAGGTGTGTGATAGGCTGTCTAAACACATATCACTCATTGTTGTCTTGGGTAAAGGGGCGATTTATCAGTTGCAGAAACGATGATTATTGGCTGCCAGGCCAAGGATGACAGTATTTCTCCAACAGTGCAGGTTGTGAACTGTTTTTGTGCTGCTTCAGCAAAAGTGTACTGTGAGTGAAGAAATGGCACCATTGGAGATCAATAACGTAGAAACTGTGGAGAACCACATGCCACTGATGTGAAAGGTGAACGTCAGCTATGAAGGTGTGTGAGGGCCGATCAACACACTACAGTGGAGCAGCTCAGCATGAAAATGAACCGGAGCTACCAGATGTGTCTGAAACAACAGTTCAGTGAACACTAATATGTATGGAGCTTCGATGCAGAAAGATTGGACCACCTTTGATTGGCTAAGGGTTGCCTTCTCCAAGGAGTCCCGTTTTCTGCTTCATGGAATGGATGGACATCGGCATGTCAGGCAAGAAACATCAGAGAACAAACACCCTGCAAGCAGTGCTGGAAGAAGACAAGCTGGTGGCGGCAGCGTTATAGTCAGGGGAATTTTTTCACGCCATTCTCTGGGCCCGCTCATCTATGTGGAAGGCAATCTGAATAGATTTGGGTATGAATCCATCCTTGCAGATCACATACACCCATACATGCTGTTTGTCTTCTCTGGGGCAAATTGAATCTTCCTGCAAAGTAACGTCTGGAAATGCCCGACAGTGGTTGGAAGAGCAAGACCAAGACTTCCAAGTACTTCCCTGGCTCCCTTATTCCCTAGACTTGTACCCAGTTGAGCATCTGTGGGGCCACCTTGTCCGTTGTGTCCGTTCTATGGATCCTCCCCCATGCACCCTCCAGTAAATGTGGGATGCACTGCAGTCAGCATGGCTCCAGATACCTGAGACAACCTACCAGTCACTCCCAGTCCATCTAACTGCTGTCCGAGCTGCACACGGCAGTTACTCTAGCTGTCTACAAGTGCCGTCGTACTACTCCTCCCAGCAAGCACCATCCCCTATACATCCCCTATAAACTATACATACAGCTAAAGCTCAAAGAGCGACACTCCGGCTTCATAAAGCTCCACCAGAAGATACCGGAACTTCTTATATTCTACATAATGTCACCTATTCTGGGGTTTTCTACCTCCTGTCCCTCTTGTTATTTCTCAGCCTATGTCATACAAGGTGTCTGGTGACAGAGGTGGATTCACGCCATGAAGTGATCCTGCAGAGCTGCGCTCCATCTTACAGATGTAAGGACTCCTCACGTAGCTTTGCTTGGTCAGACATCTTACTGCGGATCCCAGACAGATCTTATTTCATGTCCATCACTATGTAATTCTAGTAATCTCTTAGGATCAGCCACTTCCTTTACTTACACTAATAGTTGCTTCTGGTTTGGCACTTCTGCTGATGTACCCGAATGCCTTTTCATGTTGTTCCCCCAATTGTTATTGTACACCCCCATATCGCCTCCGCACATGTACTGACCTCATTTATGGTAAGTACATCTATGACCCAGACGACCCCATTCCCATCTATCACACCAACCTCATCCCCTACCAGCTTTACCCAACACTTAGATGTCACAGCTGCCGCTAAGACGAGACGTCCCCCCTCCCCCTCAGACAGTGCCCCCGATTTACAGGGAGAGTCACTTTCTATTACTCGGCTCCACTGGGAAGTTTGGGTGTCCATTAGTGTCCATGTAGTGCAGATACATATGGAGCTACAGAGGAGGGGGGAGCGGAGCTGAGGCCGTGCTGGGGAGAGGGAGGAGAACATGTGGCCAGTACTAGGGGGCGACACCGAGCCAAAAGTCTGACCATAGAAGAGGCTGCAGACTGGAAATGAGGGGGACTGAATGTATGAGAAGGGCTGAGAGCGAGCACTTACCTCCTCCTGTACAGCTACCATGTGCTCACAGGACCTGTGATGATGTCATAGGTGTGGGAGGAGTCACATGATCAGTTCCTACTGTTATAGCTTCATCTGTGCAGAATATACTAAATCCTAGTTAGCTAAAGGACCTGTGATGATGTCACATGTGTGGGAGGAGTCACAGAATCACATGTGCAGATATTAGAGGTCTCTGCAAAACTGTCTGTGTGTGACGTGTATGTAGCAGAGCCGTCTGTGTGTGACGTGTATGTAGCGGAGCCGTCTGCGTGTGACGTGTGTGTAGCGGAGCCGTCTGCGTGTGACGTGTATGTAGCGGAGCCGTCTGTGTGTGACATGCATGTAGCGGAGCCGTCTGTGTCCAATGTTTGTGTTCTTTTGCCCATATTAATCTTTTCCTTTTATTAGCCAGTCTCAGATATGGCTTTTTCTTGGCCACTCTGCCCTGAAGGCCAGCATCCCTGAGTCGCCTTTTCACTGTAGACGCTGACACTGGCGTTTTGCGGGTACTATTTAATGAAGCTGCCAGTTGAGGACCTGTGAGGCATCGATTTCTCAAACTACAGTCATGGCCAAAAGTTTTGAGAATGACACAAATATTATATTTTCACATGATCTGCTGCCCTCTGGTTTTTATGTGTGTTTGTCAGATGTTTTTATCACATACAGAAATAGAATTGCATTCATATTATGAGTAACAGAAGCTTATATTGACAGAATGAGTTAATGCAGCAAGTCAATATTTGCAGTGTTGACCCTTCTTCTTCAGGACCTCTGCAATTCTCCCTGGCATGCTCTCAATCAACTTCTGGACCAAATCCTGACTGATAGCAGTCCATTCTTGCAGAATCAATGCTTTCATTTTGTCTGAATTTGTTGGTTTTTGTTTGTCCACCCGTCTCTTGATGATTGACCACAAGTTCTCAATGGGATTAAGATCTGGGGAGTTTCCAGGCCATGGACCCAAAATCTCTATGTTTTGTTCCCTGAGCCATTTAGTTATCACCTTTGCTTTATGGCAAGGTGCTCCATCATGCTGGAAAAGGCATTGTTGAGCGCCAAACTGCTCTTGGACGGTTGGGAGAAGTTGCTCTTGGAGGACATTCTGGTACCATTCTTTATTCATGGCTGTGTTTTTAGGCAAGACTGTGAGAGAGCCGATTCCCTTGGCTGAGAAGCAACCCCACACATGAATGGTTTCAGGATGCTTTACAGTTGGCATGAGACAAGACTGGTGGTAGCGCTCACCTCTTCTTCTCCGAATAAGCTGTTTTCCAGATGTTACAAACAATCGAAAAGGGGATTCATCAGAGAAAATGACTTTCCCCCAGTCCTCAGCAGTCCACTCCCTGTACCTTTTGCAGAATATCAGTCTGTCCCTGATGTTTTTTCTGGAGAGAAGTGGCTTCTTTGCTGCCCTCCTTGAGACCAGGCCTTGCTCCAAGAGTCTCCGCCTCACAGTGCGTGCAGATGCACTCACACCTGCCTGCTGCCATTCCTCAGCAAGCTCTGCACTGCTGGTAGCCCGATCCCGCAGCTGAAACACTTTTAAGAGACGGTCCTGCCGCTTGCTGGTCTTTCTTGGGCGCCCTGGAGCCTTTTTGGCACCAATGGAACCTCTCTCCTTGAAGTTCTTGATGATGCGATAGATTGTTGACTGAGTTTTGGGGCATAAAGTTCATTTTCTAGGCAAATATTGACTTTGCAAGTAATTGCTGTTAAGCTGATCACTCTTTATAACATTCTGGAGTATATGCAAATTGCCATTAGAAAAACTGAAGCAGTAGACTTTGTAAAAATTAATATTTGTATCATTCTCAAAACTTTTGGCCATGACTGTAGAGACTCTAATGTACTTGCCTTGTTGCTCAGTTGTGCAGCAGGGCCTCCCACTTCTCTTTCTACTCTGGTTAGAGCCTGTTTGTGCTGTCCTCTGAAGAGAGTAGTACACACCGTTGTAGGAAATCTTCAGTTTCTTGGCAATTTTTAAGAACAAGAGTAGTCGAGTTTCTCATGAAAATTCTCTTTTTCTGGCCATTTTGAGAGTTTAATCGAACCAACAAATGTAATGCTCCAGATTCTCAACTAGCTCAAAGGAAGGTCAGTTTTATAGCTTCTCTAACCAGCAAAACTGTTTTCTGCTGTGCTAACATACTTGCACAAGGGTTTTCTAAACATCCATTAGCCTTCTTACACAGTTAGCAAACACAATGTACCATTAGAACACTGGAGTGATGGTTTCTGTAAATGGGCCTCTATATACCTATGTACAGTGCCTTGCGAAAGTATTCGGCCCCCTTGAACTTTTCAACCTTTTGCCACATTTCAGGCTTCAAACATAAGGATATAAAATTTTAATTTTTTAGTGAAGAATCAACAACAAGTGGGACACAATCGTGAAGTGGAATGAAATTTATTGGATATTTTAAACTTTTGTAAAAAAAAAAAACTGAAAAGTGGGGCGTGCAATATTATTCGTCCCCCTTAAGTTAATACTTTGTAGCGCCACCTTTTGCTGCGATTACAGCTGCAAGTCGCTTGGGGTATGTCTCTATCAGTTTTGCACATGGAGAGACTGAAATTCTTGCCCTTTCTTCCTTGGAAAACAGCTGGAGCTCAGTGAGGTTGGATGGAGAGCGTTTGTGAACAGCAGTTTTCAGCTCTTTCCACAGATTCTCGATTGGATTCAGGTCTGGACTTTGACTTGGCCATTCTAACACCTGGATACGTTTATTTGTGAACCATTCCATTGTAGATTTTGCTTTATGTTTGGGATCATTGTCTTGTTGGAAGATAAATCTCCGTCCCAGTCTCAGGTCTTTTGCAGACTCCAACAGGTTTTCTTCCAGAATGGTCCTGTATTTGGCTCCATCCATCTTCCCATCAATTTTAACCATCTTCACTGTCCCTGCTGAAGAAAAGCAGGCCCAAGCCATGATGCTGCCCCCACCATGTGTGACAGTGGGGATGGTGTGTTCAGGGTGATGAGTTGTGTTGATTTTACGACAAACATATCGTTTTGCATTGTGGCCAAAAAGTTGGATTTTGGTTTCATCTGACCAGAGCACCTTCTTCCACATGTTTGGTGTGTCTCCCGGGTGGCTTGTGGCAAACTTTAAACGAGACTTTTTATGGATATCTTTGAGAAATGGCTTTCTTCTTGCCACTCTTCCATAAAGGCCAGATTTGTGCAGTGTACGACTGATTGTTGTCCTATGGACAGACTCTCCCACCTCAGCTGTAGATCTCTGCAGTTCATCCAGAGTGATCATGGGCCTCTTGGCTGCATCTCTGATCAGTCTTCTCCTTGTTTAAGATGAAAGTTTAGAGGGACGGCCGGGTCTTGGTAGATTTGCAGTGGTCTGATACTCCTTCCATTTCAATATGATCGCTTGCACAGTGCTCCTTGGGATGTTTAAAGTTTGGGAAATCTTTTTGTATCCAAATCCTGCTTCAAACTTCTCCACAACAGTATCACGGACCTGCCTGGTGTGTTCCTTGGTCTTCATGATGCTCTCTGCGCTTTAAACAGAACTCTGAGACTATCACAGAGCAGGTGCATTTATACGGAGACTTGATTACACACAGGTGGATTATATTTATCATCATCAGTCATTTAGGACAACATTGGATCATTCAGAGATCCTCACTGAACTTCTGGAGTGAGTTTGCTGCACTGAAAGTAAAGGGGCCGAATAATATTGCACGCCCCACTTTTCAGTTTTTTATTTTTTACAAAAGTTTAAAATAACCAATAAATTTCGTTCCACTTCACAATTGTGTCCCACTTGTTGTTGATTCTTCACTAAAAAATTAAAATTTTATATCCTTATGTTTGAAGCCTGAAATGTGGCAAAAGGTTGAAAAGTTCAAAGGGGCCGAATACTTTCGCAAGGCACTGTAGAAATTGCATTAAAAACCAGATGTTTGCAGCTAGAATAGTCATTTACCACATTAACAATGTATAGAGTGTATTTCTGATTCATTTAATGTTATCTTCATTGAAAAAACTGTGCTTTTCTTCAAAAATAAGGAAATTTCTAAGTGACCCTAAACTTTTGAAAGGCAGTGTACATGGAAGAACTATTGATAATAAAGCCAGGGGAACTATTATTTATAAAGGGGGGTATAATAGTCCCTCCTTATAAATATCCCCCCTTTCTTGTATTAAATCGTCAGACAATGGAGGTGACTTGGTCATCATGTACAAAACAAATTACTTAGATGAAATATACGGCCGACCACAGGACACCAGAGTATATGAGGTCTTACCACATAACCCATGTTCTTATCCATTATGGCAACCCTGGGAGGCCTATCATTTCTGGCATTGGGACACTGACAGAAAACATCTCAGGTTGGGTGGAAAATCTCCTAAAACCCCTTGTCAGGGATACTCCAAGCTATATCCAGGACACCACTGACCTTCTTAACAAACTGAATGCCCTGGGCCCTCTACCTGAGGGTACCATTTTGGCCACCATGGATGTGGAATCCCTGTATACCAACATTCCCCACAAGGATGGAGTTGCAGCATGTCGGGTACACCTGGAGAAACAAAACCTCCCAACAGAACCAGTAACGCAGCTCATACAATTCATCCTTAGCCACAACTATTTTACCTTTGGAGAGGATCTATATCTACAGCGAATGGGAACTTCAATGGGGACCAAATGTGCACCCCAATATGCAAATCTCTTTATGGCAGAAATGGAAGGAACATATTTATCAACATGCGCCACCAAACCTATGATTTACCTTCGTTATATCGATGATATCCTTGTCATCTGGACTGCAGGTGAGGAGGCCCTACTTCAATCCCATAATGACTTCAATGACTTTCACCCGACCATCAACCTTAAACTTAGCTATTCAGGGAGTGAAATTCACTTTCTGGATACCACAATATACATTAAAGACCACCGGCTACTCACATCAATATACCACAAACCCACAGACAGAACAGCCTACCTGAGAAACGACAGCTTCCACCCCAAGCACACAAGACAATCTATAATCTACAGCCAGGCTATACGATACAATCGTATTTGCTCCGACAAAACAGACCTGGACAAGCACCTCCTGGATCTGAGGATGAAATTTCTCAGACTGGGATACAAACCAAAAGTAACAGACAACCAATTGAACAAAGCGGCAGCCATTAACAGAGACAGTCTGCTCACATATAGAGAGACCCAGAAAGATGCCCGAGTGCCCCTAGTAGTCACCTACAACCCACAGCTGGAGATCCTACGAAGGATTGCCAAGGAGCTCCAACCTGTACTACATAGGGACAACAGACTCAAGGACATATTTCCAGTCCCCCCTCTCCTTTCCTTTCGACAACCACCAAACCTGAGACGCATTATCGTCCGGAGTGCCCTGAAGGCCCCAACTGAAAATGGCACCTCACCTTGCCTACATAAAAGGTGCATGACCTGCAAGCACATCCACACCGCTGACAGTGTACCTATCCCACAGTCACAACAGGTGCACAGAATTAGGGGGACATTTTCCTGCAGGTCTTCCAATGTGGTGAACCTCATAATGTGTGTGCAATGTCCCACCACAGGCCTCTATGTGGGGGAAACAGGGCAGAGACTCAGTCAACGAATGAACTCACACAGATCCACCATTAATAACAGCAGAACCGATCTCCCAGTGGCCGCACATTTCTCCGGAGAAAACCACTCTATTGAAGATTTGCGGGTTGTGGTTTTAATGGGACATTTTAAGACACAGGAGAAAAGAAAAGAATGGGAGTATAAATTTATGCAAAAATTTCAAACTCTGCAATTTGGACTTAATATTCATGCCAGCTTCATGTCACACTATGCATGAACCATGAACTGAACTCAATATTCATGCCAGCTTCAAATCACAGTATGTATGACCTGTGAGGGACACAAATCACCTCCTGATAGCAAACAGATAACAGCAAGAATTACTGATCCCTCCGTCACGCACCACAAGTTTCCAGACTGTTTTTTTTGACCTGTTGTAAATAACTTCTCTACTTAGATTGCATTTTTTTAAAGAATCCAAAATGCTTTGAAAACCATGTGTATAAAAATCTGTGAATTTTCAGTTCTTGTATCACACCATGTCTGATGAAGGGAGCGAGTACTCCTGAAAGCTTACTTATAAATATACTCAGTTAGCCTCTAAAAGGTATCGCCTGATTTCTTCACTCTTCCACTACTTTCAATGGCTAACACGGTACAACATTATACTACTATCAACTTGAAAGATACCACAATGTACCGCAAAAGAATGGAACTGAAAAACCGGCTTAAGAAACTTGTACAACTCAACAGCGACATCTTCTTCTTAACAAAATGCAAAAAGGAGAGACTCATCCCAAAAGGCTTCAATTTACGTAACCCAACCCGGAACACCTACAACAGCCGATATGCAGAACAACTATGTATTCGGACATCTGAAAGGCTGCGGAACAATATGATAAAAATTTCCTATAACAACAAAAAAAGAACAGAGGAGGAGATACAGGCCCTGAAATCATCATTGGCTAATGACACAGAGGAAATGAAGGCCAAACTCCACACATACTACTGGAAACTTCAGGACATGCTTATTAACAACAAAAAGAAAAAGCTCCACAGACTGAGACAAAAAGGCCTCATTACTACAACCGCAAGTACTAGCCCAGCGCAGCAAAGCTGTGTTGTGAATCTTTCCTCTTATGAGCCAAACAAACACGAAATGTCAGTTCTCTCCAAAGGTCTCTCCTTCTGCCCCTCGGCACACACTGACCATATCCAACTCTGCAATGATATGGAGGAGTTTTTCAGAAAAATGAGATTGAGGGAATATTTTTATGACAAAGACCCTCCATACAGCAGCGACTCTGAGATGGAACAGCCCATAAGGAATCCTACCAAAAAATCTACCTGGACCCCACGCCCTGGAGCTAATGCAGCACTGGATAAATATATTGACTGTTTCAGAAGCAAAGTAAAATCAGAAATCCTGGAGAAACAAAAGAAACAGGTGCATAACCTAACCCTGCAGGAACAGAAGGCTATTACATCACTGAAAAAAAAATCAGGATATAATAATAAAACCAGCTGACAAAGGGGGCGCAATAGTCATAATGAACACCTCAGACTATATCCAGGAAGCAAACAGGCAACTCTCAAATCCCATCCATTACTCCAAACTTGGAAGTGATCCCACAGAGGCCTATATGAAAGAACTAAAGAGTATGATCAAGAAGTTTCCAGTCCAGATCCAGAATCAGGTAAAAGGACTTATCCCACAAGATCCCAGGCCGGGCTGCTTCTATATGCTCCCAAAGATACACAAAGATGGCAACCCTGGGAGGCCTATCATTTCTGGCATTGGGACACTGACAGAAAACATCTCAGGTTGGGTGGAAAATCTCCTAAAACCCCTTGTCAGGGATACTCCAAGCTATATCCAGGACACCACTGACCTTCTTAACAAACTGAATGCCCTGGGCCCACTACCTGAGGGTACCATTTTGGCCACCATGGATGTGGAATCCCTGTATACCAACATTCCCCACAAGGATGGCGTTGCAGCATGTCGGGTACACCTGGAAAAACAAAACCTCCCAACAGAACCAGTAACGCAGCTCATACAATTCATCCTTAGCAACAACCATTTTACCTTTGGAGAGGATCTATATCTACAGCGAATGGGAACTTCAATGGGGACCAGATGTGCACCCCAATATGCAAATCTCTTTATGGCAGAAATGGAAGGAACATATTTATCAACATGCACCACCAAACCTATGATTTACCTTCGTTATATCGATGATATCCTTGTCATCTGGACTGCAGGTGAGGAGGCCCTACTTCAATTCCATAATGACTTCAATGACTTTCACCCGACCATCAACCTTAAACTTAGATATTCAGGGAGTGAAATTCACTTTCTGGACACCACAATATACATTAAAGACCACCGGCTACTCACATCAATATACCACAAACCCACAGACAGAACGGCCTACCTGAGAAACGACAGCTTCCACCCCAAGCACACAAGACAATCTATAATCTACAGCCAGGCTATACGATACAATCGTATTTGCTCCGACAAAACAGACCTGGACAAGCACCTCCTGGATCTGAGGTTGAAATTTCTCAGACTGGGATACAAACCAAAAGTAACAGACAACCAATTGAACAAAGCGGCAGCCATTAACAGAGACAGTCTGCTCACATATAGAGAGACCCAGAAAGATGCCCGAGTGCCCCTAGTAGTCACCTACAACCCACAGCTGGAGATCCTACAAAGGATTGCCAAGGGGCTCCAACCTGTACTACATAGGGACAACAGACTCAAGGACATATTTCCAGTCCCCCCTCTCCTTTCCTTTCGACAACCACCAAACCTGAGGCGTATTATCGTCCGGAGTGCCCTGAAGGCCCCAACTGAAAATGGCACCTCACCTTGCCTACATAAAAGGTGCATGTCCTGCAAGCACATCCACACCGCTGACAGTGTACCTATCCCACAGTCACAACAGGTGCACAGAATTAGGGGGACATTTTCCTGCAGGTCTTCCAATGTGGTGTACCTCATAATGTGTGTGCAATGTCCCACCACAGGCCTCTATGTGGGGGAAACAGGGCAGAGACTCAGTCAACGAATGAACTCACACAGATCCACCATTAATAACAGCAGAACCGATCTCCCAGTGGCCGCACATTTCTCCGGAGAAAACCACTCTATTGAAGATTTGCGGGTTGTGGTTTTAATGGGACATTTTAAGACACAGGAGAAAAGAAAAGAATGGGAGTATAAATTTATGCAAAAATTTCAAACTCTGCAATTTGGACTTAATATTCATGCCAGCTTCATGTCACACTATGCATGAACCATGAACTGAACTCAATATTCATGCCAGCTTCAAATCACACTATGTGTGACCTGTGAGGGTCACAAATCACCTCCTGATAGCAAACAGATAACAGCAAGAATTACTGATCCCTCCGTCACGCACCACAAGTTTCCAGACTGTTTTTTTTGACCTGTTGTAAATAACTTCTCTACTTAGATTGCATTTTTTTGAAAGAATCCAAAATGCTTTGAAAACCATGTGTATAAAAATCTGTGAATTTTCAGTTCTTGTATCACACCATGTCTGATGAAGGGAGCGAGTACTCCTGAAAGCTTACTTATAAATATACTCAGTTAGCCTCTAAAAGGTATCGCCTGATTTCTTCACTCTTCCACTTATCCATTATACGACAAACAGGCCCCATACCCAAGGGAGCATTTCTGGTTACCTTAGACATGGTGAGCTTATACACGTCTATACAACACTCCAAGGACATAACTGGGAATATCACATACTGATCCCGACAATATATCACTGTGTATTGATTTATTGAAATTGGTCCTAGAAGAGAACTATTATTTATTTCCAGATACATTTTATATTCAGAGACGGGGCTCTGGGGTCCAGTGTGGCACCTCCATAGGATAACAGCTACAGGAACTACTTTGAAGAGCAATTAATCTTCCCCAAGAGTCATGACTGGGTGGTCATAAAAAGATATGTGAGAAGGACTCTGGAGCCTCAATACGACGGTCCCTTCCTGCTGATGACCAGCACTGCTGTGAAACTGCAAGGAAAACCTAACTGGGTGCACGCCAGCCATTGTAAAAAGGTGACAGCCCAAAAGGAAGGATGTTGAAGAAATTCTACCTGATGATTTTGATTTTTATCTCGGTGGTGTCCCCACTGAATGACTTTCTTAAGAACAAATGGGACAAAACTGATTAAGCACCACCAGGTCCTGATATGGGATATGGATGCTGAAAAGAAACCCAAGGACTGTTGGATCTGCACCCATGGCCTGGTATCTGCCATCACTATGCCTTATTCAGCCGCACCCCTGAATGAAACTGAATTGTTTAATGGTAAATGTGATGATGATGTATTTTATCCTAATGATCCCCAAAGGAGAGAGATAGCAAACACGAGTGTCCCTCTGCCGATAGCAGGATGGGTGACCTTACCATGGTGGCAGGTAAACCTAACCACAACCCCGGGACACACTCAGGTCCTTGTGTATAAGGAAGTTAAGTGGGTCCAAAAGGAGGTCATTGGGACTTTAAGAATAGGAGAGATACCAGAGGACAGAATCCAAATTAGTTTTGACAAGATTTTAGGATCTAGAAACCCATGTTCATTGAAAGATACATACATAACGCTTCATGGCCTTATGCGAAACTGTTCCCAAGTGGGAATGAGGAGGGTTGTAAAAAGCAGATTCACAGAGTGTAATGAGTCTTCCTCCTACACACCCAACACCACAGTTTGTGGTAACCCGGATGTAGGCTATTGTTCCCCACTAGGGGCAGCAGATGAGGGTTGTATTTTGACGAATGTCACTAAGCTGGTTGATTCTGTACACAGAGGTGCATTGGGACATTCTAACCTGTGGCAGTTGCCAAAAGATATGTTTTGGGTGTGTGGAGGGAATGCCTATAAATGGATACCCTCAGGCAGTAGTGGCACCCGTACATTAGCTGGAATTACCCCTGCAACCTTTATAATATCACACAGCACAGCTGAATTAGAAATGTTTTCCCGACATATTCCCCGTCATGTGATAAGTAAGAGGGCCAAAGACAACAAACTTTGGAGGCATGGAAGACCTCATTTGGTATCCAGGAGTGCAGGTAACAAGATTGGTAGCATAATATTTCTATGGCCGATGGTGATGCAAACATGGGATAAATTGGTTGAGTCCACTGACTAGCTGGATGAACAGATACTGTATATGACAGTTTAGATTTGCTCATTGTTACTAACACTATACAAGGACAATTGATAGTGGTTACTCACCAGCACACTATAGTGTTAGACTACATAACAGCAGCTCGGGGCGGTATGTGCCAGGTAATAGGCCCTGCTTGCTGTCATTACATTGATCCTGAGGGGAATCTCCAGGAAGAAAATACGAGAAATGAGAGAGAAGTGGAAAAGGAGCATGCGATGAAACAAGATAGTGGGTGGTCTGATACTTTCTCATTCTTCAATCCTGCAAACTGGTTTAAAGGTATTGAGGGATGGATTATGGGAATTATGCAGTGTATATTTCAGTGATCTGCTTATGTTACTATGCAATGTGCAAACTGACCATGTGATGTGATGTCTCTTTAATTTTTAGCTCGCTATTCTCAAAAATCATGTTTAAATGCATTTAGCAGAAGAAGCTTACAGCTCTTGATAAGGATGTACTGAAGGCAAGGCCAGACTATCAGCCTGGGTCAGTATGTCTCACTAGACTTGTTTGTTTGTAAACTTTCTGTGTCTTGTCCTTCAGAGAGACTGGAGAGTAACACTGCGTACGTAACCAGCCCCAGCGCGTAGCTGCGCAACGTAGAACCAACCTCTCCCAATGTAGAACAAAAGGTCCCAGCAGACCCTGCAATACGGAGTTCTTAGGACTAATATGTTTTGATTATGCAGATGAGTAAGGGGTGTGTCAAGCCCGTCCTCCAGCCAATGATCAATCATTATTACAGGTTTCTGCACATGCTCTGTTATAACTGACACCATTTACTTTCCTGTATAAAATATTAGATTATGTTTTTAATAAACACAACTTGCTTAACACCGACTGTGTGTGTCAGGCTAGTTCATTCTCTGTGAGCTCACAATATATATATACATATATATACACACACACACGTGGACAAAATTGTTGGTACCCCTCATCGTTTAATGAAAGAAAAACCCACAATGGTCACAGAAATAACTTGAATCTGATAAAAGTAATTTGCCAAACTACATGTTGACAAGCCACAAAGCTTCTGGGAGAATGTCCTATGGACAGATGAGACAAAAATCGAAATTTTTTGGCAAGGCACATCAGCTCTATGTTCACAGATGGAAAAATGAAGCATATCTTGAAAAGAACACTGTCCCTACTGTGAAACATGGAGGAGGCTCTGTTATGTTCTGGGGCTGCTTTGCTGCATCTGGCACAGGGTGTCTTGAATCTGTGCAGGGTACAATGAAATCTCAAGACTATCAAGGGATTCTAGAGAGAAATGTGCTGCCCAGTGTCAGAAAGCTTGGTCTCAGCCGCAGGTCATGGGTCTTGCAACAGGATAATGGCCCAAAACACACAGCTAAAAACACCCAAGAATGGCTAAGAGGGAAACATTGGACTATTCTGAAGTGGCCTTCTATGAGCCCTGACCTAAATCCTATTGAGCATCTTTGGAAGGAGCTGAAACATGCCGTCTGGAAAAAAGGCACCCTTCACACCCGAGACAACTGGAGCAGTTTGCTCATGAGGAGTGGCCAAAATACCTGCTGAGAGGTGCAGAAGTCTCATTGCCAGTTACAGGAATCGTTTGATTGCAGGGATTGCCTCAAAAGGTTGTGCAACTAAATATTAAGTTAAGGGAACCATCATTTCTGTCCAGGCCTGTTTCATGAGTTTTCTTTTTTAAAAATTCTGTTGAAGCCTGGTTGGAAAGCAATGTCTGACTTTCATTTGTTCATTTTCATAGAATTTTTATATATTATTACTTTTGTCAGATTCAAGTTATTTCTGTGACCATTGTGGGTTTTTCTTTCATTAAACGAGGGAGGGGGACCAACAATTCTGTCCATGTGCGTATATATATACACAGTTGAAACCAGAAGTTTCCATACACTATATAAAAAGACACATATGGATGTTTTTCTCACTATCTGACATGAAATCAGAATAAACCTTTCCCGTTTTAGGTCAATTAGGATTACCAAAATTATTTATATTTGCCAAATGCCAGAATAATGAGAGAGAGAAAATTTTTAAGGCATTACTTTCTGCAAAGTCAAAAAATTGACATACATTTCATTAGCATTTGGTCCCATTGCCCTTACAATGTATGACTTGGGTCACACATTTTGGATCTCCTTCCACAAGCTTCTCACAATAGTTGGTAGGAATTTGGGCCCGTTCCTCCAGACAGAACTGCTGTCACTGAGCCATGTTTGGAGGCCGCCTTGCTCGCACCTGCCTTTTCAGCTTTGCCCATAAAATTTCAATAGGATTGAGATCAGATCTTTGTGATGGCCACTCCAAAGCATTGACTTTGTTATCCTTAAGCTACTTTGTAACCAGTTTGGCAGTGTGCTTCGGGTCATTGTCCATTTGGAAGACCCATTTGAGCCCAATCTTTAGCTTCCTGTCTGATGTCTTGAGATGTTACTTCAGTATTGCCACATAATGTTCTTTCCTCATGATGTCATCTATTTTGTGAAGTGCACCAGTCCCTCCTGCAGCAAAACAACCCCAGAAGATGATGCTGCCACCCCCGTATTTCACAGTTGGGATGGTGTTCTCAGGCTTGGACATAATGATCATTGTTACATTTGGAGGAAAAAAAGGAGAACCTTGCAAACCTGAGAACACCATCCCGACTGTGAAACACGGGGGAGGCAGAACTGTATATATTACAAATACTGTATTTTGGCACCACTTGACAATCAGAATATTGCACCCAGTTTGGGTTTCGATAACAATAAGCAACGTTAAGGTCCCAGGGTTAAAAAGGCACCATTAAATGCCTTGACTACCTAACCTCCCCCCCTTCTTTTCCTCCCTCTTCCTTTCCCTCACCTTCCTCCCCTCTTTCTCTTCCCCTATTCTTTTTTCTCTTCCCGCGGAAAAATGGCCAGACTTCAGTGGTGCACCCTGAACATCAGAGGCTTTAACGTGCCGCAGAAGAGGACCCAGGTACTCTACAACATGCACAAACTAAGGGCTGACATTCTACTGCTACAGGAAACCTACTTTAGGACAGGCCACATGCACACGATAGTAAACAGATATTTCCCTCGCTGGTTCCACAGCTCCAACCCTGAAAGTAAATCAAAAGGAGTTAGTGTTGGCTTACATAAACACCTCCAAGTCACGGTCATTTCCCAGTGCTCTGATGCACAGGGTAGATACTTGTTTCTAAAAATACCTATCCATGAGAAATTATTCACGATCGCTAATTTCAATCTCCCCAACTAGCCCCAAGCTCAAGTCTGTCGCTCCTTTCTTTGTGCCTTAGCTAAGTTTGCTGAAGGGTCGGTGGTCATGGCAAGAGAGCTGAACTTAACCATGGATACAATAATGGATTCCTCGTCGGGCAGGTTCCCCATCCCTTTGTCACATTTACAGGCCATGAAATCTAAGATCACTGACATGAGGCTTATCGACGTCTGGTGGATCTTTCATCCCCAGGTCAGAGACTACACCTATTTTTCATAAGTCCACAACACTCACAGTAGATTAGACAACTCCCTTATCAATCAACATTTGCTCGCATGGGACCCTCGTGCTAACATAGTTCCTACCGAGTGGTCTAACCAAACTCTCATTCACCTTTCCTTGACAATCCCTGATCAGTCTGGAGGTGAGTGGGGCTGGACTCTTAACCTCAACCTTTCAAACACCAAGCGTGCACAGCAGCGATTTCACAAGCCTTTACAGACTTTTTTCACCATCACGAACGTGACAAGATCCATTCAACATTCAACATGGCTCCTTCTTACTCAAATACAAACACCAGAATCCTCCAGTAAACGCAAAGGCTTGTGCACTTACTGGAAGACAGATGCAAAGTGAAAGGCAGTTTATACACCAAATATGAAACACACAAATGCACTAAAAGGTTCAATTATGGGGGCGGAGCCTGACCGCGGAGCGAGATGGCAGCTTGATCTGAGAGCTCTGTCATCAGGGAACCCACAATAGCCTTCATTAGCAGCTACACATCCCAAAATGGTCAAAATTGGCAGAGATAGACCCTCTGAACATACAGAGACCGTCAAAAGCGCACACTTGCAGGCAGACATGCAGAAATTCCTGAGGAAAAAGACGTCTCTCTCCCCTGCTAAGCAACCTAAGATGGCGCTGGATGATTGCAGCAGCGCGGGGGAAGCAGCGACAGACTCAGATGGTGACGGCGGGCAGGCAGACAAAAGCGCTTCAGTGATCACAAAAGGATTCCTTAGGAAAGCCCTCTCACAAGCTGTGGCACCGGTTTTGGCTGAATTAGCGGACCTCCGAGCTGACATCAGGACGACAGGACGAAGGATGACCGCTTTGGAGCAAAGTCAGGCAGAAGCCTTGCAGATCTCACACGCAATGACCGACAGGTTGGAAACTCACACTGACCAGCTCAATAAAACTCACCTACTCCTAGAAGACCTAGAGAATAGGAACAGAAGGCGTAATGTAAGAATCAGAGGCCTTCCAGAGAAATACACTGCTGATGCACTTATGAATATTACTATGGCCATCTTCACAGCCCTGGTAGGTGGAGAACGCACGAAATCCATGCAGGTTGAAAGGGTGCACAGAGCAGTAAGGCCTAAACCTTCAGAGTCTGAGCCTCCAAGGGACATTATTTGCGCGCTGTTATCCTCGGCACACACCGCTGAGCTTTTACGTGCTGCAAAAGATCACGTAGATCTTACTTATGAAGAAAACCCAGTCCAAATATACCAGGACCTAGCTCCATCGACGCTACAGAAACGTCGAACAATGCGGCCATTGCAGGACAAATTAAAGGAAAAAGGTCTAACCTACGCATGGCTCTACCCATTCGGCCTCTCAGTCCTCAAGAATGGCCGGAGGATCAACATTTGCTCACCAGCGGACCTGGAATCAGCCTGACTGGTGTTGGGAATTACACCAATGTGTATCCGTTCCTGGATGCCGATCCCTGCTGAATCCTTACCCACGTCAACACCGACGATCCAGGAGGAGAACCTTCCGCATACTCCGGGGAACTCCAAATCACCAAGAGGGAAGAAGACGCCGCAGAAATACCAGAATATCCGCTCAGGGACGACTGCACCTATGGCTGGATCACTGTGCCAATAGATGTTGGACTGCCCTGAATGGAGCTTATGAGAGGAGTCCATGAGTGAAGCTGGTGGAGACATATATTATTATTTTTGCATAAGCAAACATTTATAGCACAAACAAACATTTATAGCATAATATTCTTAGCTTAACACTGGTCTCTGCACTTACCTCGGGACACTATCACTATCACCGCTAAAGGGAAGAGAAACTGTTTGTATTGAATATGCTTGTTCTATTATGTACTCAGGAAAGGGCCTCTTTGAAGCACACAGTTATAATAGTTTTTAGAGTTGAGTATATGTTGCTAAGCATTGAAATGGGTATAATAGTCCAGTCTCATCAAGACGCAGATTAGCCTATTCAGCATGTTGAGTTCTGAGGAATTCACGCACACGCACTAGTAAGGAATATATGGTTATACTTAAAGTATATTGTTGTGCCTGTTCTGAGCTCGCATATGACCGAGGAAGGCCCTTGAAGCAGAGCACTCTAACTCACTAGCGTTAATAGATACTAACTGACCATTTGGGGCGGAAGGCTGATATTCCACAGGCAACGGTGGGTTCCAGACAGATCAGGAATACCTCCATCCCCACATAACTGCCAAACACCCCGTCAAGTTAGGCTCGGGAGTGCAGTTATACAACCACTATACCCAGCGGCATACAGACTCTCCGCTGAGTTTATAGAGTCTTCGAGACTATTTTCTATAGCGTACTAACCACTAACCAACCTTTAACAATAACTAACTACTAACAACTGACCACCACCTACAAACTACTAAACGCAACTACTAACAACAGATAACCACAACCACTAATACCACTGCTCCCCTCTAACATCCCCCCCTTCTTCTAACACTTCACATACACGTTCTTCTTATCTCTTCTTAACCCTTGTATTCTCTGAACCCAACCCCTCTTTCCTATTCCTGAGGGCACGGAGGTGACTAGGATCCATGGCTCCAATTGGCAAAGACGCTGGAATTCAGCAAGCACCCAAAGCGGCGGTTCTTACTTGTACCACCTTCAACGTAAAAGGATTTAATTCACCCAATAAGCGACACCACATCATACTTCTCCTCCGGAAAATGAAAACAGGAGTAGCCTTCTTACAAGAGACGCACTTCAAAGGGGACAGGATCCCTAAGCTACCAGTCAGAGACTTTTCCCAATGGTTCCATTGTACCAATCCAGATTCGGCCGCAAAAGGAGTCTCCATCCTTATCCACAACAGAATCCCGTTCATAGAGCACCAACGATATGCAGACGCGGAAGGCAGAATACTCTTTGTGAAAGGTACAATAGCCTCAGTAAAATACACCCTGGCCAATCTTTACGCACCAAATAAAGGACAAGCTACGTGGCTCATAAACGCTCTTCAGACTCTGCGACTATTCACAGAAGGACATCTGATCCTGGGAGGCGACTTCAATATAGCTCTCAACCACTCAATAGACTCTACTGCTCCGACCAACCCTATCTCGCAAAGATTGATAAGCAAAGTTATGGACACCCTACAGGATTTAAAGATCATTGATGTATGGAGAACCCATCACCCCACCACAAAAGATTACACCTTTTATTCGCACCCTGGTCACTCCCACCACAGATTAGACTACATCTTTATTTCGCAAGAACTGCTGCCGCTCGCCAGCGTCTCAAGAATTGAAGCCATCACAGTCTCGGATCATGCACCTGTATTAGTATCCATAGCGATGCAACAGATGCCCCAAGCACAATGGACCTGGCGGTTGAATGAATCTCTCTTAGATGCAGTTGAAAATGTAGAAACCCTGTCCAAACACCTTGTTGAGTTCTTCTCCATTAACTCCACCCAAGACATGTGCCCAACGATAATCTGGGAATCACACAAGGCATACATGAGGGGCATTCTTATATCCATGGCATCCAGGATAAAGAAAGGCAAACAAAGGAAACTGGATCTCACCATGGCACGTATTGCTGAACTGGAGAAAATCCACAAAAGAACAAGGGCATTAAGTGCTCAAGAAGAGTTGACCACCCTGAGGGAATCATTACTGGACCTTCTAAATGCCAGGTCGGCAAAGCAACACCTACATTTCAAGAAACTCTTATATGCCCATGGTAATAAGGGAAGCCGCCTCATGACGTCCTTGATTCAGAAGGCAAAGGCCCGATCCTTCATCTCTTCGATAAGAAATGACTCGGGCCAATTAAAAACGACCACAACAGAAATATCAACAGAATTCGTAAGTTTTTATACCAAGCTTTACAACTTAAGAAACGAGTCCCCAGCCCCAACGGAAACAGAAAGAGACACCCTCATAGAAGACTTCCTAGCACGCCTCTCTTTACCAAAGGTCTCCTCAGAACAAGCATTGGAACTGGTAAAGCCCATTACCTTATCAGAAGTGATCGAAGCATTAAATAGTTTCCCAATGGGGAAGAGCCCGGGACCAGACGGATATCCGCTGGCTTACTACAGAAAGCTCCAACAAATCCTGGCCCCGCAGCTCACATTGCTATGTAATGCCTTGCTACAGGGGAAAGAACTACCTACACAGGCACTAGAAGCGCACATAGCGCTAATACCCAAAGAAGGCAAAGACCCTTGTGAGTGCGGAAGCTACAGGCCAATCTCTACTGAACTTTGATCTAAAGCTTTGGGCAAAGATCCTAGCACTCCGTATGAAGTCCCTGATCCCCACATTGGTACATATAGAACAATCTGGTTTTGTAAATGGAAGAGAGGGAAGAGACAACACGGCGAGACTACTCCCCTTGATACAGAAAGCGCAAACTACCAGTCAATCCTTAATCTTGTTGGGAGTAGATGCAGAGAAAGCATTTGACAGAGTCGACTGGGACTTCCTACGAGCCACTCTACAAAAATTTGGATTCCCGACTCCATTTGTTACAGCAATTTTCACTCTCTACGCCAAGCCGCATGCCAAACTAAGAATTAACGGAACTCTATCCGACACTTTTTACGTCTCCAATGGCACAAGACAGGGATGCCCGCTGTCTCCCACGCTATTCATCTTGGTACTAGAAACGCTATTACAGGGAGTCAGGCAAGATCCCAGGGTTAGAGGGGCTACAGTGGGACAGTCTACCCTGCAGGCCACAGCTTTTGCAGACGATGTACTATTCATCATCTCAAACCCAGAAGAAGGACTACCGGCGATCACGGAACTCCTGCTTCACTTTGGCAAAGTATCTGGATACAAGGCAAATTTTTCCAAGTCGGAGGTGCTGAACATAACCCTATCGAACGCAAGAGTAAATAAATTGCAAAAGAGCACTCCGTTCCAATGGACTAAGGGGTCGATAAAATATCTAGGGGTCAAGCTAACTCCTGACTTGAATGATCTATACGCTAGCAACTTCATACCTCTTTTAGGTGAACTGAAACGAGATCTTATCGCATATGAAAAGTTGCCACTCTCATGGTTTGGCAGGAAGAATCTGATTCAAACTTATTTAATCCCTAAGGTGCTCTATAAAATGACTATGTTGCCAATCTATATTCCCAAGGCGTTCTTTGCATCTCTTCGTAGCATCTTCACAAAATTTATATGGAGAAAACGTGCCCCTAGAATCGCTTGGTCACTACTTATCAAACATAAGTCTGCGGGAGGAGTAGGCCTGCCCGACATCCAGCGGTACTATCAGGCAATTCAACTGGGATGGTGGACGTCACTGGCAAGGCCCTTGGATAAAAGGACCTCGGAGAAATCAGGACCAGCACTCTTGGAGCTTTGGCTACCTTCTGTGACACAGAAAACAACCCGAGCAACCTGTCCCTTGACACGGGGAGCATTGGAGATCTGGAGGGAACTAGGCCCTAGATTGGCTCCTTCACCTTCGCCTCTCCTACCAGTGGGCCTAATACCGCATTTACTACATGATGCTTCAGAGTTATACCCATCAGTTTGGAATGCTCTAAGTCACCTCTCCCTGAAAGACATCTCAGATGGCGGCTTGTTGAGGCCATGGGAGGACTGCGCCATCAGGTTCCCACAACTCAAACTGACCTTCCTTCATAAGGAGCACCTAAAGCACTATTTCAACCGCTTCAATGCAACCTTTCGAATAAGGAAGGAACTAACACCCTTTGAAAAATTATTGCTCTCAAACACTAAACTACTGAGGAAAACGTCAAACTTTTTACACAATTATATAGCTCCAGCAACACCTTACAAACCAGCCTTTATCACCAGCTGGGAAAAAGAACTTAAAATTTCTTTGGAAGATAGCGAGGTGAAAGCCGTCTTGCGTTCGTCTCATGGCTTCTCAACCTGTATACGGATGAAGGAAAATCACTACAAGCTCCTCTCAAGGTGGTATAGAACGCCAGAGTGGCTATTTAATAAGCATCTCTCCACGGAAGACACATGCTGGCGATGTTCCGCTCACACTGGAACGTACTTACATATATGGTGGACCTGTCCTGTCATTAAACAATATTGGTCAGAAATACAAGAGTGTATGAGAAGAGCTCTGAAATCCGCAATAACCCTCAAGCCGACAATCATATTCTTAGCTCTCCCAGAGGAAAGCTACAAACCCAAAAGAGACCTTCTAGCCACTCATCTCATCTCAGTAGCAAAATTATTAATTCCTCAATTTTGGCTCCAGACCAACGGACCACATATCACACTGTGGAAGTCTAAGGTCCAAGAAATTATGAGGTTCGAAGAACTCATGAGCTGGAAGAACAGGACCCATGACCACTTCTCAAAAGTATGGGCCCCTTGGATGCGCTACACCAAAGCTCTAAAAGCACAAGATACCCAGCTACCACAGAAGTAATGCCTGTACACACCTGAGAAGCCAGGACCGGGCCTCTATGGTGCCCTCACCCTCCCCCTCCCTTCCCCTCTCCCTTTCCTCTCTTCTCATCCTCAGCATCTCAACATTCTTTACACCTCTTGGCAAACACTTGTCCGCATACACACTCACATTGCACCGTCCTAATACATCCCACTCCAACACTAGGACCCTCAAATCAGTCCTCTACTAACTTGACCCTACTAACCACCCCGAATCCCAAACTTCCTACACGCTCAGCTACTCAAGATTTAGGGGCAGCAACAGGAACCGCTACTCCTACGCAACATCACCCAGAATAAACGGGAAGTAAGAATACGCACTCCTAAGTTACGTGCACACTCACCTGTAAACAGTGTTTATCCTGCAATATGGTGATAGAGATCTAACACTGCCTGTAGTTGAATGTATTAGATGGAATGTTTACTTCTACTGTTAATATGAAAACCAATAAAAAACTTTGAATTAAAAAAAAAAAAAAAAAAAAAAAAGGTTCAATTATGAGTTTACTAACAAGCGCGGCAGCTCTCTAGAAAAATGTCTCCACCTATGGGCACCCACTGAGTTTGTTCCTACCATCAAAAACGACACTGAGGAGTCCCTGTCCCTCCCTGAGGCTATAGATATATCTTTCCAAAACTACTACCGAAATCTCTATAATCTTAGGGATCCCCTAATATTTACAACTGCAAGATATGCAAAACAGGATTGACGATTATGTTTGAATTCTCTGGTGTTTAACAAGTTCTAATTTATAAAACATTTCCCACATTATGGGCATGAATAAGGCTTCTCCCCGTGTGAGTTCTTTGATGCTTAACAAGAGCTGATGTCTGAGTAAAACATTTCCTACATTCTGGGCATGAATATGGCTTCTCCCCTGTGTGAATTCTTTGATGTTCAACAAGATGTGATTTGTGAGTAAAACATTTTCCACATTCTGGGCATGGATATGGCTTCTCCCCTGTGTGAGTTCTTTGATGCTTAACAAGAGTTGATATCTGACTAAAACATTTCCTACATTCTGGGCATGAATATGGCTTCTCCCCTGTGTGAATTCTTCGATGTTCAACAAGATGTGATTTGTGAGTAAAACATTTCCCACATTCTGGGCATGAATATGGCTTCACCCCTGTATGAATTCTTTGATGTTCAACAAGATGTGATTTGCGAGATAAACATTTCCCACATTCTAGGCATAAAAATGGCTTCTCCCCTGTGTGAGTTCTTTGATGCTTAACAAGAGTTGATTTGTGAGTAAAACATTTCCCACATTCTGAGCAAGAATATGGCTTCTCTCCTGTGTGAGTTCTCTGATGTATAACACCTCTTTTGCATCTTTCATTTTGCTTAACAGACTGTGATGAATTAGAAGAGAGATCTTTCTTCTGAAGGGCTGAGGGTATATCTGGGGTAATGGCATGTTCTTCATATGGATCTTGTGTGATACCATGATCCTCTGCTTTATAATCTGTAGATATCAGATGTCCCTCTGAGCTCCTGGTACAGTCATCTGACAAGAAGAAAACTGATTTTACTATTATTGAATAACATAACCTTATAAGTATATTCCTCACTGAGCTGCCGCTGCCTGAGACGCTTCAGACCGTGTGAAGAAGTGAAGTCAGTGGCACAGGCAGCAAACGACGGCAGCGCGGCTTACTTCATTAGTACTCACTGTGCTGAGACGGAGGTCAGTGATAGTGAATAGTAATGAAGCGGGGCAGGAGACGCCACCACTGCTCTAGGTCACCGTAGAGGTGAACACAATCCATGGCTGCTTAAATATGGCCACTTATGTGGAATAATACTGTAGGATGCCATAAATCTTACTGTATTACACCCAATACACACACAATAGAATCCAAACCACATCTGATGGATTTCCCACCCGAACTCACCGCGGATTTGCTGTCCCATACAGTATGTAGTATGGGTCTGTGGAGTCACAAGGAAGCAGGGACTCCTAGCTTCATACATCACTAAGATACGGGGAGTCCTGGTGTGTGGACAGAGTTCGGGATGGGAAATTTGACTGATGTACAGACCAGATTTTCTAGTCCGGATTCCATAGTGTGATTGGGGGCTAAGGTGAGGTTTACACAGTGAAATCTGTAGAAGCTGCTTCAGGAATTCAGAAGAAGAATTTTTCCGCTTTACCAAATCAGCCACCGAATCTCCATCACATTCCTTACTGGCCAGGCGGTATTTTCCACCTCCCATTTATTTCCATAGGGCTCTGAGGTGGAATCTGCCTGAAGATCGAGCAGGAGGATTATTTTTTCCGCTAACTGAAATAATCTGCTATATAATTCTGGTAAATTCTTTCCCTTCCCGAGTACTGACAGCCGGTGAGGAAGAAATTTGCCTCGTTCACATAGATGTCAAGTCCATATTCCTGCTGTACGTTATATTCTATACTACATTTATTATCCCCTATAGCGGTATCACATTTATATTCATGTATTATTAGTATTTTAGCTAAATCGGGGAACAACAAATAGTCTAAAAAATTACTGAATAGAATGAGTGACCCTTCTGTGCTTTATATAGTGGTGACTCCTCACCTGGGCGGTTACCTGTAGGAATGTCCTCCTCACACTCCTCATCACCACTCACATAGGGATCTTCCTTTATTGTCACAGATAGAGCATTAATGTCGTTCAGATTTTTATCCTGTTTGAAAATCTGTGAAACAAACAATGTAAAAGTCACCGGACAAATGGGGAAGTCACAGAGAATGTTCTAGATCATTAATCCGCATGAAGATCAAAGATGTCCTGACAGTAGCTGCAGGTCTCTGAGAAGCTGGAGAAACATATTAGATGGCGGCTCAATGACACCGCCCATGTATATAACCATATAATACTGCTGGATACAACAAGACTGACCACAAGGACTTCACAGCCCGTCTACACATCATAGGGAATATCTCCATCTACCTGATCATCCTGTGGAAGAAGAGGACTGGGACATCTCTCCGGTGTTGTCCTCTTACTGGATCTACCTGTAGGAAACACAGACAGGGACTGAATTCATTCTGTACATACAAATAATGGAAGTCCATGTGTATATAGTCATGTCTATTACCTGCTGATGTGAGGGGCTGGTGGTCCTCCATCATCACCTCCTTGTACAGATCCTTGTGTCCTTCTAAATACTCCCACTCCTCCATGGAGAAATAGACAGCGACATCCTGACACCTTATAGGAACCTGACAACACAATGATACAGTCATCACCCAGACCCCTCCAGTTACTGTATAATGTCCCAGCATTCCCAGCAGTGTCACCTCTCCAGTCAGCAGCTCCAGCATCTTGTTGGTGAGTTCTAGGATCTTCTGTTCATTGATCTCCTCCTGTATCAGGGGGTGAGGTGGAGGCCCCGGGATTGGGCTCAGGGTTCCTCTCCATCCATCAAATACAAGGGTCTGACAGCGCCCACTAGAGGTCTTCTTCACTACTGTGTAATCCTGGTTATGGAGAGACACATTAATAAGTATCACTACAGTCATGGCCAAAAGTTTTGAGAATGATACAAATATTAATTTTTACAAAGTCTACTGCTTCAGTTTTTCTAATGGCAATTTGCATATACTCCAGAATGTTATAAAGAGTGATCAGCTTAACAGCAATTACTTGCAAAGTCAATATTTGCCTAGAAAATTAACTTTATCCCCCAAAACACATTTCAACATCATTGCAGCCCTGCCTTAAAAGGACCACCTAACATCGTTTCAGTGATTGCTCCATTAACACAGGTGTGGGTGTTGATGAGGACAGGGCTGGAGATCAATCTGTCATGATTAAGTAAGAATGACACCACTGGACACTTTAAAAGGAGGCTGGTGCTTGCCATCATTGTTTCTCTTCTGTTAACCATGGTTATCTCTAAAGAAACACGTGCAGTCATCATTGCACTGCACAAAAATGGCCTAACTGGGAAGAGTATTGCAGCTAGAAAGATTGCACCTCAGTCAACAATCTATCGCATCATCAAGAACTTCAAGGAGAGAGGTTCCATTGGTGCCAAAAAGGCTCCAGGGCGCCCAAGAAAGACCAGCAAGTGGCAGGACCGTCTCTTAAAAGTGTTTCAGCTGCGGGATCGGGCTACCAGCAGTGCAGAGCTTGCTGAGGAATGGCAGCAGGCAGGTGTGAGTGCATCTGCACGCACTGTGAGGCGGAGACTCTTGGAGCAAGGCCTGGTCTCAAGGAGGGCAGCAAAGAAGCCACTTCTCTCCAGAAAAAACATCAGGGACAGACTGATATTCTGCAAAAGGTACAGGGAGTGGACTGCTGAGGACTGGGGTAAAGTCATTTTTTCTGATGAATCCCCTTTTCTATTGTTTGGAACATCTGGAAAACAGCTTATTCGGAGAAGAAGAGGTGAGCGCTACCACCAGTCTTGTCTCATGCCAACTGTAAAGCATCCTGAAACCATTCATGTGTGGGGTTGCTTCTCAGCCAAGGGAATCGGCTCTCTCACAGTCTTGCCTAAAAACACAGCCATGAATAAAGAATGGTACCAGAATGTCCTCCAAGAGCAACTTCTCCCAACCGTCCAAGAGCAGTTTGGCGCTCAACAATGCCTTTTCCAGCATGATGGAGCACCTTGCCATAAAGCAAAGGTGATAACTAAATGGCTCAGGGAACAAAACATAGAGATTTTGGGTCCATGGCCTGGAAACTCCCCAGATCTTAATCCCATTGAGAACTTGTGGTCAATCATCAAGAGACGGGTGGACAAACAAAAACCAACAAATTCAGACAAAATGAAAGCATTGATTCTGCAAGAATGGACTGCTATCAGTCAGGATTTGGTCCAGAAGTTGATTGAGAGCATGCCAGGGAGAATTGCAGAGGTCCTGAAGAAGAAGGGTCAACACTGCAAATATTGACTTGCTGCATTAACTCATTCTAACTGTCAATATAAGCTTCTGTTACTCATAATATGAATGCAATTATATTTCTGTATGTGATAAAAACATCTGACAAACACATAAAAACCAGAGGGCAGCAGATCATGTGAAAATAGAATATTTGTGTCATTCTCAAAACTTTTGGCCATGACTGTACATACATGTCCAGAGTCCATCACCTCTCCAGTCATATCATCTGTTATTACTATAGATAAGAATGATGTAATGTGACATCATCAGAATCTCTCACCTCTCCAGTAAGCTGGTAGATGATCTCTAGGGTGAGATTTAATAGACTTTCCGCCATCTTGTTCCTGTCTCTTTCCATCCTTGATGGATCAATCAGGAATATTCTCTTATATAGAAGATACTGAGAGGATTCTATATTGTAGGAACCTGAATGGAGAGAAGATGAGACAATGTAATCACTACACGGAATCCTATGTAATAAATAGAACAGATGAGTCACATTATTATGACCACCTCCTACTTCTTACGTCGGCAGCGTGTAGCTCAGGAAGGAAGTGACTTGTTGTGGGCCGGCTTGGTGGGTATATAAGGTGTGTGATAGGGTGAATAAAATCTTGTTGTTGTTATGGGTAAAGGGGGCGATTTATCAGAGTTGCAAAAGGGATGATTATTGGCTGTCGGGCCAAGGGTGACAGTATTTCTCTAACAGCGCAGGTTGTGAACTGTTCGTGTGCTGCTTTGGTGAAAGTGTATTGTGAGTGGAGAAATGGCACCATTGGGAATAACCAACATGGAAACTGTGGAGAATCACGTGCCACTGATGTGGCAAAAGGTTCACTGTAGAGCTGAAGTCAACCCAAATATTCCAAGTAGTTCATTTTTTTAACAAAATAGAATACATTTACAAAATACTGAACTTCTAAAATGTCCTTTGTAACGTGCAGTGAGCAGTGATAATACTGAGGAGACGTGTCTGAGACGTGGGCTGGGGTTCTAGCATCACCTGACAGCCTCGCAGCCAGAGACATGACATAAGGTTTTAGCTGAGGAGGACAGGGCCATTTTGGGATGTGTCAAACTGAGAGACACTCCGCCGCCTCTGCCAGTGCCACAGCTACAAGTAGCAGGAGGACGAGCAGCAGCATCAGCAGCCAGTACAGTATCTGGAACATGAGGAATCAGAAATGTTTCACCTCGCAGCACCAACCAGACCCACAACAGGCACCGACCCCCACCGGCTGCACCAGCAGGTACAGTCATAACTAGATGGTTCCTATGTTCCAGCAGGTACAGTCATAACTAGATGGTTCCTATGTTCCAGCAGGTACAGACATAACTAGATGGTTCCTATGTTCCAGCAGGTACAGACATAACTAGATGGTTCCTATGTTCCAGCAGGTACAGACATAACTAGATGGTTCCTATGTTCCAGCAGGTACAGACATAACTAGATGGTTCCTATGTTCCAGCAGGTACAGTCATAACTAGATGGTTCCTATGTTCCAGCAGGTACAGACATAACTAGATGGTTCCTATGTTCCAGCAGGTACAGACATAACTAGATGGTTCCTATGTTCCAGCAGATAACTCTGACCCCATGGAATTCTGGGCCAATAAGTTAGAGCAGTGGAAGGAGCTGGTCCAGTTTACCATGGGAGTTTTTGATCAGCCTCAGGCGTACTGGCTGAGAGGGTGTTCAGTGCTGCCCGTGGTGTTGCAACACAAATTGGATCTGGAAGAACCAAAACCTGATGCCGAACAGCCCAGGAGGCTCCAGCAGCTCTAGTAGAATGAGCCGTGCTACCCACTAAGGAGGGGGGAAGAAACCCTCAAAGAGGTGAGGAAGAGTCCAAAGATACCGAGCTGACAATTCTAAAGATGACACTGACTTTCCCTGCAGCTTCATTCCCAGCAAGTGATGGTTAGTCCATCGATCTCTTGGAACAGCCACAACTGTCACAGATAGATCTCCCACATTTCTGTCTGGACTACAATCTACTGGCCATAGAGGTGGAAGACACTTGGCCCCTGATATTACCAGCACACTGGAACTAACTCTACAGTCCTCCCTGACCCTCACAGAAGAGGAAGTATTACAGCATAGTACACACCGTGCAACAACAAGTTACTAATGCAGAGGAGAAAGTGGCCAACGGGAATCTGGAGGTTTGTGACTTATGGAAATTGACAGAATCTTATATTATTATTATTGTTTATATAGCACCATTAATTCCATGGTAATCTGTACATTATTATATAATTCCATGGTGCTTTACATTTGAGCGTTTCCATACGGTACACAAAATATACAAGACAAGTATAATACCATCAGTGACCAACTGGCACAGTGGGATAGAGGGCCCTGCCCTCAAGGGCTTACAATCTATGAGGGAAGAGGGATAGAGACAGAAGGTGGGGGTAGAGGCTGTACAGATGGTGGTGTGGTGACAGTAGCGTTATTGGGGGTTGTAGGCCTTCCTGAATAGGTGAGTCTTCAGGGCCTTCTTGAAGCTTGTGACTGTGGGGGTCAGTCTTATGTGTCTTGGTAGTGAGATCCAGAGTATGGGGGATGCACGGGAGAAGTCTTGGAGACGATTGTGTGAAGAGCGGATAAGAGCAGAGCGGAGTAGGAGGTCTTTGGAGGATCGGAGGTTACGTGCGGGCAGGTAGCGGGAGATTAGGTCGGAGATATATGGAGGGGAACAGGTTATGGATGGATTTGTATGTCAGCGTTAGTAATTTGAACTCTATTTGCTGGGCAATGGGTAGCCAGTGAAGGGATTGGCAGAGGGGGGCGGCCGATGAAGAACGGGGGGAGAGGTGTATTAGGCGAGCAGCACAGTTTAAGGTGGACTGGATGGGGGCGAGAGTAGCTGGGAGGCCATGAAGAAGTAGTATAGGCGGGAGATTATGAGGGCATGGACTAGCATCTTTGTAGTTTCAGGGGTGAGGAAGGAGCGGATTCGGTGGATGTTCTTGAGTTGGAGCCGACAGGAGGTGTTGAGGGTTTGAATATGTGGCTTGAAGGATAGGTCAGAGTCTAAGGTTATCCCAAGGCAGCACACTCATGGGACTGGGGCAAGTGTACCACCATTAACTATGATAGATGGCTCAGGTAAAGGGGCCATGCAAGGTGGGGGGAGAGGAAGACTGTTTTCTCCATGTCGAGTTTGAGAAAGCGGGAGGAGAGAAAGGAGGCTACGGCTGCTAGACATTCTGGGACTCTGGACAACAGGGAGGTAATGTCTGGTCCAGAGAGATATATTTGGGTGTCGTCAGCATAGCAATGGTAATGGAAACCATGGGATTCTATGAGTTGGCCAAGGCCTATGGTGTAGATGGAGAACCGGAGGGGTCCTAGGACGGAGCTTTGGGGGACACCTACAGAAAGAGGACGTGGCGGGGAGGTGGTGTGTTAGTGGGAGACGCTGAATGTGCGGTTGGTGAGGTATGAGGAGATCCAGGAACACCCTCCAGGAACATGTCTGAGATACCAAGGGATGAGAGAGTTTCCAGCAGGAGGGAATGGTCGACTGTGTCAAAGGCAGAGGAGAGGTCAAGGAGGAGGAGGACAGATTAGTGACGTTTGGCTTTGGCAGTTAGAAGGTCGTTATTGACCTTGGTTAGGACAGTTTCTGTGGAGTGATGGGGTCAGGAGCCTGACTGTAGTCTGTCAAGGAGCACATTGGATGAGAGATAGGAGGACAGTTCGGAGTGCACGTGTTGCTCCAGCAATTTAGAGGCGTACGGGAGCAATGAGATGGGGCGATAGTTGGCTGGAGAGGACGGGTGGAGGGAGGGTTTCTTAAGTATAGGTGTGACGGTAGCATGTTTGAAGGCAGAAGGAAAGGATCCATTGGTTAGGGATAGGTTGAAGAGATGGGTTATGGTCGGAGTAATGACTTCAGTGAGTTTCGGGATGAGATGTGACTGGATCGGGTCAAGCACGCAGGAGGTGAGGTGGGATTTAGAAATTAGGGTGGAGAACTTTTCCTCAGAGACGGTGGAGAAACAGGTTAAAGATGAAGAGCACAGGACATTTGGATAGAGTGGTTGTTGGGGGTGTAGGGTGAGACTGTCTCTGATGGAGTCAATTTTGTTTTTGAAATAAGAGGCAAAGTCATCAGCTGTGATAAGTGATGTCGGAGGGGGCGCAGGAGGACGGAGAAGGGAGTTGAAGGTAGTGAATAGCTGTTTGGGGTTGCGGGATAGGGCAGATATTAGTGTGGTGAAGTAGACCTGCTTTGCAGAGGTGAGTGTGTTCTTGAATGTGAGAACTGCCTCTTTGTACCTAAGGAGGTCCTCCTGGGAGTGGCTTTTCTTCCAGAGGCGTTCTGCAACCCGTGAGGCACGTCTCAGTTTTTTAGTCAGGTCGGTGTGCCAGGGTTGCCTATTGATCGGCCGGGTTCTGGTGTTAGTGAAGGGGG
Organism: Leptodactylus fallax; assembly: GCA_947044405.1. Taxonomy (NCBI): domain Eukaryota; kingdom Metazoa; phylum Chordata; class Amphibia; order Anura; family Leptodactylidae; genus Leptodactylus; species Leptodactylus fallax. The sequence goes on from CAMRHE010000576.1 coordinate 848,373, forward strand.
CCACAGAGTCAAGGGCTGAAGTGATGGTGGTATTGCAGAAGTCAGCGGCGGTATCTGCGTCCTGGAGCGAGGATATGTCAGCGAGCGGTAGGAGAGAGTCTGAGAGTGCGCGGATATCAAGGCGATTAAGGTTTCGGCGGGGACGTGTTGGTTTAGGGGTTGGAGGGTCTATTACAGAGGAGAGGGCTGAGAATGTCAGCAGGTTGTGGTCAGAGAGCGTGGACTGAGAGTTAGAGAGTGACTAGAGATCAGAGGCAGGTGAATATGAGGTCCAGCGTGTGCCCCTTTGTGTGGGTGGCAGAGGAGGACCATTGAGAGAGACCAAAGGAGGTAGTGAGGGACAGGAGACTGGAAGCGGGGGGGGTGGTTTATGTTAATGGGGATGTTGAAATCACCCATGATGATGGTGGGGGTGTCTGTGGATAGGAAGTGCATTAGCCAGGTGGTGAAGTGGTCGGTAGGTCCTGGCGGTCGATATCTGACGGCCAGTTGAAGGTTGGAGGGCGAGTAAATGCGAACAGAGTGCACTTCAAAGGAGGGGAGGGTGAGAGCAGGTATCGGTTGGATTGGTGCGAAGGAGTAATTGTCAGACAGGAGTACGCCTACGCCTCCACCAGGTTTATTGTTGGGGCGGGGAGTGTGCGAGAATTACAGACCTCCATAGGAGAGGACAGCAGGGGAGGCGGTGTCTGAGGGTGTTATTCATGTTTCTGTGATGCCAAGAAATGAGAACTCACGGGATATGAAGAGGTCGTGGATGTAGTCAAGCTTATTGCATACATAGCGAGCGTTCCATAGTGTACCAGGGAGGGCGTGGGGAGGGGCAGGAGCGGGTAAGATAGGTGTAAGGTTTAGCGCTTATTCTGGTTGTATGGAAAGATCCGACAGCAGGGAAGTGCTGGGGCGGTCCAGGATTAGGAGATGTCGCCAGAAGTGAGGAGTAGCAGGGACAGGGATAGCAGGTGTAAGGAGGAGAGAGTGTGGGGAGGTTGTGTGTGTCTGGGGCAGAAAGCTTGTAGGTGTGTGAGTAGCTGCGCAGAGAAGGTCAGATGGTGGGGTAGGATAGATGGAGATATAAAGATATTCTTAGTGACATGACTGGTTTGGGGTGGAAAAGTGGTTTTTACAAGTATGGGAAGAACAACAGTGATTATAATGAGAAGCATTTCTGTAGATGATAGCGAGGTTTTGTTCCCTTCTGGTCTGTACATTTTAGAGCTGCACTTTGAGTCTGCAAATTGACATGATATAGAGGACATAGAGAATGGGCCCTGCTGTAGTGACATGAGAGTAATGAGTGTCCCGAAGAATGTTCCATCCAGAGATCTAACACAGATACAGGGGCTTGTAAAAGTCTTCACACCCCTTGAGATTTTCAGTGATAACAACACAAAGTATCAGATAATTGTGAAGTGGAAGGAAAATGATACAAGGTTATCAACATTGTAATCCAATAAAAATCTGAAAAGTGTGACGTGCAAAAGTCTTCAGCCCCCCTATAGCAATACTTTGTAGAGCCGCCTTTGGCTACAATTCCAGCTCCAAGTCTTTTGGGCTCGGTCTCTACCAGCTTTGCACATCTAGAGATGAGATTTCTGCCCCTTCTTCTTCTTCTTTGCAGCCAGATTGGATGGAGCGTCTGTGATCAGTAATTTTCATGTCTTGCCACAGATGCTCAATGGGATTTAGGTCTGGACTGTGACTGGGCCATTCTAACCCCGGAATATTCTGTCATCTAAACCATCCCCTGGAGCTCGGGCTGGAGGTTTAGGGTCATTGCTGGAAGTTGAATCTCCTTCCCAGTCTCAAGTCTTTTGCAGCCTCCAACAGGGCCACAAGGAGGACATTATAGTGTGTGGGGGCCACAAGGAGGACATTATACTGTGTGGGGGCCACAAGGAGGACATTATACTGTGTGGGGGCCACAAGGAGGACATTATACTGTGTGGGGGCCACAAGGAGGTCATTATACTGTGTGGGGGCCACAAGGAGGACATTATACTGTGTGGGGGCCACAAGTAGGACATTATACTGTGTGTGGGCCACAAGAAGGACATTATAGTGTGTGGGGGCCTCAAGGAGGTCATTATACTGTGTGGGGGCCATAAGGAGGACATTATACTGTGTGGGGGCCACAAGGAGGACATTATACTGTGTGTGGGCCACAAGGAGGACATTATAGTGTGTGGGGGCCTCAAGGAGGTCATTATACTGTGTGGGGGCCATAAGGAGGACATTATACTGTGTGGGGGCCACAAGGAGGTCATTATAGTGAATGGGGGCCATGAGGAGGACATTATACTGTGTGGGGGCCTCAATGAGGACATTATACTGTGTGGGGGCCACGAGGAGGACATTATACTGTGTGGGGGCCACAAGGAGGAAATTATACTGTGTGGGGGCCACAAGGAGGACATTATACTGTGTGGGGGCCACAAGGAGGACATTATACTGTGTGTGGGGGACACAAGGAGGACATTATACTGTGTGTGGGGGCCACAAGGAGGACATTATACTGTGTGGGGGCCACAAGGAGGACATTATACTGTGTGGGGGCCACAAGGAGGACATTATAATGTGTAGGGGCCACGAGGAGGACATTATACTGTGTGGGGGCCACAAGGAGGGTGGCTGAATGTATGAGAAGTGCTGAGAGCGAGCACTTACTTCGTCGGGTTCAGCAGCCGTCTGCTCACAGGACCTGTGGCGATGTCATAGGTGTGGGAGGAGTCAAGGAGTCACATGATCAGTTCCTGCTGTTATAGCTTCATCTGTGTAGAAGATACTAAATCCTAGTGAGCTAAAGGACCTGTGATGATGTCACATGTGTGGGAGGAGTCACAGAATCACATGACCTGATATTAGAGGTATCTGCAGAGCTGTCTGTGTGTGACGTGTATGTAGCAGAGCCGTCTGTGTGTGACGTGTATGTAGGGGAGCTGTCTGTGTGTGACGTGTATGTAGCGGGGCTGTCTGCGTGTGACGTGTATGTAGCGGAGCCGTCTGCGTGCGACGTGTATGTAGCGGAGCCGTCTGCGTGCGACGTGTATGTAGCGGAGCCGTCTGCGTGCGACGTGTATGTAGCGGAGCCGTCTGCGTGCGACGTGTATGTAGCGGAGCCGTCTGCGTGCGACGTGTATGTAGCGGAGCCGTCTGCGTGCGACGTGTATGTAGCGGAGCCGTCTGTGTGTGACGTGTATGTAGCGGAGCCGTCTGCGTGTGACGTGTATGTAGCAGAGCTGTCTGGATGATGTGTATAGTCATATAATGTTGTACCGTGTTAGCCATTGAAAGTAGTGGAAAAGTGAAGAAATCAGGCGATACCTTTTAGAGGCTGAGTATGTTTGATGGTAAGCTTTCAGAAGTACTAGCTTCCTTCATCAGACATGGTGTTATACAAGAAACTGAAAATTCACAGATTTTTTATACCCTAAAGACATGGACCTTCAAAGAATCCTTAAAAAAAACAAAATGCAGTATAAGTAAGGAAGTTATTTACAACAGGTCAAAAAATAAACAATCTGGAAAGTTGTGTGGCGTGATGGAGGGATCACTAATTCTTGCTGTTTGCTGTCATGTGGTGATTTGTGACCCTCACAGTTCATACATAGTGTGACATGAAACTGGCATGAATATTAAGTCCAAATTTCAGAGTTTGAAATCTTTACATTAACTTATATTCCCATTCCTTTCTCTCCCTCTGCATCTTAAAATGGCTGATGTGTATGTAGCTGAGCCGTCTGTGTGTGACGTGTATGTAGCGAAGCCATCTGTGTGTGACGTGTATGTAGCGGAGCCGTCTGTGTGTGACGTGTATGTAGCGGAGCCGTCTGTGTGTGATGTGTATGTAGCGGAGCCGTCTGTGTGTGACGTGTATGTAGCGGAGCCGTCTGTGTGTGACGTGTATGTAGCTGAGCCGTCTGTGTGTGACGTGTATGTAGCGAACCCATCTGTGTGTGACGTGTATGTAGCGGAGCCGTCTGTGTGTGACGTGTATGTAGCGGAGCTGTCTGTGTGTGACGTGTATGTAGCGGAGCCGTCTGTGTGTGATGTGTATGTAGCGGAGCCGTCTGTGTGTGACGTGTATGTAGCGGAGCCGTCTGTGTGTGACGTGTATGTAGCGGAGCCGTCTGTGTGTGACGTGTATGTAGCGGAGCCGTCTGTGTGTGACGTGTATGTAGCGGAGCCGTCTGTGTGTGACGTGTATGTAGCGGAGCCGTCTGTGTGTGACGTGTATGTAGCGGAGCCGTCTGTGTGTGACGTGTATGTAGCTGAGCCGTCTGTGTGTGACGTGTATGTAGCGAAGCCATCTGTGTGTGACGTGTATGTAGCGGAGCAGTCTGTGTGTGACGTGTATGTAGCGGAGCTGTCTGTGTGTGACGTGTATGTAGTAGAGCTGTCTGTGTGTGACGTGTATGTAGTAGAGCCGTCTGTGTGTGACGTGTATGTAGTAGAGCCGTCTCTGTGTGACGTGTATGTAGCAGAGCTGTCTGTGTGTGACGTGTATGTAGCGGAGCTGTCTGTGTGTGACGTGTATGTAGTAGAGCTGTCTGTGTGTGACGTGTATGTTGCGGAGCCGTCTGTGTGTGACGTGTATGTAGCGGCGCCGTCTGTGTGTGACGTGTATGTAGTAGAGCTGTCTGTGTGTGACGTGTATGTAGCGGAGCTGTCTCTGTGTTTGACGTGTATGTAGCGGAGCTGTCTGTGTGTGACGTGTATGTAGCGGAGCTGTCTGTGTGTGACGTGTATGTAGCGGAGCCGTCTGTGTGTGACATGTATGTAGCGGAGCTGTGTGGGTGATGTGTATGTAGGAGAGCCGTCTGTGTGTGACGTGTATGTAGCGGAGCCATCTGTGTGTGACGTGTATGTAGCAGAGCTGTCTCTGTGTGACGTGTATGTAGCGGAGCTGTGTGGGTGATGTGTATGTAGCGGACCTGTGTGGGTGATGTGTATGTAGCGGAGCTGTCTGGGTGATGTGTATGTAGCGGAGCCATCTGTGTGTGACGTGTATGTAGCGGAGCCGTCTGTGTGTGACGTGTATGTAGCGGAGCCGTCTGTGTGTGACGTGTATGTAGCAGAGCTGTCTGTGTGTGACGTGTATGTAGTAGAGCTGTCTGTGTGTGACGTGTATGTAGTAGAGCCGTCTCTGTGTGACGTGTATGTAGCGGAGCTGTCTGTGTGTGACGTGTATGTAGCGGAGCTGTCTGTGTGTGACGTGTATGTAGTAGAGCTGTCTGTGTGTGACGTGTATGTAGTAGAGCTGTCTGTGTGTGACGTGTATGTAGCGGAGCCGTCTGTGTGTGACGTGTATGTAGCGGAGCCGTCTGTGTGTGACGTGTATGTAGTAGAGCCGTCTGTGTGTGACGTGTATGTAGTAGAGCTGTCTGTGTGTGACGTGTATGTAGCGGAGCTGTCTCTGTGTTTGACGTGTATGTAGCGGAGCTGTCTGTGTGTGACGTGTATGTAGCGGAGCTGTCTGTGTGTGATGTGTATGTAGCAGAGCTGTCTGTGTGTGACGTGTATGTAGCGGAGCCGTCTGTGTGTGACATGTATGTAGCGGAGCTGTGTGGGTGATGTGTATGTAGTAGAGCCGTCTGTGTGTGACGTGTATGTAGCAGAGCTGTCTCTGTGTGACGTGTATGTAGCGGAGCTGTGTGGGTGATGTGTATGTAGCGGAGCTGTGTGGGTGATGTGTATGTAGCGGAGCTGTCTGGGTGATGTGTATGTAGCGGAGCTGTCTGTGTGTGACTTGTATGTAGCAGAGCTGTGTGGGTGTGTATGTAGCAGAGCTGTCTCGGTGATGTGTATGTAGTGGAGCTTTTTCGGTGATGTGTATGTAGCAGAGCTGTCTCGGTGATGTGTATGTACCTTAGATCTATCTTCCTTGCTCCTGCCCCTCCCCCGGTGCTCCTTCCATATATAATAACCTGGATTACACCCACAATCTTTTCATCTCTAGTAACTTTCTTTTCTTGCTATCACTGACATCCTCGGACATCTCCTCTGCTTCTCTCTTCTGGGGCTTTTTCATGTATTACATATATCACATAAACTTACATATAATCATATATGAGCTGTAGACGTGCGATTTCTGTGTCTTACATATCACGTATAAAATGTTTCCTTCTGCCTTATAAAAGAACACTGCCGAATAAAAAATTACATGAAGCTTCTTGGGAAATATTTTGCCGCCTCCTAAACTGTCTGAATAAAATTGGGACAACATAGAAAAGATGAATGTGATTTTCCTCCCTTATGACGCGAGCACCTTACAATCTACATTACTGTGTAAGGAGAATGAGCAGAATTGTATATGTGACATATAGTTACTTCTAAGAAGCCATATGTGCTCTAAGCATCAGGCCGCTCTCTTCAAGGCAGTGCTATCTAATCTTTAGGCCTCGCAGTTAAACAATCTTCAACCAAGGTTTCTGCAGGAATTGGTGGGTGTAAGATATTCTAAGTAGTTACATCATAGGGGAACATTCTGGAAATGAACATAGTAACTAGGCCAGGTGTAAATATGTCAGTGATACAGGGGCAATATATACATATATACAATGAGGATACAACAAAGTAGTTTTAGTAAATCTGCCGCTTTGTCTGTAATTAGCAATAACATGTAATGCCAATAAATTAATTGTACCAGAGTGAACCCGTATTCTTATCCTGACACTTTTAACCCCTCTGTGGTACAGGATCAGCCAAGGAGGATTAGTCTTAGATATGGATTCCATATCCTATTTTATTTTCTGTACTGTATTCCTTATTTTTACCTTTATTTGCTTGACCATCCTCTGATGTATATTCTGTATACCTTAGCGGCTAGTACTGACCCACTCGGGTTAATAAATATCTAAAATTTATAAAGCTTGTTTCATGTTATTCTACGAACCCTGGTACTCACAGGTGGTGAGTGGAAGGTAAGAGGGGTGATTACAGGTAGGCCAAGCGGCTTGGCAAAGCGGTATCCTTCACACCCTCTCTCTATGATTTACAGGACGTTTGATAGATTAATAAAGTATATTAAAAAAATGTCCTCTCCCCCCCGACACAATAGCCAAAAAATATTAAAAATAAATAAAATGGGAATATATGTTAGGCTGCTGGTCTGGGCTGGCAAGGGTTAACTATTGTATATGTAAGATGGGGAAACAGCCCTCATGTTATGAATGTAACTGTTTCTGTAGATAAGTTTATTTTTTTTATAAACTGACATTTGGTTGTTTGACCACAAGAGGCCACTGTTACCTCAAAAATGGGAAGGACTGTAATTTTGTAATTCCCTGGAGTAGTGACGAGGAGACCCTGTTCTGCAGAGGTGGAACTAGAAGGAGGAGCAGAGTGTGTGTGGCAGCCATATTAGGAGTGTGCTTTGAGCTTTTAGAAGAAGAAGGACTGAAGTGAGAGAAGGAGGATTGCTAAATGATCAGAAATATAGCAAGGTGGAGCTGAAGCAGAGACTGTTCCAGGGTTTGTTCAGACAGCATGCTAAGTTGAAGATTGCTATCAAGCACCTGGCTGAGAAGTGGCCCTGTCAGTGAGATCGCATGTTTTCTGGATGAGCCCCACTTCCAGCTGTTCCAGACAAAGGCTAAAGGTACCCAACAGACCCGGGTCAGTAAGAGAAGTAATCGTGCACGCACTGCATTACATTGTTTTGCTTGGGGCTGAGTAAGGGCCTGTAGTTAGACTAGTTAGGCATCCTCATCTTCACAGGCCACACGACTGGTGAATTAGCTACCTATTCGGTAGTAAGGACTCAGAGAATTCTTTTGAGTTGTAACTCTCATAGAGGAGCTTCTAAGGAAGTCTGGAAGCCACATTTTATACATTGTCACATTTCTTTGGCTTGCAAGCTGACCTACTATTATATTTACTTGGTTGTACTTTGGGGGGAATAGGGGTATTGTGATAAGTTTGTAAGCTCTTGTGTTATACCGCCGGTGCCTCTATCACACTCACTGAATTGTTCCTGTGACTAGGGTGATAAAAAGGTAACAAGCGGCTGCTTAGTAGCAGCCTGCAGATAGGTAAAAGCTTGGAGTATATTGGAGGTGCACATTAGATGGCACCGCGCTGTACAACACCAGGGCCTCAGCTTACTGGCTGAGTGTATGTAAATAGTTGGGAGTATTTTTTTGGTAAAGGGGTGTTACTACACTAATTAAAATCTTGTTTTTACTAAATTGATTTGGAGTCGCTTCCTTTGTTCGTGACTTCGCTGTATCCTGGGGAGCCCACCCCGGTACACAGCTTACATATGTCTAAAGTCTGTGGTTTGGGAGGGGTTTTTCCCTGAGGTTCTGCCCCACCCTCTGGTGTGCTATTTAAGCTGGGGGCTTGCTCCAATTCACTGCTGGTTATTCTCTTGTGTTCAGCCATTCCTGTGACCTGTAGTTCTACAGTCTGTCTGATTCTGTATACTAGCCTTGTCTGTTTCCTCTCTGGCCTTCTGTCAGGGTGACTGTGTAGTGGTCTTTGTGAGTGCGTGTGCATTGTCCTTTGGAGTTCCTTTTAGGGTTAACTTCTAGGGTCTCTATTTAGGTTCCTGTGAGGCGTCCTCTTATCAGAGGAAAACTGGTGTAGCCAGGGTGAATGTTAGGGATAATTCCCCCGCTATTGTCCACCTGCCTATTTTGCTTTGATTTTCACTTATTTTGTCTGCCTTTGTTTACTTTTTCTTTTCTTAAATAAAACAGTTTATTTCACACGTTTGTTTGTTACTTTTCTGTTCGGAGACAAACGTAACAGAATAACCAGCCGACCATTTATTGATTTTTTTACCACTTTTTTCCCCCCCTTTTCTTTCCTCCCCAGATGGATCCTGTGCTGCAGCTAACCACTCACCTTCAGGCATTAACCCTGAGTCGAGTCTCTTCAGACTCATGTCCATCAGCAGAACATACAGCAAGGTAGAGGGGTGTTTGGGGAGGGGGTGTCTGGAATAGAACCCCGGATTGCTCTTCCTGATCGCTTCTTGGGTGTGCGCTCCTAGTTTCTCTCATTCAGAGAGTCCTGTAAATTGTATTTTAGATTAAGGCCTATCTCTTCAGAAAATGAGAGCCAGCAGGTGGGGATAATTATATCCCGTCTACAAGGAGATCCTCAAGTTTGGGCTTTTTCTTTACCCCCTGATTCCCCCACACTGCAGTCTGTAGATGTCTTCTGCACTCGGGTTAATGTTTGATGACCCAGACTGTTTGCATTTAGCGGAGAGCAAGCAGCGTCACCTCTCACAAGGAATGGATTCTGCAGAGGATTACTGCGCTGCTTTCTGTAAGTGGTCTATGGATACTCAGTGGAACGATCCGGCGCTTCGGAGTCAATTTTGTGCCGAGTGAAGGATTTAATGCTACAGTTCTCTGCCCCTGCCTCTTTGGAGGAAGCTATGAGTCTAGCTATCCGGGTAGACAGACGTATACATTTGAGAGCAGTAGAAATGGGAGTGGGTGGTACCACTTACTCGCCAGGGGAGGGGGCGGAGTCTTCAGTTGAGCCCATGCTCATGAATTCTTTGCAGCCTGAGGACAGAAAGAAGAGACATTTAGCCGCCAGCCAATGTTTCTACTGTGTGCGTCCTGGCCATTTCGTAAAAAATTGGTCAGTGACGCCCCGTCCTAAGACGGCTTTAAACTAGAGAACCTAACGAGCTATGGGGATATGCCCGTTAGGTAAATATGTTGCTTGGACAAGTGGGTCCAAGATGATCCTCCCTGCTGAGATCAACGTTGGGGACAGGGAACATCCCGTATGGGTGTTTCTTGATTGTGGTGCTGGGGTCAATTTAATTGATTCTAAATGTGCCACAGATCTAGACTTAAAAATAACCCTCCTGGAGACACCGCTTCCTATTGCTGGAATTAATGCTGGACCTTTGGGCTGGATTCGAGCTATTTCATTAGGGGTTAAGCTATGGATTGGTTTGTTCCACCTAGAATGTGTGGATTTGTATGTACTCAACTCCTTGCCATTGTATTAGGATATCCTTGGTTTAAAAAACGCAATCTTGTGGTTGATTGGCGTACGGGAGAGATTTTCAAATGGTTTCTTGAGTGTAAAAAGGAATGTACGCCTAGTCATCTGGTGGCCGCTGTTATACCTAATGAATCATCGTTTCTATCTGACTTTTCACAGGTATTCTCTCTCACCTCTAGTGACCAGCTTCATCCTCATAGACCGTATGACTGCAGGATTGATCTAGTGCCTGACTGTAAATACCCCAAAAGCAGATTATATAACATTTCTATTCCTGAAAGAAAAGCCTTACAAGACTTTATTTCAGAAAGTTTAAAGAAAAGACACATAAGACCCTCTGAGTCTCCTTTAGCAGCAGAGTTTTTTTCGTTAAAAAAAAGGACGTCGGACTGCGTCTTTGTCTTGACTTTCGGGAGTTGAATCAAATCACTGTTCATAATCCTTATCCTCTTCCACTTATTCCCAATTTATTCAATCAACTGGTGGGGTCCCAGTGGTTTTCTAAGTTAGATCTCTGTGGGGGTACAATTTGATAAGAGGACGGGAGGGGGATGAATGGAAGACGGCATTTAACATGCCCCTTGGCCATTTCGAGAGCTTGGTTATGCCATTCAGGCTTACCAATGCCCCTGCTATCTTCCAGGAATTCATGAATGATATACTGCGTCCTTTTATTGGACGTTTCCTGGTTGTGTACTTAGATGATATCCTCATCTTTTCTCCTAATTACGAGTCTCATTGTGAACATCTTCGATCTGTCTTGTCTGTTCTAAAAGAAAATTCACTTAGTGTTAAAGCTGAAAAGTGTGTTTTTTGTGTTCAGGAGATTTCTTTTTTTGGCATTTGGCATTTCGAAGGATGGGTTCAAGATGGATTCGGGTAAGATCAAGGCTATTTTAGATTGGGTTAAACCCAAGAACCTCAAAGCTTTACAGAGGTTTCTAGGCTTTGGTAATTTTTACCATAAGTTTATCAGGGGTTTTTCTTTGATTGTTAAGCCTCTGACTGATTTGACCAAGAAGGATGCTAAGATTTTGGAGTGGCTGCCAGAGGCCGAGAAAGCGTTCCTGTCGCTTAAGCAACAGAATTGTGGCAAGGCACAGATCTGGCCAAGGTTACAAAAGAATTTCTGCAGCACTCAAGGTTCCTAAGAGCACAATGGCCTCCATAATCCTTAAATGGAAGAAGTTTGGGACGACCAGAACTCTTCCTAGACCTGGCCGTCCAGCCAAACTGAGCAATCGTGGGAGAAGAGCCTTGGTGAGAGAGGTAAAGAAGAACCCAAAGATCACTGTGGCCGAGGTCCAGAGACGCAGCAGAGAGATGGGAGAAAGTTCCACAAAGTCACTATCACTGCAGCCTCCACCAGTCAGGGCTTTATGGCAGAGTGGCCCGAAGTGGCCAGAGTGCAAGACATATGAAAGCCCGCTTAGAGTTTGCCAAAAAACACAAGAAGGACTCCCAGACTATGAGAAATAAGATTCTCTGGTCTGATGAGACGAAGATTGAACTTTTTGGCTTTAATTCTAAGCGGTATGTGTGGAAAAAACCAGGCCCTGCTCATCACCTGCCCAATACAATCCCAACAGTGAGACATGGTGGTGGCAGCATCATGCTATGGGGGACAGGACGACTGGTTGTAATTGAAGGAAAGATGAATGTGGCCAAGTACAGAGATATCCTGGAAGAAAACCTCTCCCAGAGTGCTCTGGACCTCAGACTGGGTCAAAGGTTCACCTTCCAACAAGACAATGACCCTAAGCACACAGCTAAAATAACAAAGGAGCGGCTTTGGAACAACTCTGTGACCATTCCTGACTGGCCCAGCCAGAGCCCTGACCTCAACCCAGTTGAGCAAAAAACTTATTTTCCACCATAATTTGCAAATAAATTCTTTAAAAATCAGACAATGTGATTTTCTGGATTTGTTTTCTCATTTTGTCTCTCATAGTTGAGGTCTACCTATGATGACAATTACAGGCCGGCCTCATCTACTTAAGTGGGAGAACTTGCAGAATTGGTGGATGACTAAATACTTTTTTTCCCCACTGTAAGTTGTATGATACACGACTGTATATAAGTTGCGGGATACATGTGTGTACTGTATATAAGTTGTGTGATACATGACTGTATATAAATTGCATGAAATTTTATTATGTGTAACATTGTAATCATAGAATTAACCACTTACTGTCTAGTTTGTTAAGTGCGAGCCTGTATACAGGGCAGCAATTCTGTGCAGGTAAGCTATATCTGACAGCTTTCCTAGATGAAGAAACCAGAAACATCCTGTTATGCAAAATGTGGAGATTCTGTATCTAGGACATTATTCTATGTATTGATGTTTAGCACAATTATAACCACAAGTATATGTACAACTTCCAAGACATGTAACAAAGTATAAGAGAGTGCTGGGGGATAGATGGGTGGATGCTCATACATTTCCTCCTCTCCTTCTCAGTCTCCGCTCTCAGCAACTTCCTTCCACACATTCCTGTACAATGCAGAACTTCTCCGCCAACACAATAGTCTGATCACATAGTCATGACATCATCAGAGATCCTTTAACTCCCTAGGAAATAGACTCTTCTGTGAGCTCACAGCTGCTGTACCGAAGGAGGTAAGTGCTCGCTCTCAGCCCTTCTCATACATTCAGTCACCCTCATTTCCAGTCTGCAGCCTCTTCTATGGTCAGACTTTTGGCTCGGTGTCGCCCCCTAGTACTGGCCACATGTTCTCCTCCCTCTCCCCAGCACGGCCTCAGCTCCGCTCCCCCCTCCTCTGTAGCTCCATATGTATCTGCACTACATGGACACTAATGGACACCCAAACTTCCCAGTGGAGCCGAGTAATAGAAAGTGAATCTCCCTGTAAATCCTCCGAATCTACACAGAGAACATATTCCAGAATCACACACAGTATAAAGACTGGTTAGTGGCACCAACATGGTATAGTGTCCTCCTTGTGGTCCGCACACACTATAATGTCCTCCTTGTGGTCTTCACACAGTATAATGTGTCAATTTGTAGTCCTCACACACTTTAATGTCCACCTTGTGACCCCCAACACAATATGTAGTGTACATTTGTAGCCCTTACACACTTTAATGTCCACCTTGTGACCCCCACATGGTATAATGTGTCCATTTGTAGTCTTCACACACTATAATGCCCTCCTTGAGGCCCCTACATAATATATTGTGTTCACTTGTAGCCCTCACACACCATAATTACATAGTTACTTATGTCCGACTTGTAGCCCCCGCACACAATAATGTTCCCATTTGTAGTCCTCATACACTAAAATGTCCTCTTTGTGGCCCACACATAATATAATATGTTCATTTGTAGCACTCACATATTATAATGTTCTCCTTGTGGCCCCCACATGGTATAATGTGTACATTTGTAGCCCCCACATACTATAATGTCATTCTTGTAGCCCCCACACAGTATAATGTGCCCATTTGTAGCCCCCACATACTATAATGTCATTCTTGTAGCCCCCACACAGTATAATGTGCCCATTTGTAGATCTCACATACTATAATGTCCTCCTTGTGGCCCCCACACAGTATAATGTGTCAATTTGTACTCCTTTCACACTATAATATCCTCCCTGTGACCCTAATACAGTATAATGTGCCCATTTATAGCCCTCAAATACTAAAAATGTTCTCCTTGTGGCCCCCACACAGTATAATTTGCCCATTTGTAGTCCTCACACATTATAATGTCCTCCTTGTTGCCCCTGCACAGCACAATGTGCCCATTTGTAGCCCTACACACTATAATGCCCCTCCTTTGGCCCTCACACAGTATAATGTGCCCAGTTGTAGTCCTCACACACTATAATATTTTCCTTGTGGCCCTCACACAGTACAATGTGCACATTTTTAGCCCCCCTACATATTATAATGTCCTCCTTGTGGCCCTCACACAGTATAATGTGCCCATTTTTAGCCTCCCCTGCATATTATAGTGTCCTCCTTGTGGCCCCCACACAGTATGATGTGCCCATTTGTAGTCCTCACACACTATAATGTACTTCTTTTGGTCCTCACACAATAAAATATGTATATCTGTAGCCCTCCCAAACTATAATGTCCTTCTTGTGTACCCCACAGGGTATAATGTGCAAATTTGTAGTCCTCACACTCTATAATGTCCTCCATGTAGCCCCCACATAGTATAATGTGTTTATTTGTAGCTCTCATATACTATAATACTAAAATGTCCTCCTTGTTGCCTCCACAAAGTATAATGCGCTCATTTGTAGCCCACAAATACTATAAATGTCCTCCTTATGGCCCCCACACAGTATAATGTGCCCATTTGTAGTCCTCACACACTATAATGTCCTTCTCGCGGGCCCCACACAGTATAATGTGTCCAGTTGTAGCCATCACACACTATAATATCCTCCTTGTGGACCTCATAGAGTATAATGTATTAATTTGTAGTCTTTACACACTATAATGTCCTCTTTGTGGCCCCCACACAGTATAATACTAATATACATGCAGTGTGGAAAAGAAAAATGTTGATAATGGTTTCCATAGCCTTTAATAACAGTTGTGGAAAAAAACTTCAGAAAATGTCCCTTCATTATTGTGTATTTTGTGGAGTCATTCAGTAATTCTGGTTGCGCGGTGCGGTTACACTGATACCACATTTATAGAGGTAAATAGTGGTCGGGGACTTCACCCTACGGTATAAATCACATGATGGCTTTATTCTACAGGTCGCTACGGTTACACTGATACCACATTTATACAGGGTTTAGGTTTTATTACTTCTACGCTAGAAAGAACTTACTAAATCATTTCTTCTTTTCTCGCCATATTCTGAGAGCCGGAACTGTCATCTTTCTTTCTCCGGAGCGGTGTGAGGGCTCGGTGTGTGTGGGATGACTTGTAGTTTTCATCGGTTGCCGTTTTGGGTACACACAAGTGTTTGATGTCCTTTTATTTTATTGATGATTTTCAGTTCTTTTTGAGACATTTACCTTGTATGATAAATATCAGGATCATTTTTAGCTCATTCCAGATGTGGAAGTAACAATTATATTTTAGGGGTTTGTTCTGTTTTTGGATAGATATTGTAAAGTTTTATGTAAGAGGATTTTTAGTTTTTCTTTATTTAGAATTTTAAACATTTTTCTATAGGAGCAGATTAAGTGATTTGTGACACTTTATTGGAAAAAATATTCTCTTTTTTGCTTAAAATGTTATGCTACTCGGGCCAATTTTTAATAATGGGTGGATTTTAACCCCTTAAGGACACAGCCAAAAAGTACCTTTTTGGCCAGGCCTCATTTTTCTAAATTGACATGTGTCCCTTTATATGGCAATAACTTTGAGACGCTATAACTTACACAAGAGATTTTGAGATTGTTTTTCATGACACATTGTACTTCATGTTAGTGGTAAACACTGATCAATATTTTTTGCAGTAATTTGTAAAAAAAAAAAAATAGGAAATTTGCTAAAAATGTGGAATAATTTGCAGTTTTCAAAATGTGAAATGCTCTGCTTATCAGACAGATAGTCAGACCACCCAGATACATGAATAAATATTATCTGCCATATCTCTGATTTATATTGACATCATCTTTTAATCGTCCTGTAATTTATTTTGGATGTTATAAAGCTTACAAGTGTAACAGCGATTTCCCAGATTTACAAGAAAATTTCTCAAACGCATTTTTTAGGGACCATTTCAGTTCTGAAGGGGTTTATAAAGGCCTATATATTATAAACCCCCCATAAATCACCCCATTTTCAAAACTGCACCCCTCAAATAATTCTAAACAGCATTTGGGGAGTTTTTTAACCCTTTAACCATTTCACGGGAATTAAAACAATATGGAGGTGAAATTTAGACATTTCATTTTTTTCAATAATACATTAATTTAGTCCTAAAATAACACATTCACAAAGGGTTAAAGGTGAAAATACATCTCACAATTTGTTATGCAATTTCTCCCGAGCACAGAAATACCCCACATGTGGGTGTAAACTGATGTTTGGGCACACAGCAGCGCAAGGAAGGGAAGGAGCGACACTGGGGGTATGAAAAGCAGATTTTACTGGAATAGTTTTCAGGTGTCTGATTTGTAGAGCCCCTAAAGTACCAAAACAAAGGAAACCCCCAAAACTGACCCCATTTTTTAAATTACACCCCTTAAGGAATTTATCATGGGGTATAGTGACCATTCTGACCCTACAGCTTTTTCATAGATGTTATTAACATTGGAATGTGTAAATGAAAAATTGCTAAAAAGTCAATTTAATTTTAGTTTTCATTTTCATTAAAGGAGTAAAAACTCCCCACAGGTTGTTACACAATTGCTCCTGAACACAGCAATGCCCCATATGTGGTTGTAATCTGCTGTATGGGTACATGGTGGGGCTCAGAATGGAAAGAGTGCTAGTTGACTTTTGGAGGGCAGATTTTGTTGGAATAGTTTTCAGATGCCATGTTGCATTTGCAGAGTCCCTAAAGTACCAGTACAATGGAAACCCCCCCATAAATGACCCCGTTTTGGAAACTAAACCCTTCATAGAATTTATCATGGGATATACTGAGCATTTTAACCCTACAGCTGTTTCACAGATTTTATTAACAATATATTAGCAAATATATTTCTTAAATATATATTTTAAAAAAATATATATATATATATATATATTTTTTTTTTTTTCCAATAAACTGTCAATTTAGCTCCAAATTTTTAATTTTCACTAGAGGATAAAGGAAAAAAAGCCCCCCACAGTGCATTACACAATTGCTGCTGAACATGGTAATACCCCATATGTGGTGTGACAATTGGGGGTAGTTTAGCATCAAAGGTAGCAGCTTCCTGGACTTGACAGAGGTGTTGGTGGAGCTTGGTGCCAAATAAACAGCATATCAGGTAATGGAAATCCAAAAGAAATGGCTTTATTCAGCTAGTAAGTGATAACAGGAACAAAAACAAAAAAACAGCCTACCCCACACACAGGGCCATACCTCACTTCATGAACCCTAACTACTCTCTGAGGGCAAGATGCTTTGCTGAGGTTTCTCCTCAGCAATCTGTCTCACACTGAGCCCACCAAGTCCGCTTGTGGAGTCCAGTTCTCTTGGGACAGACCCCCTTGTCTGTCTCCAACTGGTCCACCATTTACCTGCTCCCTGCAGGTTCTCAGCAGCACGCCTCTGCTGTATGCACTCCCTCTGGAGTGAAGCCCCACCTATGGCTGTGATTGAGGACCTTTTTAATCCTGGTTTTGGGTCGCTCACCAGCGCCCTCTAGGTTTACACTCTCACAGTGGTCATAATCTGCTGTATGGGTACAAGGGGGGCTCGGAATAGAAAGAGTGATATTTGCCTTTTGCAGGGCAGATTTTGCTGGAATAGTTTTCAGGTGTCTCATTTGCAGAGCCACTAAAGTACCAATACAATGGAAACCTCACAAAAATGACCCCGTTTTGGAAACTACACCCCTCATAGTATTTATCATGGTGTATAGTGAGTATAGTGGGTATATACACTCCAAAAACTGTTAAGTGGGTATCCCAGGTACAACAGCTTTTGGAGCGTTCATCTCTGATATAAGCCGGGCACAACATATCGGGCACTGAAATGATGTACAGTATTCCTGGAAAAATTGCCATTTTCTCCTTTCACCATCAGCTGCGTATTCATTTCTGGAAAATAAATTATAGCAACACTTGGGGGTTAAAAATGCTCACTGTACCCCTGAATAAGGGGTGTAGTTTCCTAAATGGGGTCACATGTCAAGGGATTCTACTTAACTGGCATGTGAGGGCTCTGAAAAAGGGTCATGGCGTCCAAAAACCAAACTGTCTAAGGGTGCGTTCACATATATCCGGTGCAGCTGTCTGTTACCCTCTGGCGTGGTGCACACAAGCTGGAGGGAAACTGATGCCAGGATGGATCCCATAGTTTTCTATGGGATTGGTTCTGGCACAAGAAGCATCAGTTCTGGCACCATATGGTTCCGGATCTGTGCCTCAGCCGGATGGAAAAACGCTGCAGATAGCGTTTTTCCATCCGGCTTCCTTAAAATTTCATTAGTGCCGAATGCCGTCGGGTGCTGCCGCATCCATCTTCAGTCTCTGTACAGTAGTGAAGACGGTAATTGCAGGCTTCACTACTTGTGAAGGATATTGCCTTGCCACACTACCTGACACACCTACGATCAACCTTTTTTACTTCCCACTCAAACACCGTGAGAGGACTGGGTTTATAGGATAATATGAAATGAGTTTTATACATTTTATATATTTATTAACCCCAGTGGGTCGGTATTAAGTACTAACATATACAGAAATACATATCAGTTATCAAGCAAATATGAGTAAAAGCAAAATACAGCACAGCAAATAAAAAGGGAAATAAAAGATAGGAAGAATACCGGCACGAGTTTGTAGTCAGTTTCTCTGAGCTCCCATGTGGTGGGCCTCAGGGTCCTTCCTTAAGCAAGTTACAGAGCATGTCTCTCCTACATGCTGTCCTGAACAAGAAGACCCCTTGTCACTCAGGTGAGACCAGATATTACCCCAGTCACCTCCCTGAGTGATGTCACTACGAGGGAAGAGTCCTGGCCTCCTTCCTGGGATCAACGAAGTAGGCATCATCATATTTCCTCGCTAGATGACCACAGGGTAAAGCAAGGGGTATGGTGGGGTTCTTGGTGAGATCCCCATTATGTAGACATCGAGAATGACACCCCAATCCCCTTATGGTAATGAGAACAGTGCCTGGACCTTCTCCTTGGTCTCAACCATACCGAGTTTAGAACTGGGCCGTCCGTATCTGCCTGGCGCACCCGAGGAATTTATCAGTGTCACGATAGGCGGCTTGGCTGGGGAAATATGGCCAAAAAAAACATATCTCCTTTGATCTGTGGCTGGAGATAAGAAGGCTGCTTTCTGTTTGCTTAAGGCCCTTACAGCCAAGGCTCTGCAGGAAACCCCTGCGGAGATAACGATGGTAGCAAGGGTATGCTAATTGAGCCAGAGGCAGAACAACAACTGATCGTTGATTGCATAGTAGACATACTGCATTCCTCAAGTCTATGACCAAATGGCTGAGAGCAGTCAGGAACATCCCAATATGTCAAATAAAAATACATTTCCAAAAAAGATATATAACTGTGGGTCTGTTCATCACACTAACGTACCTCAGCAAATTGCTCAGGATCGGTTAGGGCTATAAAGAAGCACTTGGATTCATTTTAACGATGAGATTCTCATCTTTAGTTAGGTGAGAGATTATATAATTATTCATTAGGGTTACAAATTTTATAGGGGGATAGAAAATTATATTCTTATGTAAGCCCCTATTTAATTTGCATGCAAAGGGTTAAACTGGGGACAGGTGGATGGGGACATTAACTGTGAGGATAGCTGATTGGGGACATTATATTGTAAGGGGCCACTAGGGAGGAATTATAATGTGTTAGGGTCTCTAATGGGGCATTATAATTTGTTCAAGTCGGGTATTCCTAAGTGGAGGTGATGGGGGGCACTTATG
The DNA here is from genome assembly GCA_947044405.1 of Leptodactylus fallax. Classification (NCBI taxonomy): domain Eukaryota; kingdom Metazoa; phylum Chordata; class Amphibia; order Anura; family Leptodactylidae; genus Leptodactylus; species Leptodactylus fallax. The sequence continues at coordinate 867,896 of CAMRHE010000576.1, forward strand.
AAACCATTGCACTGAACCTACTAATGTGTTTAAACAGCCCTGCTAAGGAGCAAACTGAGGAGGAACAATAATGGGGTGTTATATTTTGTGGGAGCACTAATGTCAGTACTAATGCCCCCCTACAGTATAATGCCACATTAGTTGCCCCCCACACCATGTAATGCCACACCAAGTGGCCCCTACACAGTACAATACTATGTTTCCCACCCCAAACAGTACAGTGCCACGTTATACTGTTTAAACCTGGGGTGCGTCTTATAGTCAGACGTGTATTTTGTCTGAAAAATACCGTAAATACTGGACGTGTTCAGCTTGGACCTTTACTTGATGACGGATCCCGATCAATGAAAATTTACTAAAAATAGCTGAGTACCCCTACTCTCTTTGCCTCGGCAGCCCATCATGCCTTGTGGACCATCTTGGTAAAAACTGATGTCAACTTATAGTTTTGAAGTAGAAATTTGTAAAAACAAAGCCTGATGACAACTGATGAATTTTGGCATGAATTTTGGCATCAGTTGTAATGACTAAGGGACAAAAAAAACTGATACTGATGCAACTGACATATGTGAACCTGCCCTAAATCTGTGCTCCAAAAGCCAAATAGCGCTCCTTCCCTTCTGTGCCTGGCTGTGCCTAAACAGCAGTTTATACCACATATGACATTATGTACGTTATCCTGGGTACACCAGTGTCATACATGGGGGCATAAGCTTAATTTTTGGCACACAGCAGGGCGCAGAAGGGAAGGAGCGCTATGTGGCTTTTGGAGCGCAGATTTAGATGTTTGGTATCTGGACCCCATGTCATGTTTGCGGAGCCTCTAAAGTACCAGTAAAGTGGAATCCCCTAAGGAGTGACCCCATTGTGAAAACCTTTGCCATGTAACATAAATAATAAGTTACCTTTATTCTATGGGTCGGTGCGATTATGCAGATACACAATATATACCTTTTCTATTATTTTTCCATCACTATCTTCTACGTAACATTTTTAGCTTTCTATGGTTGGAGCTGGTTCAGTGCTTATTATTTGCGGGACAATCTGTACTTTTTATTGGAACTATTTTGGGCTGGATATGACTTTCTGATCACTTTTTATTTCATATTATCTGAGGCGAGATGGAAAAATTGTTACTTCTTTCGTTTTTATTTCCATTTTTTTCCCGAGGTTCACCGTGCGGGTTAGGTAATATTTAACTTTTATTGTACAGTTTGTTACGGATGCGGCGATACCAAATATGTCGTATTTTAGACTGTAGAAGGAAAAAAAGGGGTAGAGGGGATGACTAATTTCACTAACAGGGAAAATATAAAGGGGAGAGCTGCACAGCAATACATTGAACAGAAAAACATATAGACAGAACGTACAAACACAGCCAGAGACACAAAGACAAACACTATAGAAGCAGGAGCGCTCTGAGATGCTGCACTTGCCATGGAGAAGTTGAGAGCAGGAGCTGGCCCGGTATGGAGGAAATAGAGGAGGTGGATGGATCCTGCCTGGTGTTCATAATAAGTGTTCTATTTATTACATGGGATTCCGTGTAGTGATTACATTGTCTCATCTTCTCTCCATTCAGGTTCCTACAATATAGAATCCTCTCAGTATCTTCTATATAAGAGAATATTCCTGATTGATCCATCAAGGATGGAAAGAGACAGGAACAAGATGGCGGAAAGTCTATTAAATCTCACCCTAGAGATCATCTACCAGCTTACTGGAGAGGTGAGAGATTCTGATGATGTCACATTACATCATTCTTATCTATAGTAATAACAGATGATATGACTGGAGAGGTGATGGACTCTGGACATGTATGTAGTGATATTTATTAATGTGTCTCCCCATAACCAGGATTACACAGTAGTGAAGAAGACCTCTAGTGGGCGCTGTCAGGCTCCTGTGTATGAAGGATATGGAGGATCCCTGAGCCCAATCCTGGGGCCTACACCTCACCCCCTGATACAGGAGGAGATCAATGGACAGAAGATCCTAGAACTCACCAACAAGATGCTGGAGCTGCTGACTGGAGAGGTGACACTGCTGGGAATGCTGGGACATTATACAGTAACTGGAGGGGTCTGGGTGATGACTGTATCATTGTGTTGTCAGGTTCCTATAAGGTGTCAGGATGTCGCTGTCTATTTCTCCATGGAGGAGTGGGAGTATTTAGAAGGACACAAGGATCTGTACAAGGAGGTGATGATGGAGGACCACCAGCCCCTCACATCACCAGGTAATAGACATGACTATATACAAATGGACTTCCATTATTTGTATGTACAGAATGAATTCAGTCCCTGTCTGTGTTTCCTACAGGTAGATCCAGTAAGAGGACAACACCGGAGAGATGTCCCAGTCCTCTTCTTCCACAGGATGATCAGGTAGATGGAGATATTCCCTATGATGTGTAGACGGGCTGTGAAGTCCTTGTGGTCAGTCTTGTGTTATCCAGCAGTATTAGATGGTTTATACTTGTGTAATGAGAGGTGGAGATGGAGGATAAAGCTGGCCATAGACATTACATGTTGTCTGGATCTTCTCACAATCTTCTGGCTATGGAGACTGCTGGTTGGGAGGAGGAACCAAGAGACTAAATGATTCTTTATATTCCCACGAGACAAGCAACCCCGTATGTATCTGGTAGAATCTGATCTCCAACACTGAAATATCCTGAAGCAGGCCTAGCCATGCCGAGTATACATGTGTATGAGGGTCTTGTGGTTGTCACTGAGCCATCGTCTAGTACAGCTGCATCTCAATACATTAGAATATCTTTAAAATGTTTATTTATTTTAGTAATTAAATTAAAAAAAAGTGACCTCCAAATCTAAGAAAATTAGAATATTGTAAAAAACATTCAGTATTGTAAATTCAGTGTCACCTGCCAAGGTTTCCTAAGCCTGGTTCAGTAGGACACACAATCATGGAAGACGCTGATTATGAATTGTATTACTGAATTAATAAAATGAATGAACGTTTCAAAGATATTCTAATTTATTGAGATGTACCTGTATCTATGTCCAGCTTCAGATTTGTTGTTATTTAGCTCAGATAACTTCTCCTGTCAGGTCATGTTTGGTCGTTATGGTGATTAAAGATTTTTTTTTCCACATCTAGAACATTTCTCCATGACTTCACCTGTTTGCTGACCTTTCCAATAATTTCATTACAGCATTTCCATCAGGATAAAGATCTGAGCACTATTAATACTACAGATCCCTATGTGAGAGGTGATGAGGAGTGTGAGGAGGACATTCCTACAGGGAACCGCCCAGGTGAGGAGTCACCACTATATAAAGCACAGAAGGGTCACTAATTCTATTCAGTCATTTCTTAGACTATTTGTTGTTCCCCGATTCAGCTAAAATACTAATAATACATGAATATAAATGTGATACCGCTATAGGGGATAATAAATGTAGTATAGAATATAACGTACAGCAGGAATATGGACTTGACATCTATGTGAACGAGGCAAATTTCTTCATAACCAACTGTCAGATTATTTCAACTAGTTGAAAAAATAATCCTCCTGCTCGATCTTCAGGCAGATTCCACCTCAGAGCTCTATGGAAATAAATGGGAGGTGGAAAATACCGCCTGGCCAGTAAGGAATGTGATGGAGATTCGGTGGCTGATTTGGTAAAGCGGAAAAATTCTTCTTCTGAATTCCTGAAGCAGCTTCTACAGATATCACTGTGTAAGCCTCACCTTAGACCCCAATCACACTATGGAATCCGGACTAGAAAATCTGGTCTGTACATCAGTCAAATTTCCCAGCCCGAACTCTGTCCACACACCAGGACTCCTCGTATCTTAGTGATGTATGAAGCTAAGAGTCCCTGCTTCCTTGTGACTCCACAGACCCATACTACATACTGTATGGGACAGCAGATCCGCCGTGAGCTCGGGCTGGGAAATCCAGCTGATGTGGTTTGGATTCTATTGTGTGTATGGTATGTAATACAGTAATATTTATGGCATCCTACAGTATTATTCCACATAAGTGGCCATATTTAAGCAGCCATGGATTGTGTTCCTGTGGTTTGGGCTCTGAGACTTATTTCACTTTGGAATTTTAGAGGAGACGTCCAGTTAAGACAATGTATATCAGGACAGGACAACTAGTACTGTAGTCAGAGGCCTGAACTTAGCAGTGCAAAATAAGGTCCTTGATGTTAGGTCCTAAATGTGGGTTCTGTTTGGATAAGATAAACTTCTCTAGGTGAAGAAAATGTAATTAGATTGTGTTGAATGTCCTTTATGTAATGTGAGCAAGGTGACCTCCATCTCAGCACAGTGAGTACTAATGAAGTAGGCCGCGCTGCCATCGTTTGCTGCTTGTGCCACTGACTTCACTTCTTCACATGGTCTGAAGTGTCTCAGGCAGCGGCAGCTCAGTGGGGAATATACTTATAAGGTTATGTTATTCAAAAATAGTAATATTAGTTTTCTTCTTGTCAGATGACTGTACCAGGAGCTCAGAGGGACATCTGATATCTACAGATTATAAAGCAGAGGATCATGGTATCACACAAGATCCATATGAAGAACATGTCATTATCCCAGATATACCCTCAACTCTTCAAAAGAATGATCTTTCTTCTAATTCATCACAGTCTCTTAAGCAAAATGAAAGATGCAAAAGAGGTGTTATACATCAGAGAACTCACACAGGAGAGAAGCCATATTCATGTCCAGAATGTGGTAAATGTTTTACTTGGAAATCAGATCTTGTTAAACATCAGGGAATTCACACATGCACATGGGAGAAGCCATTTTCATGCCCAGAATGTGGGAAATGTTTAACTTCTAAATCCAATCTTGTTGCACATCAAAGAACTCACACAGGGGAGAAGCCATTTTCATGCCCAGAATGTGGGAAATGTTTTACTTATAAATCCATTCTTGTTGCACATCAAAGAACTCACACAGGGGAGAAGCCATATTCATGCCCTGAATGTGAGAAATGTTTTACTCAGAAATCACTTCTTCTTAAACATCATAGAACTCACACAGGGGAGAAGCCATTTTCATGCCCCGAATGTGCTAAATGTTTTACCTCTAAATCAGAACTTATTAGACATCAAAGATTTTACACAGGAGAGAATCCATATTCATGCCCAGAATGTGGGAAATGTTTTACCTCTAGATCAGGACTTGTTAGACATCAAAGATTTCACACAGGGGAGAAGCCATATTCATGCCCAGAATGTGGGAAATGTTTTACCTCTAAATCAGAACTTGTTAGACATCAAAGATTTCACACAGGGGAGAAGCCATATTCATGCCCACAATGTGGGAAATGTTTTACTTCTAAATCCAATCTTGTTGCACATAAAAGAACTCACACAGGGGAGAAGCCATATCCGTGCCCAGAATGTGGGAAATGTTTTACTTTTAAATCCACTCTTATAGAACATCAGAGAATTCACACAGGGGAGAAACCATATTCATGCCAAGAATGTGGGAAACGTTTTACAGCTAAATCAAGTCTTGTTGAACATCAAAGATCTCACACAGGGGAGAAGCCATTTTCATGCCCAGAATGTGGGAAATGTTTCACTCAGAAATCAAATCTTCTTAAACATCAAATAACTCACACAGGGGAGAAGCCATGCCCAAAATGTAGGAAATGTTTTACTTCTAAATCCATTCTTATTGAACATCAAAAAATTCATTCAGGAGAGAAGCCATTTTCATGCCCAGAATGTGAGAAATGTTTTACTTCTAAATCCAATCTTATTAACCATCAAAGAACTCACACAGGGGAGAAGCCACATTCATGCCCAGAATGTGAGAAATGTTTCACTAGGAAATCAACTCTTGTTGATCATCAGAGAACTCACACAGGGGTGAAGCCATTTTCATGCCCAGAATGTGGGAAATGTTTTACTTTTAAATCCACTGTTATTCAACATCAAAATATTCACACAGGAGAAAAGCCATTTTCATGCCCAGAATGTGATAAATGTTTTACTTCTAAAACCTATCTTGTTAAACATCAAAAAACTCACACAGGGGAGAAGCCATTTTCATGCCCAGAATGTGAGAAATGTTTTACTCAGAAATCCAATCTTGTTACACATCAAAGGACTCACACAGGGGAGAAACCATATTCATGCCCAGAATGTGGGAAATGTTTTACTTCTAAATCCAATCTTGTTAACCATCAGACAATTCACACCGGGGAGAAGTCATTTTAATATACAAATGGAAAAATTTTTTCAACTGCACATCTCAGAACACACACAGAAAAAAACTCTTTTCTTTCCAGAAGAGATGGTTTAATACACTCAACCACTGTCGGGGGCAACTGGGACTTCCAGTGTCTAGGAATGACCTGCAGGTGACTTGTGTGTAAATCTGAAAGATCGCAGTACAAAATGGTTGTGGCATGGGTCACGACCACCGTATCTAGAGGATAGAGCCCTTGACTATTCCACATCTCCAGCAGTGGTCCAAGACCTCTAGGAACAGTTTCTGGAGAAGGGCAGAGCATCTATACCATGTCGTCAGAAATTTAAAGTTCTTTTCCTGAGTGTGACTGGCCATGGGAACTTTGTGATAGAGAAAGAAAACTGACCCCAGGAAGTAGGTAGAGGAGCCTCTTTTGATCTGTAGTTGAATGGGGGTAGCCCCAAGACTAAGGAATGCCTTTGTCATGGAGCAGAGTGAGGACTGGGCGCAAGGCCCAATGCTGCGCCAATGTTGTGTGGTACTAGTTACCTAGGCGCTGGAGCTGAGCACCGTCAAGTATATAACACCTTTGTTTCGGGACTGGCACATGATATTTTCTTTGATTTGAGAGAAATGGACTCTGCATACTATATCACTTGGCTGGGTCAGGATTACGAGGACCCAGGGTGCAGTGTGCACGGTCAATCTCTAGAGGTGAGTCTGCTGGAGACCTTGTCTCGGTGGGGAGACCTTGTCTCGGTGGGGAGACCCTGTCTCGGGAGACCATCTCGGTTCGGTGGGGAAACCCTGTCTCGGTTCGGTGGAAAGGAGCAGGATAGTCAGCTTGTCTAGGGATGCTGGGGATGGAAGCGTGCTCAGTGTTCACCATGTTAGGCTGCTGGAGAGGAGTAGGAGCTCCTTGTAAGGAACCACTGGATACCTCTACTGCTGCCGGATAAAACAGGTTTGGTGGGGTCTATGATCATCTCCGGGATCTCTGAGACATAAGAGCGATGTAGAATCACTGATATCAGCTAATATTTGGGCAAAAAGCTCTAAGGACACCCGGAGCTTTCACTTGGTGCAGCTGCTCGTAACTGATCCTTCTTAGTGATTTTTGCTGTTTTATAGTTTAGTTAAATAATGTTTTAAATGCAATAAAGATGAGGTTTATATTGTATGTGGGACGGGGCTGTGTTTTGGTTATTGGTAATTGATAATAAGGATCAAAATTCTGGTGCTGGAAATTTGTGGCATCACCAATATAAAATTTTCCCCAGTTTTTTTGAAAAAATGCCGCTGCTGTTTGTAGGGCCAATAGTAGTTCTCGCAGATTTTACAAGTTTTTTTTTTTTTTATCTTTTCAATACTTCTTTACAATTAATCAAATTAATTAAATTACTATGTGAAATTCGTGAAATTATTGGTAGACTTAGCTTTGTCCTGTCCTGTCTGCTGCAAACTATGATCAGCAGTTTCTTCGGTCGGTAGCTGGATGGTAGGACAGCGAAATCTACATCAAATATATTGGACGTCACCGTATGTCAGCTCACTCAACCCTTTCAGTCTCTCTAAGGCTCATGTAGCGAGTCACAGCCAAAAACCATTGCAGAAAAGACCGCGGTGGAAACGCATAAATTTTTTTTCCGCAGCATTTTCCACAGAAAGTCCGCAGAAGTTTCCTCTGTCTCTATTCTACGGAAAACATCAGCGTTTCTGTAGATATAATTGACAAGCTGCGAATTTAAAATTTTTTTTTTTTTTTTTTTACTTAAGCCTGTCCCACTATGTGTGAAGGAAACAAAGTAAATGCGCCGGTCATAGGCGGCGGTCACAACTTCTAGACTCACTGGAAAGCGCTTCCATTATTATTAGCCGCGTGGTGACCTGCCGTCTCACTGCATAACCACACTGCTCCGTCAGCCATTTTGTGGTGGTCTCCTGTAAGAAGAAAGTGGGGTGCTTGTGAGTACTGCCGGGTGTGTGACTTTTTACTTAATACTAAGTCATTTAGGATCCCCAGCATGAAAAGAGAATATCTAAATAAAAATTTCATCAACTGCAGATCCCAAGGCATTGTCTATTTGGCACATGGTCCTGCGGAGTAGAGTAGGTGGGGAAGACAATCCACAAGTTCTACAGGAAAATACGAGATCATGTAAATAATATTCTTAAACATGACGATAACCCAATTGCGAGACATATCTGGAATAAACATGATGGCGAGGTGTCCAACATCAAATTTCAGGGGGTTGAACTTGTGTCTCCATTCCCCCGTGGCAGGGATTTTGATCGTAAGGTCCTGAAGCGTGAGGCAAGGTGGACCTTTTTTTTACAGACAGTCAAACCTTTTGGTCTGAATGAGGTTATTTCATACACATGTTTCATTTAGGAGCTTGATGTATATGATATATATTAATCCATCCTTCTTTTGACTGACACCTTTTAGAATATGTCATTTTTGTTTTTTCCCTTTGTTGATTTAGATGTCTATTTACTTTGCTAATTTTGGCAGGTTTCCCGTTGGTTGCCTATAACAACATCTGTAAATGTGTCTACTTATTTTTTGGCCCTTTTTATCCATTTTGATATATCGGGTGCGCTTGAATGGTCAAGGGGCAAAACTACTGTATACCATCTAACATCTTGGTTGGTTTCCACAATATATAATAGGCTGCCCCCCCTATTAACATTAATTATGCTGGATTTCCTGATGAATTAGTAGCATTCTGTTATGCCCCTTGATATGTATTTTTGTGACTGATGATTTGAGGATGGGATCTTAGAGGTTTATTTACCTGTTACTATGATCTCCGGTTTACCACGTGCGACATGCGCCTTTGTTTTTGTTTTGAAGCGATAGCGGGGCGGGGCCTGATGACATCATCTTCGGGACACCGCGCTATTGGCGATCGAGTGAGCATGCGTGAGGCAGCACATTCAGCAAAGACCGACTGTCTCTCCTGTTGCAATGATGACGTAGGGCCTCTTGGCTTTAAATAGTCAGCACCCTCGCTCCTCCGTGCAACCATGTATCAGTGACAGCGGGGAGTGGGGGAAAAATATAGCCCTTTCCTTAAACAACTCTAAGCTAGAAAATATTGACATCCAACGATATTACTTAGCAAATACTTTCACCTCTGATGATAGGGCAGCTATATGTGTGCTCTAGAAACGCGCCGGCGGCCACCACCAGACATAACTATTAGGAGTTAGATGTGACCCTATTCTATGTGGGTGCGGGGTTTTTTTATCCACCCCCTTTCCAACACAAAAAAAAGGGGCCTCTTTTTTTTTCCCCTCTTTTTTTTTTTTCTTTGCGGGGGGGCCCCCCCCCAGGATACAGCGAAGTCATGAACAAAGGAAGCAACTCCAAATCAATTTAGTAAAAACAAGATTTTAATTAGTGTAGTAACACCCCTTTACCAAAAAAACACTCCCAACTATTTACATACACTCAGCCAGTAAGCTGAGGCCCTGGTGTTGTACAGCGCGGTGCCCTCTAATGTGCGTCTCCAATATACTCCAAGCTTTTACCTATCTGCAGGCTGCAACTAACCAGCCGCTTGTTACCTTTTTATCACCCTAGTCACAGGAACAATTCAGTGAGTGTGATAGGGGCACCGGCGGTATAACACAAGAGCTTACAAACTTATCAAAATACCCCTATTCCCCCCAAACAAAGTACAAGCAAGTAAATATAATAGTAGGTCAGCTTGCAAGCCAAAGAAATGTGACAATGTATAAAATGTCGCTTCTAGACTTCCTCAGAGGCTCCTCTATGAGAATTACAACTCAATAGAATTCTCTGAGTTGTACTTACTACCAAATAGGTACAGTGGGGAAAAAAAGTATTTAGTCAGCCACCAATTGTGCAAGTTCTCCCACTTAAAAAATGAGAGAGGCCTGTAATTGACATCATAGGTAGACCTCAACTATGAGAGACAAAATGAGATAACATATCTAGAAAATCACATTGTCTGATTTTTTTTTAAGAATTTGCAAATTATGGTGGAAAATAAGTATTTGGTCACCTACAAACAAGCAAGATTTCTGGCTCTCACAGACCTGTAACTTCTTCTTTAAGAGGCTCCTCTGTCCTCCACTCATTACCTGTAGTAATGGCACCTGTTTGACATTGTTATCAGTATAAAAGACACCTGTCCACAACCTCAAACAGTCACACTCCAAACTCCACTATGGTGAAGACCAAAGAGCTGTGGAAGGACACCAGAAACAAAATTGCAGATCTGCACCAGGCTGGGAAGACTGAATCTGCAATAGGCAAGCAGCTTGGTGTGAAGAAATCAACTGTGGGAGCAATAATTAGAAAATGGAAGACATACAAGACCACTGATAATCTCCCTCGATCGGGGGCTCCACGCAAGATCTCACCCCGTGGGGTCAAAATGATCACAAGAACAGTGAGCAAAAATCCCAGAACCACATGGAGGGACCTAGAGAATGACCTGCAGAAAGCTGGGACTAACGTAACAAAGGCTACCGTCAGTAACACACTACGCCACCAGGGACTCAGATCCTGCAATGCCAGACGTGTCCCCCTGCTTAAGCCAGTACATATCCGGGCCCATCTGAAGTTTGCTAGAGAGCATTTGGATGTTCCAGAAGAGTATTGGGAGAATGTCATATGGTCAGATGAAACCAAAGTAGAACTCTTTGGTAGAAACACAACTCGTCGTGTTTGGAGGAGAGTGAATGCTGAGTTGCATCCAAAGAACACCCAACCTACTGTGAAGCATGGGGGTGGCAACATCATGCTTTGGGGCTGTTTCTGTGCAAAGGGACCAGGACGACTAATCCGTGTACATGAAAGAATGAATGGGGCCATGTATCGTGAGATTTTGAGTGCAAACCTCCTTCCAACAGCAAGGGCATTGAAGATGAAAGTGGCTGGGTCTTTCAGCATGACAATGATCCCAAGCACACTGGCAGGGCAATGAAGGAGTGGCTTCGTAAGAAGCATTTCAAGGTCCTGGAGTGGCCTAGCCAGTCTCCAGATCTCAACCCCATAGAAAACCTTTGGAGGGAGTTGAAAGTCCGTGTTGCCCAGCGACAGCCCCAAAACATCACTGCTCTAGAGGAGATCTGCATGGAGGAATGGGCCAACATACCAGCAACAGTGTGTGCCAACCTTGTGAAGACTTACAGAAAACGTTTGACCTCTGTCATTGCCAACAAAGAATATATAACAAAGTACTGAGATGAACTTTTGTTATCGACCAAATACTTATTTTCCACCATAATTTGCAAATAAATTCTTTAAAAATCAGACAATGTGATTTTCTGGATTTGTTTTCTCATTTTGTCTCTCATAGTTGAGGTCTACCTATGATGTCAATTACAGGCCGGCCTCATCTTTTTAAGTGGGAGAACTTGCACAATTGGTGGCTGACTAAATACCCATACTGTATAAAGCTAGTGGAGATATACAGGACTGGTGTTGCCCATTATAGCCAATCAGATTGCAGCTTTCATTATTGTAATACAGGTTAAAAAGCAGTGATCTGATTGGTTGCTATGGTCAGCTATGACATGTATTGTCTCTAGGCATAAGCCCCGCCCCCATGTTCTATATTAGCCATTACATTCCATATTACATCATTTCCAGCTGCCATCTCTTCTAACCGCCACCTGTTTGGAGAAAGAGAAATACGACAGCAACAGATCCCGGCCTGAACCAGCAGGAAATAAGGCACAAAGTCTGACAACATGAAGGTAAGGTCAGATCTGACACTGGAGGGTTCCTTCACGGTGGCTAAATAAACAAATATGTGTAAGGGGAGTGGATAAAACCTGATGTGCATCAGTAGGTGGAGCTAAGAGGGTGGGGGAGACAAGGGTTTAATGTGAATAGCATTGTATCTTGTAAAAATCACCTCCAAGACTTGTGGGTACCCGGCACCTGGGGTACATGTCCAGCAGACGCCCATAACTATGCCCCTATCTATCAAAGGGTAAAAATATACCTAATGCTACTACTGAAGCCAACAGGACAGTCATAGGGACAGTTTAGGCACTATATGGAACGTGTGGGACATTGTTGCACTGGTTGCCATAGTAACAGCAGCTGTTGTGAGAGAGTTACTTAGAGGGAGTAAGTAAGGTTCAGAATATACAGTAGAAAAATGTAGAGTTTATTCCAGGATTATACAAGGGGCTCAATATCACATCAACGACCCCGATGGTTCGTGTAAATACGTAAATAACCAACAAATGCGCCCCCTGTGGACAGCTTAGGTAACTGCAAAGTATCAGTGTTGGCCATAATGGCCAATAATAATAACCAATACAGCTCCGTCCATGCATCTTATAATAGCGGATTCTTCCCATGATACATCATTTCCCACCAATTCTTTCACTCTTTTCCAGTCTGGGCAGAGCTTCATTTCTACACGACTATGCAAGATAGTGCAACCGCCACCTGTAAGGAGAAGAAGAGCCCAGATTGTCATACATCACTAGAACATACCAACATGGCTGCTACAAAGAAGAATCTCAGACACAATCTAATATATGGAGCATAAGATGGTAACCACGTGAAGGTAAGGTCAGATTTGGGACTGGAGGTTTCCTACAGGGTGACTGAATTAATAATAATACATGTAAGGTGGGTCAGCGGGAGCTCTAATAGGGTTAGAGAGATGAGGGGGCACTCTGTTGCCCAAAACTACACATAAAAAATTCTGTCCAAACATTGTAGATTGAACAGAATATTCATACGGACAGTTTAGGCACTATTTGGAGATATGTATCCATTGTTGCACTGGTCGCTATGGTAGTGGCATCCATTTTGAGATAGTTGGAGGAAGTCAGCGCCAATATATTTTGAAGCATTGTACAATGTATGACGGACCTCAGTGTAATGGCCCCATACACAGGCTGACCACTGCTAGGCGGATCCATTAACAAGGTGGCTGCAGCCGAACAGACCCCCATACAGACTGGCTGCTCCTGGGTGGACCCGCTCACAATGGAGTCTGTCACCACATCCCAGTATATTAGCCCAGCCCTGCAGATAGATAGGTTAGGGCCACCTGAATCAAATGTTGTTTTCTCTTTGTGAATTGCTGCCTTCGATGCCAAGATATGGTTGTTTTGGGTGTTTTTATTGGTCCAAAGAGATAAATGATAACCCCCTTATTGCTCCAAATAGTTCATTTATATAGCGACAAAAACGGTGATATCTCAGCAATGGAGGAAGCGAAGGGGTGATATGATGGGTTATGGCGACAGACTTATGTGTGGGACAGATGAGAAGTCCCCATTCAGCATAGGCCTTTTACTGTTATGTGAGGGAGCTTCTTTGCGTTGTAACAATGAAGTGTTCACTGGGCATTGTAGTCCGCCTGTGCTAATAGTGAGGACTGGGACTTTGCTGTGGTGATGTATTTCTTTCTGATTCATTTACAGATTATGAAGTGTGAAAGAATCCATGTGAAGAAAGCTGCACGTACTATGGAGACTGCTCTTCTCCTGTCCACACGTCACTACAGACCTGCAAACATGGACCTGATCCTAGACTGAGAAGAACTCTACCTCACTACAGCCGGAGTCCTGATCCTCGGCAGTGGACGACCACCTCAAGACACTTGGGCTCCGACCAGAGAAAGGACTCTCACGTCTCCTGGTGTTAGGTCTCCACCATCGGTTGGCATTATATATTGTAGATTATTGTTACATGTGCACATGACTTGTTTGACAACACTTTTAAGCAACTTAATTGTTGGTTGAAATAGTTGTCATGGGTTTAAAGGGAAACTGTCACCTATATTATGTGTTGTATACGCTCACCAACAACTACAGTGCTCTTAAAAGGGAATGTGTTACCAACTGAAACCCTTTATTTCTTAATGTAAATTAATTTTTATGTATTTATATATATTTAGGATTCTTTGGACTTTTTTAATTTTTTTTAGTTTTCAGGAAATAGTAAAAATAATAACATAATCTTTTAATATTTCCCAGTGTTTGCCACTAGAGGTAGCATCATCTATGTACTGTGTTAATGGGGTTGTCTCAGACCCTATGTGTATAGGATAGTGATGAGCTGTCCACAGGATAGGCCATCAGTATCTGATTGTTGGAGGTCCGACACAGAGACCCCGCACCAATCAGCTGATCTGGCTGCCTCTGGGCGTAGAAAGCTGTATATATGGTATACAGGTGGGAGCAGCTCTACTCCTATTCAAGTGAATGGGAGCAGAGCTGTAGTTCCCCAGCAACACCACTACAGTGTCCGGTTCAGTAGCGGCGTTGCCGTGGAACTGCAGCTCTGCTCCCATTCACTGGCATAGAAGATGAGCAGCTTCTGGCAGTATACCATGTATACAGCTTCTGGTGCTCTGAAACAGGTGGATCAGCAGATCAGTGTGGGGTTTGGGTGTCAGACCCCCAACTATCAGGCACTGATGGCCTATTCTGTAGCTGAGGTGTGTGTGTATTGTACATATTGTTGAGCTGTGTTTATAATGCAGACCTGACACGAGTACACACACCTCAATCTGATAGACGAGGACATTTACTTTTCTCTTATCATGACGTCATCAGAGGTCCTCTCCCTCTTCCCAGCACGGCCTCAGCTCCGCTCCCCCCTCCTCTGTAGCTCCATATGTATCTGCACTACATGGACACTAATGGACACCCAAACTTCCCAGTGGAGCCGAGTAATAGAAAGTGAATCTCCCTGTAAATCCTCCGAATCTACACAGAGAACATATTCCAGAATCACACACAGTATAAAGACTGGTTAGTGGCACCAACAATGTCCTCCTTGTGGCCCCCATACACTATAATGTCCTCCTTGTGGCCCCCATACACTATAATGTCCTCCTTGTGGCTCACACACAGTATAATGTCCTCCTTTTGGCCCCCACACAGTATAATGTGCCTATTTTTAGTCCTTACATACCATAATGTCCATAGGTCTTCACACAGTACTGTATAATGTGTCAATTTGTAGGCCTCACACACTTTAATGTCTACCTTGAGACCCCAAACACAATATATAGTATACATTTGTAGCCCTTACACACTTTAATGTCCACCTTGTGAACCTCACATAGTATAATATGCCCATTTGTAGCTCTCAGACACTATAATGCCCTCCTTGAGGCCCCTACATAATATATTGTGTCCACTTGTAGCCCTCACACACCATAATTACATAGTTACTTATGTCCAACTTGAAGCCCCCGCACAGTATAATGATCCCATTTGTAGTCCTCATACACTAAATTGTCTTCTTTGTGGCCCACACATAATATAATGTGTTCATTTGTAGGCCTCACACAATATAATTACTCCTTGTGGCCCTCACACAGTATAATGTGCCCATTTGTAGTGCTTATTCACTATAATGTCCTCCTTGTCGCCCCCACACAGTATAATGTGCCAATTTCTAGCCCCCACATACTATAATGTCATTCTTGTGTCCCCCACACAGTATAATGTGCCAATTTGTACTCCTTTCAAACTATAATATCCTCCCTGTGGCCCTAATACAGTATAATGTGCCCATTTATAGCCCTCAAATACTATAAATGTTCTCCTTGTGGCCCCCACATAGTATAATGTGGCCATTTGTTGTCCTCACACATTATAATGTCCTCCTTTTGTCTCCCACACAACATAATGTGCAAATTTGTAACTCTCACACAGTATAATAATAATAATAATAATAATAATAATAATAGTCCTTTAATAGTCCCACAGTGGGGAAATTCAGTGTGTTACAGCAGCAAAGATAAGATAAGATAAGCAGATACAAATACAAATACAACATGTACAGGAATGTTCCAAGGTGAGAGGCATTACATTGATAGCAGACAGACAGATAGGACGTAGCAGGGGGGGGGGGGATATAACAGGCAGAGAGATATTTCAGTTCTCTGTGTGTAATGATCTCCGCTTAGGTCGGTGTTGGTAGTACAGCCTGACCATGGTGGGGAGGAAAGACTTCCGATAGCGCTCCTTCTCACACCTAGAGTGGAGCAGTCGGTCACTGACAGTACTGCTCAGCGCTATCACAGTCTCATGCATGGGATGGGACTTCTTCTTCTGCATGGAGCTCACCACGGACAGTATCCTTCTGTCACCCACCACCTGCACTGGGTCCAGTGGGCTCCCCAGGACAGAGCTGGCCCTTCTAATCAGCTTGTCAAGTTTATTTCTGTCCCTGGTTGATATACTGCTCCCCCAGCAGGCCACTCCAAAGAAGATGGCTGATGCCACTACCGAGTTGAAGAAAGTCCTAAGAAGTGCCCCCCGGATTCCAAAGGCTCTCAGCTTCCTAAGCAGGTAGAGCCTGCTGTGGCCCTTCCTGTACAGGGCCTCCATATGATCTGCCCAGTCCAGCTTATTGTTAAGGAGCAGACCCAGGTACTTATAGGTGTTCACAATCTCGATGCCCGTCCCCAGGATGTCCACTGGTTTTGGAAGGCATCTCCTTGTTGCCCCTGCACAGCACAATGTGCCCATTTGTAGCCCTACACACTATAATTCCCTACCTGTGGCCCTCACACAGAATAATGTGCTGATTTGTAGTCCTCACACAATATAATGTCCTTCTCGTGGCCCCCACACAGTATAATGTGCCCAGTTGTAGTCCTCACACACTATTATATTTTCCTTGTGGCCCTCACACAGTACAATGCGCCCATTTTTAGACCCTCTACATATTATAGTGTCCTCCTTGTGGCCCCCACACAGTATGATTCTGGACCCCACAGGGTATAATGTGCAAATTTGTAGTCCTCACACTCTCTAATGTCCTCCATGTAGCCCCCACATAGTATAATGTGTTTATTTGTAGCCCTCATTATACTATAATACTAAAATGTCCTCCTTGTTGCCTCCACAATTTATAATGTGCTCATTTGTAGCCCACAAATACTATAAATGTCCTCCTTGTGGCCCCCACACAGTATAATGTGCCCATTTGCAGTCCTCACACACTATAATATCCTCCTTTTGGACCTCATAGAGTATAATGTATTAATTTGTAGTCCTCACACACTATAATGTCTTCTTTGTGGCCCCCACACAGTATAATACTAATATACATGCAGTGTGGAAAAGAAAAATGTTGATAATGGTTTACATAGGCTTTAATCACAGTTGTGGAAAAAACTTCAGAAAATGTCCCTTCATTATTGTGTATTTTGTGGAATCATTAAGTAATTCTGGTTGTGCGGTGCGGTTACACTGATACCACATTTGTAGAGGAAAATAGTAGTTGGGGCCTTCACCCTACGGTATAAATCACATGATGGCTTTATTCTACAGGTCGCTACGGTTACACTGATACCACATTTATACAGGGTTTAGGTTTTATTATTTCTACGCTAGAAAGAACTTACTAAAGCATTTCTTCTTGTCTCGCCATATTCTGAGAGCCGGAACTTTTATCTTTCTCCGGAGCGGTGTGAGGGCTCGGTGTGTGTGGGATGACTTGTAGTTTTCATCGGTTGCCTTTTCGGGTACACACAAGTGTTTGATGTCCTTTTATTCCCGTTTTGTTGGTGATTTTCAGTTGTTTTTGAGACATTTACCTTGTATGATAAATATCAGGATCATTTTTAGCTCATTCCAGATGTGGTTGTAACAATTATATTTTAGGGGTTTGTTCTGTTTTTGGAAGATATTGTAAAGTTTTATGTGAGAGGATTTTTAATTTTTCTTTATTTAGGATTTTAAACATTTTTCTATAGGGGCAGATTAAGTGATTTGTGACACTTTATTGGTAAAAAATTTTCTTTTTTTTTTTGCTTAAAATGCTGCAACATTTTTGAATTTTACACTGCTTGGGCCAATTTTTAATAATGGGAGGGTTTTAACCCCTTAAGGACACAGCCGAAAAGTACCTTTTTGAACAGGCCTCATTTTTCTAAATTGACATGTGTCACTTTATTTGGCAATAACTTTGAGACGCTATAACTTACACAAGGGATTTTGAGATAGGTTTTTCATGACACATTGTACTTCATGTTAGTAATAAACACTGATCAATATTTTTTGCATTAATTTGTAAAAAAAAATAGGAAATTTGCTAAAAATGTGGAATAATTTGCAGTTTTCAAAATATGAGATGCTCTGCTTATCAGACAGATAGTCAGACCACCCAGATACATGAATAAATATTATCTGCCATATCTCTGCTTTATATTGGATCATCTTTTAATCATCCTGTAATTTATTTTGGACATTATAAAGCTTACAAGTGTAACAGCGATTTCCCAGATTTACAAGAAAATTTCTCAAACCCATTTGTTAGGGACCACTTCTGTTCTGAAGGGGTTTATAAAGGCCTATATATTAGAAACCCCCATAAATCACCCCATTTTCAAAACTGCACCCCTCAAATAATTCTAAACAGCATTTGGGGAGTTTTTTAACCCTTTAACCATTTCACAGGAATTAAAACAATATGGAGGTGAAATTTAGACATTTCATTTTTTTCAATAATACATTAATTTAGTCCTAAAACTAACATATTCACAAATGGTTAAAGGAGAAAATACATCTCACGGTTTGCTATGCAATTTCTCCCGAGCACAGAAATCTCCCACATGTGGGTGTAAATTGATGTTTGGGCACACGGCAGTGCACGGAAGGGAAGGAGCGACACTGGGGTTATGAAAAGCAGATTTTACTGGAATAGTTTTCAGGTGTCTCATTTGCAGAGCCCCTAGAGTACCAATACAAAGGAAACCCCCAAAAGGTGACCCCAATTTATAAATTACACCCCTTAAGGAATTTATCATGGGGTATAGTGAGCATTTTGACCCTACAACTGTTTCACAGATTTTATTAACATTGGGATGTGTAAATGAAAAATTACTAAAAAGTAAATTTAATTTTGGTTTTAATTTTCACAAGGGGTTAAAGGAGAAAAGCCCCCCACAGTGCATTACACAATTGCTGCTGAACACGGTAATACCCCATATGTGGTCATAATCTGCTGTATAGGTACAAGGGGGGCTAAGAATAGAAAGAGCGATATTTGGCTTTTGGAGGGCAGATTTTGCTGAAGTAATTTTCAGGTGTCACATTTGCAGAGCCCCTAAAGTACCAGTACAATGGAAACATCCCAAAAATGACCCAGTTTTGGAAACTACACCCCTCATAGTATTTATCATGGTGTATAGTGAGTATAGTGGGTATATACACTCCAAAAACTGTTAAGTGGGTATCCTGGGTACAACAGCTTTTGGAGCGTTCGTCTCTGATACAAGCCGGGCACAACATATCAGGCACTGAAATGACATATTCAGGGAAAAATTGCCATCTTCTATTTTCACCATCAGCTGCGTATTCATTTCTGGAAAATAAATTATAGCAACACTTGGGGGTTAAAAATGCTCACTGTACCCCTGAATAAGGGGTGTAGTTTCTAAAATGGGGTCACATGTCAGGGGATTTTACTTAACTGGCATTTCAGGGCTCTGCAAAAGTGTCATGGCATCCAAAAACCAAACTGTCTAAGGGTGCTTTCACATATATCCGGCGCAGCTGTCTGTTTCCCTCTGGCGTGGTGCACACAAGTTGGAGGGAAACTGATGCCAAGACGGATCCCATAGTTTTCTATGGGATTGGTTCTGGCACAAGAGGCATCGGTTCTGGCGCCGTATGGTTCCGGATCTGTGCCTCAGCCACATGGAAAAACGCTACCTGCAGCGTTTTTCCATCCGGCTTCCTTAAAATTTCATTAGCGCCGGATGCCGCCGGGTGCTGCCTGAAGATGGATGTGACAGCACCCGGCTTCTGCACAGTCTATGTACAGTAGTGAAGATGGTAATTGCAGGCTTCACTACTTGTGAAGGATCTCACTTTGCCACACTACCTGACACACCTGCGATCAACCTTTTTTACCTCCCACTCACACACCGAGAGTGGACCGGGTTTATAGGATAATATGAAACGAGCTTTATAAATTTTATATATTTATTAACCCCAGTGGGTCGGTACTAAGCACTAACAGATACAGAAATAAATATCAGTTATCAAGCAAATATGAGTAAAAGAAAAATACAGCACAGCAAATAAAAAGGGAAATAAAAGATAGGAAGAATACCGGCACGAGTTTGTAGTCAGTTTCTCTGAGCTCCCATGTGGTGGACCTCAGGGTCCTTCCTTAAGCAAGTTACAGAGCATGTCTCTCCTACATGCTGTCCAGAACAAGAAGACCCCTTGTCACTCAGGTGAGACCATATACTACCCCAGTCACCTCCCTGAGTGATGTCACTAGGAGGGAAGAGTCTTGACCCCCTTCCTGAGATCAAAGAAGTAGGCATCGTCATATTTCCTCACCAGATCACCGCAGCGTAAAGAAAGGGGTATGGTGGGGTTCTTGGCGAGATCCCCATCATGTAGACAATGAGAATGACACCCCAATCCTCTTTGGGTAATGAGAACAGTGCCTGGACCTTCTCCTTGCTCTCAACCATACCGAGTTTAGAACTGGGCCATCCGTTTGTGCCTGGCACACCCGAGGAATTTATCGGTGCGACAATAGGCGGCTTGGCTGGAGAAATATGGCCAAAAAACCATATCTCCTTTGATCTGTGGCTGGAGACAAGAAGGTTGCTTTCTGTTTGCTTAAGGTCCTTACAGCCAAGGCTCTGCTGGAAACCCCTGTGGAGATAACGATGGTAACAAGGGTATAATAATTGAGCCAGGGGCAGAACAACAACTGATCGTTGATTGCATAGTAGACATACTACATTCCTCAAGCCTAGGACCAAATGGCTGAGAAAGTCAGGAACATCCCAATATGAGAAATAAAAATACATTTCCAAGAAAGATATATAACTGAGGGTCTGTTCATCACACGAACGTACCTGAGCAAATTGCTCAGGATCGGTTAGGGCTATAAAGAAGCACTTGGATTCATTTTAAAGATGAGATTTTCATCAAATAGAGTACCCCTACTCTATTTGACTTGGCAGCCCATCATGTCTTGGGGACCATCTTGGTAAAAACTAGAGATGAGCGAATTTCTCAGAAGTTCGATTCGGCACTTCTAATTGAAGTTCCAAAAAAATTAGCTTCGATCCGAATTACTTCGCGGCAAATATCGCTAAAAAACAGCTATTTCCTAGCTTCACAGAGCCTGTATAGTGGTGTAGAACACTGTGCCTTGCAGTAACACGCATAGGGAGTCTACTGTGGTAGTCAAACAATACTGTGAGTCAGTATGACACGCACATGACAAGCATCACTCTTAGAACCACTGCACACTTCACTTATTTGGACAGTTACGGAGCCAAAACTGTCCAACTAACTCAAGTGTGAACCCAGCTTTACAGGTCCATGTTAGTGCCAGGTAGAAAGAACCGTACAGAGGCCCAAGATCCTACTGTAGAGTGAAAGAGCGCACTCCTTTTACACCCTCGTTTACAGATTCCACATAGATGTTTACAGAGTGGCAAGGCGACATAAAGTGGAGTTGGCAGCAGCATGAAGAGGCCATACAGTGACCCAGTGGAAGGGGCATTAGGAGGATATAGAGTGACCCAGCAGTGGCAGCGGCATGAGCAGGACATATAGTGACCCAGTGGCTGCGGCATGAGGAGGGCATAGAGTGACCCAGTGGAAAGCAGCATGAGGAGGACATACAGTGACCCAGTGGAAGGGGCATTAGGAGGATATAGAGTGACCCAGCAGTGGCAGCGGCATGAGCAGGACATATAGTGACCCAGTGGCTGCGGCATGAGGAGGGCATAGAGTGACCCAGTGGAAAGCAGCATGAGGAGGACATACAGTGACCCAGTTCCTCCCCTGTGTGACTTTGTAGAACAGCGTGACACTGCTGTGCCCTGCACATGTTGTATGCTGGAGGAGCATACACCTTATTTAAAGGTGTTTATTAGTGTGGAAACCCATAAGGAGGACCATATTCGCCATTTTGTTCCCAGTATAAAGTTGCTGGCCATTTATCAATACAGTATTGTCAATAATTCAATAATTCGGAGCCACAAATCTCTGCCTTTATCACGCTTTTGTTATAGGTGATCATTAGTGGGGAAAGAAATAAGGGGCATATTTGCCGTTCTCTTCAAAGTAGAAAATAACATGCCTTTTTGTTCTTTGCAATTATGTTTTTTCATTGAACAGTATGTCAGACAGAGAAGCGAGAGGCCATGCACAGGGGAGGGTCGCAGGCCTAAATGTTTCTGGCGCAGGCACAGGTAGCAGCAGAGTAAGGGGGCATAGCA
Organism: Leptodactylus fallax; assembly: GCA_947044405.1. Taxonomy (NCBI): domain Eukaryota; kingdom Metazoa; phylum Chordata; class Amphibia; order Anura; family Leptodactylidae; genus Leptodactylus; species Leptodactylus fallax. The sequence continues at coordinate 890,317 of CAMRHE010000576.1, forward strand.
GCAGGGGTCAGTTACAGAGGACTGAGATCCCAGTGTCAAGTAGTGGTCGTGTCTTGACCAGCAACCCAACGTTTGTAGACTGGTTGACTCGGTCATCCAATTCATCCCAAGTCACATCAGACACCCCCAGCCAAGAGTCGGTGGGTTCGTCAGACACAACCCTTAGTTGGCATGGCCCGGGATCAGGCCATGTGCCCTCACCTGTCCTCAACTTTCCTCTGTCCTTTTCTGTTCCCTCAGCTAGAGAAGTACTCTATACTGTGGGCTCAGATCCACGGTACAGTGAGGAGGAGGTATTATTATTTATTATTATTGTTTATTTATATATGACCATTAATTCCATGGTGCTGTACATTTGAGGATTTACATATGGTACACAAGATATACAAAACAGATAATACTAACAGTGGGATAGAGGGCCCTGCCCGCAAGGGCTTGCAATCTATGAGGGAAGAGGGATAGAGACAGAAGGTGGGGGTAGAGGCTGTTCAGGTGGTGGTATGGAGACAGTAATGTTATTGGAGGTTGTAGGCCTTCCTGAATAGGTGAGTGTTCAGGCCCTTCTTGAAGCTTTAGACTGTGGGGGTCAGTATTATGTGTCTTGGTAGTGAGTTCCAGAGTATGGGGGATGCACGGGAGAAGTCTTGGAGACGGTTGTGTGAAGAGCGGATAAGAGCAGAGCGGAGTAGGAGGTCTTTGGAGGATTGGCGGTTACGTGCGGGCAGGTAGCGGGAGATTAGGTCGGAGATATATGGAGGGGACAGGTTGTGGATGGCTTTGTATGTCAGCATTAGTAATTTGAACTCTATTCGCTGGGCAACGGGTAGCCAGTGAAGGGATTGGCAGAGGGGAGCGGCCGATGAAAAACGGGGGGAGAGGTGTATTAAGCAAGCGGCGCAATTTAAGGTGGACTGGAGGGGGGAAAGCATATTTGCTGGGAGACCATGGAGAAGGGTGTTACAGTAGTCTAAGTGGGAGATTATGAGGGCATGGATTAGCATCTTTGTAGTTTCTGGGGTGAGGAAGGAGCGGATTTGATGGATGTTCTTGAGTTGGAGGCGGCAGGAGGTGTTGAGGGTTTGGATGTGCAGCTTGAAGGATAGGTCAGAGTCCAAGGTTATCCCAAGGCAGCGGACCCATGGGACAGTCAGCAGCTACTGCTCAGCTAATATCTGGAGGAGACATCCACTCCGGTAGGCGGGAAAGTAGTGATGAGGAGAGTTGCATGGGAGTTGGTGTTGAGGAGGACATCAGTGAACTGCAGACGATGTAGTGGAAGACGATGTAGCTGATCGTAATTGGGAGGGGCTTCAATGTCATCATGAGAAGAGGGTTGCAGCTTGCGCATGAGGCGGCGGGGGAGTCAGCAGGGTGGCAGTAGTGTGAGGTCAGGAGCTAAACGTGCCTGGGGTAGACCACCCGCTTTGCAGCAGCCTACCTGCCCGGAAAGCAGTGGTGCAGGGGTTCACAGAGGCAGTAGCAGTAGTAGTCAGTTAGCCTGGAGTGTTGGGGGTAAAATCACCTACTTGGTGGTGTGGCAGTTTTTTGTAAAGCTGCCGGGGGAGGTGAACATGGCCATATGTTCAATCTGTGGGCAGAAGGTGAAGCGTGGCCAGGGTGCCAATGTTGGCACCACAGTCCTGCGTCAACATATGAAGCGTCACCATATAGTGGCCTGGGAGAGCTGTGGCTCCAATGTGGTGGTCCAGACTGCTGCAACAATCACTGCAGCACCCAGAGGCACACACGTCATTTCAGGCAGTCAAGGCTCCACCACCTCAGCCAAAGGAAGCTGTGTGTCCTTCCCATCATCTGCTAGTCCTGATGCTCCTCCTCCTCCTCCTAGTCAGTTATTGCGCCAGCAATCCATCACAGAAGTGATTTCGAGGAGACAACAGTATGTGTGCACTCATCCAACAGTGAAGAAGCTGAACGTGCTCCTGTCCAAGTTGCTGGTGCTGCAGTCACTCCCTTTCCACTTGGTGGACTCTGCACTTTTCAGAGAACTGATGGCTTGTGCTGAGCCAAGGTGGAGAGTCCCAAGCTGTCATTTTTTTGCCAAAAAGGCCGTACCAGTCCCGCACAAATATGTAGAAGAGAAGGTGGGCCAGTCCTTGAGCCTGTCAGTGTCTGCCAAAGTTCATGGCAGCGCCGACGCGTGGAGCTGTAACTACGGTCAAGGACAATATGTGTCATTTACGGCCCACTGGGTTAATGTGGTGCCTGCCCAGACACACCAGCAACTTGGACAGGTGACGCAGCTTCAGCCTCCATGCTCTCATGCCGTTGGTCCTGCAACAATGTCCGCCTCATCCTCCACTGTCTCCTCAGCCTCCACTGCAGGGACAATTCACAGTGCTCCTCCAGCATACCACATGTGCAGGGTACAGCGGTGTCACGCTCTTCTACATCTCATTTGCCTGGGCGAATGAAGTCACACAGGGGAGGAACTGCTCTGTGTCCTTCCTCAAGAAATCGAATCCTGGCTTTCTCCGCTACACCTCAAAATCGGAACCATGGTGACCGACAATGGGAAGAACATTGTGTCAGCGCTACGTCAAGGAGGGCTAAGTCATGCGCCCTGCATGGCGCACGTGTTCAATCTGGTTGTCAAGCGTTTCCTTAAGTGTTCCACCCATCTGCAAGACATCCTAAAAATGTCGAGGAATCTTTGCATGCACTTCAGCCACTCGTACACCGCCAAGCACACCCTCCTTGAGCTGCAGCAGCAGAACCGTGTCCCCCAACATAGGCTGATATGCGATGTTTCCACCCGTTGGAATTCAACCCTCCATATGTTGGATCGACTGTACGAACAGAGAAAAGCCATAAACAATTTCTTTATGATCCAAGCGGACAGAGGTACTCCCTTGTGTACAGTTGTGCTAAAAAGTTTACATACCCAGGAAGATTTTCTGGGTTTTTTTTGGCCATTTTTTAGAGAATATGAATGACAACACAAAAACTTTTTCTCCACTCATGGTTAGTGGTTGGTTGAAGCCATTTATTGTCAAACTTCTGTGTTTTCTCTTTTTAAATCATAATGACAACCAAAAACATCAAAATGACCCTGTTCAAAAAATCACATCCCCCAGTTCTTAATACCGTGTATTGCCCCCTCTAACATCAATGACAGCTTGAAGTCTTTTGTGGTAGTTGTGGATGAGACTCTTTATTTTCTCAGATGGTAAAACTGCCCATTCTTCTTGGCAAAAAGTCTCCCGTTCCTGTAAATTCCTGGGCTGTCTTGCATGTCCTGCGCGTTTGAGATCTCCCCAGAGTGGCTCAATGATATTGAGGTCAGGAGACTGAGATGGCCACTCCAGAACCTTCACTTTCTTCTGCTGTAGCCAATGACAGGTCGACTTGGTGTTTTGGATCGTTGTCATGTTGGAACGTCCAAGTACATCCCATGCGCAGATTCCTGGCTGATGAGGGCAGATTTGCCTCCAGTATTTGCTGATAATGTGCTGCATTCATCTTTCCTTCAACTTTGACCAAGTTTCCTGTGCCTTTAGCACAACTGTAACTTTGACGTTAGCCAGTGGCAGCTCATGGGCGACACCTGCCGTTTGTTAGTTCCCTTTGAAGAGGACACCTTGTTAGTCAGTCGCCAGGACTACGGGATGAACAACGTCATTCCACTGATTCACATCCTGGAAAAGATGCTTATCAATCTGGCTGGTCAAGGGACTGGAGATGTGGCGTATACATCTCAAGGCCACATGAGCCCTGTGGGGGCTGAACTGGAGGAGGAGGAGGATATTTGAGCACAAACAATGTGTAGCCAAATGGGTGGAGAGAAGGAGCAGGAGCAACCGGAACAGCCAGAGGGAGATGAGGAGGATGAGGCAGATGACCCAGACACACTGTTGGCAGTATGCAGTGGAGATGGATGCAGGGAGTTCCTCTGAATCACTTGCACAAATGGCCCGAAGCATGCTGACTTCCTTGCGCAGTGACAGCCAAATTGTCACCATTCAGCAGAGGGATGACTACTGGATCTCCACCATGTTAGACCCTCGCTACCGGGGGAAAAATGGGGGCCTTTTTTACACCCACTGAGAGGGAGAACAAACTGAACCACTATAGAGATATCCTACGTAGTAAGTTGGCTGCTGCCTATCTGCGCCATCGTCCATCCTCTCGCATGTCTGACCGGGGGGGGGCCCTGAGAGCTCAACTTGCACTGGCATAGCAGCTGTGGGAGGGGGGTGGGGGTGGCAGGAGCAGTATCGGCTCCATCAGCATAATGGGATAATGGGAACAAAATGGTGAATATGGTCCTCCTTATGGGTTTAGACACTAATAAACACCTTTAAATAAGTGATAACTGCTAAGAATTATTAAATTATTATTGACAATACTGTTTTAAAAATGGCCTGCAAGTTATACTGGTAACAAAATGGCGAATATGGTCCTTTTTATGGTTTTAGACACTAATGAACACCTTTAAATAAGTGATAACTGCTAAGAATTATTGAATTCTTGAATTATTATTGACAATACTGTATTGAAAAATGGCCTGCAACTTTATACTGGTAACAAAATGGTGAATATGGTCGTTATGTCTTTCCCCACGTTAAAGGCGTTTATTACAGATAAGTGCAGATATTATTGGATGATAATTCAGTTTTCTTTGGCACAATAGTACTGAATAATGTTATGCCTTGGAAGACCAGTGAATAAGCCCCTTATAATAAACGCCTTTAAAAAGGCTTTTTTTACAGATACGTGCAGATATGGCTTTGGCACGATAGTACTGAATAGTGTTATGCCTTTTAAGAACAGCCCCTTATAATAAAGACCTTTAAAAAGGCTTCTTTTACAGATGCGTGTAGATATTAGTGTATGATAATTCACTGTATTTTGCTGTACTGCACTGCAAAAGGCTTGTTGTGTTCCACCTTGAAGACACAGATATGAGTAATGAGCAGCAGTATAATGGCAGTTAGTGCTGCAATGTGAATTATGCTGCAAATTCTTGCTGTAAATGACCCTGCAACCACCCCAAATTCTTCTCTCAATTCCTCCCTATGCTTCCCCTACAGTTCTAAGGCTCAGCCTCTTTCCCTGAACTTCTATATGTTTTCTAAGTCTTTCTCTAACTCCTGCTGATGTCTGTCCCTACAGTAAGAGCTATGTGGAATGACTGTACCTAAAATGGCCAAGGGTTTTTATAGGGCTGTGACATCACAGGTCCGGCTGGCTGCTGATTAGCTGCACGCTTGGCATTATGGGTTATCCAGCGTTCCCAGAGTCCCTTCCCCCTTGTCCTAACATGTGCGATTCGATGCATCAAAGCGTGAGGAAATCCGGAATCGTGGCGAATCGAAGATTTCCTGAAATTCTGATCGAATTCCACTTCTGCAGAATCAATTCGCTCATCTCTAGTAAAAACTGATGTCAACTTATAGTTTTGGTGTAGAAATTTGTAATAAAGCCTGATAACAACTGATGCATTTTCGCATCAGTTTTTGCATCAGTTGTAATGACTAAGGGACAAAAAACTGATACTGATGCAACTGACATATGTGAACCTGCCCTAAATCTGTGCTCCAAAACCCAAATAACGCTCCTTCCCTTCTGTGCCCGGCTGTGCCCAAACAGCAGTTTATACCACATATGACATTAAGTACATTATCCTGGGTACACCAGTGTCTTACATGGGGGCATAAACTGCAGTTTGGGCACACAGCAGGGCGCAGAAGGGAAGGAGCGCTATGTGGCTTTTGGAGCACAGATTTAGGGGTTTGGTATCTGGACGCCATGTCATGTTTGCAGAGCCTCTAAAGTACCAGAAAAGTGGAATCCCCTAAGGAGTGACCCCATTGTGAAAACCTTTGCCATGTAACATAAATAATATGTTACCTTTATTCTATAGGTCAGTGCGGTTATGCCGATACACAATTTATATACTTTTTCTATTATTTTTCCATCACTATCTTCTACATAACATTTTTAGCTTTCTATGGACGGAGCTTGGTTCAGAACTTATTATTTGCGGGATAAGCTGTACTTTTTATTGGGACCATTTTGGGCTAGATATGACTTTCTGATCACTTTTTATTCCATATTATCTGAGGTGAGATGGCAAAAATTGTTACTTCTTGCATTTTTATTTCCGTTTTTTTTCCCGACGTTCACCGTGCGGGTTAGGTAATATTTAACTTTTATTGTACAGTCTGTTACGGAGGTGGCGATACCAAATATGTCGTGTTTTATACTGTAGAAGGAAAAAAAGGGACATTTTATTGGGGGGATTTTATTTATTTTCTTATACTTGTAAATATTTTTTTTTTTTACTTTTTTTTACATATTTTATTTGTCCCGATAGGGGAGAAGAACCAGCGATCCAGAAGTAATAATAATACGTTATTTACAGTGGGGAAGAAAAATATTTAGTCAGCCACTAATTGTGCAAGTTCTCCCACTTAATAAGATGAGGCCGGCCTGTAATTGACATCATAGGTAGACCTCAACTATGAGAGACAAAATGAGAAAACATATCCAGAAAATCACATTGTCTGATTTTTTAAAGAACTTATTTGCAAATTATGGTGCAAAATAAGTATTTGATCAATAACAAAAGTTCATCTCAATACTTTGTTCTATATCCTTTTTTGGTAATGACAGAGGTCAAACGTTTTCTGTAAGTCTTCACAAGGTTGGCACACACTGTTGCTGGTATGTTGGCCCATTCCTCCATGCAGATCTCCTCTAGAGCAGGGATGTTTTGGGGCTGTCGCTGGGCAACAAGAACTTTCAACTCCCTCCAAAGGTTTTCTATGGGGTTGAGATCTGGAGACTGGCTAGACCACTGCAGGACCTTGAAATGCTTCTTATGAAGCCACTCCTTCGTTGCCTTGGCAGTGTGCTTGGGATCATTGTCATGCTGAAAGACCCAGCCACGTTTCATCTTCAATGCCCTTGCTGATGAAAGGAGGTTTGCACTCAAAATCTCACGATACATGGCCCCATTCATTCTCTCATGTACACGGATCAGTCGTCCTGGTCCCTTTGCAGAGAAACAGCCCCAAAGCATGATGTTGCCACCCCCATGCTTCACAGTAGGTATGGTGTTCTTTGGATGCAACTCAGCATTCACTCGCCTCCAAACACCACGAGTTGTGTTTCTACCTAACAGTTCTACTTTGGTTTCATCTGACCATATGACATTCTCCCAATACTCTTCTGGAACATCCAAATGCTCTTTAGCAAACTTCAGACAAGCCCGGTGTGATAATGAGACCCTCAATT